>JACMZG010000022.1:44453185-44475685 GCA_018340805.1 Microvelia longipes | reverse complement strand
TGATGATTGTAATATGTGAAATTAAATGGTTTATTTATTTATAATCTCATATCTCAGTTTAATTTTGTTTCGTTGTTGTTTCAAGAAAAATATTACATTTGTTTTGATAATTAGTCGTTACTGACATTGTAATATTGTAAAAATTTGTATCTTTTAGACAATTATTGATTTTTTTAATTTAAAATTTGAAGTCGAAAAATTCTATGCTTTGCAAACTTCTAATAAAGTATCAATCATTGATAGTTCCAGAGGTAAGCGTACTTTCTGGAAAGTAGCTTCGATTTTATCGTTGCTATGATAAAACAACATTTTCAAAAGTTTACGATGTTCTGTTTCAGATGCGATAGCTCATCGGAGAGTGACTACGTTGAATTTTCAAATTTCTTATCACAAGATCGTAAATATTCACGACAATGTGGACAACTGCAACCCGGCTACAGGGTTGAATCCGATAGGAAGTATTTCCGAGTCAGTTTTAAGTCTAACGATAGACTTGACGGAACTGGGTTTAATGCTTCATATACCTTTATATCAGATGTGGAACCAACAACACAAGCCACGCCTACTCCGCCACTCCCCCTCCACTCCACTTCAATTAGTAAGTATTGCAAGTATCCAAAAGTTATGCTTATTATGCTAAAATTGTCAGATAACATTTAAATTAGTTAAAATAAAATTAATATAATTTGATACTATCGAGGTTTGCTAAAAATGAAAATTTGACACAATATACTATTTCTCGCACAATTACATCGTGTGAGGTAAAATCATCAAAAAGGTCTCCATAGTAAAATATGTATGAACTATTGAAAATATGTATAACTAACAACAGTCTATCGTTTAGTAAAAATCTTGACAGGTCAGTTGAGACACCACTGATTCTTAAGAAAAAAAAATCCCTGCAAGAAAGGAGCGGGAAAAAAAGTATGTAAACTATGATTTGTTTACATACATAAAATAACCTGATGGTTATTTACCCGTATTTTCTTGGTGATGTTTTTTTACATTTCTTTAGTGTAGTTTTATTTTAAAATATAATTTTTAAGATTAATTTGAAAGTACTTTTCAAAACGATGTAATCAAAAGAAGAACCACAAAGTGAACGATTGCCGGGAAGAAGGTTTTTTCCTACAGCGGTTATTGTGGTAGGCATTTTTTTTCTCCTTTTAAGTGAGAGGTTGGCAGCGGCTTCTCTGATTGGTCAATCCCCAAAATACTTATGACCTTGGGGATTTTTAAACTAAACGATAGACTGTAAGGGAAGATGATGTCTTGAACTAAATCAACTTATAAGTTTGTTTATCTTTCTGTTTCTATTTTTTACTGTTCCTCATTTATACCGAATTGCTACTAGTTCAACCGTAGTTTCCACTATAAGTTCGAAACCGAGGCTCCATCATAATTATTTTTACTTTTTACCCAAATATTTGGTGTTATAGTTATGCTGACACCATTTGACAAAAAAATGGTTCAATAATGTTTTTTTAAAGGCATTTTCCTCCATAAAGAAGTATAAATAAGAAAAAATATCAACTTATCGACTTGATTGTAACTTCTAATAAACAACAACACAAAAAATTGATTAGGGTTAAATTAAAGTGGTTTGGCTAGGACAGACGAGAGGAGAAAAGGACCGGACTTTGAGAGGCTAATGGATGGATATTTTAACTCCTATTTCATTATCCAACGGTTAAGTAAATATCATCCATCAAAGTCATTTAAAATAACACTTCTAGCACAAAGCAACTCAAACTGATGGAAATATCACATTTTATCTTTATTATTACAATATTAAGAGTACTTTAATCATCTTAAGGGTTGTTATAATCATTTGAAAAAAGTCTTAATAGCAGATTATAGAACTAGTCTGTAAAATGAGATTTTATTGGCGTGGACATTAGTTTGCAATAATTAATTTCCAAAGCATTAAAGAACTGTTACATATACAATATTTTTTGCACGGTTCATGAAATAGACATTTTACGTAATTTACTTTACTTACCGATTCGCGTAGCAGCTGTAAAGTAAAATTTTACAGTCGACAAACGTAAAATAAATGTTGTATTGTCTTAGCAATCAAATTGATCTTTACTGACATTGTTGAGGCTGCAAAGTAAACAATTTATAGCCGCCCTAAAAATATATGTATTCATTTATTAATCGTAATTTATACCTTTATGTAAACTTTTGTATTGAATGTAATGACATAAAGTAATGTAGACATTAAAAAACAAAGTTTCATTAAAATTAACTATGCTAAAGTTTTTTGTATGTTCTTTGAAAAATGACGTATTTTTGAATTACCAAACTGTTTCAACATGCCAAGACATGGTTTGTACCGAATAAAACAACATCCAAGAAAAATTAATAATAATAGCAATTATAATTTTTTCGTTTTTAGCGAATTTCCTTTGGGAAAAATTCGCTATGGGATAGGCGTCATGGCGGAATTCGAACCTCGGACCACACACAAATCCGTTTCAGAGGTTCCCTAATGACGAAAAAAAATTTCGCGAGACTTTAAATAATATATATATATATATATATATATATATATATATATAATATATATATATATAATATATATATTTCTACACTTTCTTGTAAACACTCTATCTTTCGAACGGATAAATATTTTTTAACCAACTTGGTACAAAAATCAACCTTCGGAGGACATGAACCCTATTGAAACCAGGTTTTAGTGACGTCATTAACCCGGTTTGCTGAGTCAGCGGAACTTTTCAAAAAAATCGGCAAAATTCAGGGTTAATAATTTTTTGCCGCGAAAAGGTCAATATTTATGTTTTTTTGAGACGCTGAATCGATGAAACCGGTCCAAAGTCGATACGACCACTCTAAGTGACCTAAAAATTCGAAAAAAAAACCATTGGTAAATTACCGAAAACCAAAATTTAGGTCAGATAAAATAAATTCGACGTTATCAGGTTGTCGTTTCTATGTAATTTTGGGCGCCTGATTCGACATGAAACGGTCCGCAAGTCTGAACGACCACTTTAACGTTGACAAAAAGTTTCGAAAACCACAAAATTATAGAAAACCAATATTGGCTCGTTGAAAAATTAAAATTCGGAGTAGGGTGTCATTTCATTTGTTTTTTGGGCCTCTGGTGTAATGGCAGTGGTCGGAGTCAATACGACCATCAAACGCTGGGTACCTGTTATATATTACAGGTACATACTTTTAATCGTTTTTATTACTTAAATATAAGTTTACAACTAGAAAAAATTCTGCGCCGGCTGGTCCCGCTATTGTCGGGCGAACTTCTCCTTTGGATTGCGTGGTTCCGTGCTTTTTATCCTTTATATAAGTTTTACACTACTAAATAAATAATTCCGGCGGGTTGGTCCGCTGTCGGGGAATTTCTTTTAGAATGCGTTTTTCCACGTGCTAAACAAACCCTATTTTCTTGCTTATGCAAAAACCGATGCCATTGGCCGTGGTTCCAGGTTCATGCTTAGAACCTAACACGTACTCATTGATCAAGCACTGCTCGTACTATTTTTGTCTGTATTTTTTCCAAAGCGAAATGCGACATAATCTATCCATTTTGGTTGTACAAAACTATGCTCTAAATTAGCAAGTACGCACTAATCTATTTGCACTAGTTTAAAGCTTAGGTTACTTATCATTTTAAGCTTAGTCAGTATCTTTACAAGGTTTTAGCGCATTACAGGAGATAATTTCCACCATCTTTTTTATATTAAATAAATTAAAACTAATTTAAAAATAAATTATTAATATTGTTTAAATAATATAGGATTTCAAAATTCACCTACCGTTTGTTTAAAACTTTATGTGTTTATAAGTATTTCTCTGTAAAATTTGCAATTCAAAGGAAAGCTGTTAGTGTGGTAACCTTTGGTTACCCTAAAACATAAGTTTTATGACCTTACTTAGCTCTTCAAATGATTTAATTTGCATGAGACTAATCATGTATATTACCCGTAATAGACTGAGATTTTTAATAAAAATATTTATTAAACTCAGTTGACTTAGCAACATAACTATTTAACATATCTCACTCTGTACTTAGTTTCTTCCTATATCCATTTGCAGGAACAGACTTCATCCAAAACGTATTTGCTAGTTCATGGCAGTAATTAATGAAATAATGTCTAACACCATTGAAAAATTGAGCAGAAGAGTACAAGCTATTTTCTCCTCCTACCTAAACCTCTAAGAACGATTTAGAGCCGATCTTAAAATAGAGTTTTGTTAATATTTTTTTAAAAATAATTAAGTTTTTTCGATATTTTAAAAATGGTTAAACCCTAGTTAACAAAGGATATTCCACCTGATATTTCAAAATCGATCACCAATTTACAATTTTTACTATGTAATCAACTAATAATGAAAGAAAATCAGTCCCTCCTCTGAACAAACGTTTATTGGCAAAGCACTTTCAATCTAACCATCATCAGTGCCATCATTAGTGCAAAACCATTGAAACGTGAAGAAGAAGAGATGTGAGTCTATGTTTTCTTACTAGGCATTAAGTAGTATAAAACATAGACTCACCTTTATTCTATAACTTATAGACTCATCTGCCTTCTAATTTAACATCTCAACGGGATTGCACTGTGATGGCCTCTAGTTAGGTTGAAAGTGCTTTGCAATTAGGTTTCGTTTTGTGGAGAGACTTCTTTTCTTTCATTATTTGATCATTTCTATTAATTAATATATTAATACATCATTTTATTATTATATTTATTTTCTATACTTTTATTATTTCTATTCATTATTGCCTAATTTAACGTGCTTTGACGTGCTCATATTTTTTCATGCTTTAACCAACTTAATGTAAAGCATTACAACATTTCTTAGAGCACAAAAGAAACAAATTAAGTTTTATATATTTATTAACCTGTATAATTAAAACTACGAATGGAAAGATAATCATTCCAATGGAATAATAGGACCATTCGTCTTTTAACCAACCCCTAATAAAATTTTGATAAAATTAAAAGTAAATTTCTCGTCTCACATTATAAAACCATGTCTGGAACTACTCTGAGGAGTCGTTTCTCTCAAATCCACCTCCCTCGGTACTCTCTCTCTCTCTCTCTACTCGCTTTTACCCTCTACATAAAATCACTAGTTTCTAGCCCAGATAACACTTCATTTTAAATTATAGGTGAAGTCAGCGTATCAAATTATACTTTTAAATATCCTTTTTAATATATATAATTATACAGTTTCATATCAATCATACTAATGCAACGTTTCTTATTCAAAATTTAATATGTGACGTATGAGATATTAAATTTGGACAAAGTTGCTCGTCATATTATACATGCACGCTTATTCCACTGATATATTTATGTTATAAACAGTTAAGTTTTTAATGTATTCAACAAAGTTTCACAATTTTCTTTTAGGAGTTAAAATTAATTTATAACAATAAGGATTAATTCAATAGAACGTATCAATGCAATGTGTGAAATACAGATGACAATTGATTAACCTTTAATCCCTCTTAGATAAGGATTCAATGAAGTTACACAAAGACCCTGAGAGCTCCAAAGTGATGCTTCAAGCTTTTCAATGCATTGAGATGCTTTGCCTTCTCTAGTAATAAATCTCTATGAAGAAATCACATGCCATATTTTTTATTATTAATAATCTATAATTTTCACCAAACCGATAAAATAATCGACTTAAAAATAAGCTAAAAGCTTATCACAAAGTAACACACCTTATTGTCTATTTATTAAATATTTCATAATAAATAATAATATGCCCTTATAAATGAGTCCGTTAATGTTAATAAATACATAAATACCGCTTAAAAGTACTATTTCGAAGTACCTAAGTTTCCTAAAATACACGAAATTCGTAAAAAGTACAGTTCTAATTCAAAAACCTAAAAATCTCGAAGAAAATTTTCAACGTAAGCATAAGTTTACATTACAGTTTTTAACCAATATTAAAGTGTTAAAAAATCGTTTAAGGGCATTTGGAATCTTATTAAAAGCCGTCCAGAGACATTTTTAAAGGGAACAAAGTCGTTGCGGAATAAGTATCATTATAAAATAAGGTTCATTACGAAGGGTTCAATACAGAATTCAAATCTAAGCTAAATTCACACGTGCTTGGAGAGTGAAGGAGAAACACTCTATAAAGGTTAAGAGGCTATCAAACTCAGATATTTTGCCTTATTTTTAAGGCCGTACTCTACCATGGAGTTGGAAAATATAAAAAAAAGTTTATAAAAACTTTTCAAGCCTTGGCATATTAACAATTTAATAGAAAAATCTATGATTCAAGTTTGAAGTATGTAAATAATTTATTTGAAGTATTCTTAAATCTAAAATTGGTATTTACAACAGTTTAATGACATTATAATACGACACACGGCTAAAATCAATTGACACCCCGCCAAAATCTTTAGGGAAAGAGAGAATTCTATTGGTTCAGACCGACCCCCGCTCTTTCCCCTACTCACTTTTATGCCAACCTCGGTATAAAAAATACATTTTCGTAAATAATCAATAAAAGGCAACACTGGTTGTAAATATTGAAACCCTCGCGTCGCTTTTATTTCCTCATTGTGCATATTTATAACGGAACGAATTCGAACAGATGTCGAGTTCGTTTCGTTCCATTCCAATTCTGTTTATTACCAATTATTGCAGAGTTGTAATATGATCTGAGGTGCCTATATTTGACGCATGGACATTGATGTATTCTTCAAGTATTTCTTGCTATTAGAGTACAGCGCAGGGTCTGGTCTGGGTCTGTCACAAAGACAGCATTTTTTCGAAAATGCCAATGTCTTTCAATAGATGACCAGTCTTGACTTTTTTAAGTCATGAATGCATATTGTGTCATATTATTTTTATAATATGAAACAATACGCATTCAATTATAAAACATGACACAAAAAAGCAGTTTATTTTTGGAAAAAAGTAATTATAGCTAACGATTTATTAAAAATCGTCCACATTTTATATAGAACTATTATGATCCATTGCATTACGTAATCAAACTTTAACTTTCGCTTATTCATACTTCCCGACAAATTTAATGCAACACTTTAGGTAAATTTATAAGATACAACGATTTCCTACTAAAAAGTAAATAAATAAATTTTTAAAATAAAAAATACAATATCAAATAAAACAAAATTTATAAATTCAAAACATAACCTGACTTTCAGTGTTGCCAGAGTAAGGAATTTTTTTGTTACTATAAAGAGGATTTTTTATTTAAAAATGAAGGGTTGAAGCATTTGAGATTTTGGCGGTGGGTGTTCAAATTGATTTTAGCCGTGTGTCGTACTATAGTTTAAGTCAAAACTTTATAGGACCTCTTTTTAAATTACTAAAAGCTTTTTTGAAGAGGAATAAGTCCAAAATAATAATAAAACTAATTTTGCCGAGCTTTCGATAATAATTTTATCTTTTTTTAAGGCTTTAGCATAATAAAAATAACAAAAACAGTTAAATGGTTTGTAAAATAGATGTTTGACAACAGTTGTTGTCACATCTTATTTGTTAGCAACCATGTAATTGTTTTTTGTTATTATTTTTTATGTCAGCCTTAGAATTACTATATATAGAAGGAGCACTAACTGCTTAGAATAATACTCTATATAGGAAGGAGCACTACTGATATACACGAAAGCCGCGTTCATGGTGCAATTAAGTTAATGCTGCACCTTTACATATACATTTTCTAAAAAAAAGTTGGGCATACTTCGGTTGCTGATTATTATTGTTCTATTATTAATTAAATGATTGATTATTCATAAAATACTAATATAAATATCGGTGCATTACAATATTTTATGCATTTTAAATTGTAGTTTAACGTATTTATTAAATTATAATAAAAGTAGCCTCGTCAACTAAAATGTAGATTCTTGTATTTCGCCACCTTTTGCCATCTAACCAGTTTTATTAAGTACTCAGCAGGTATTTTAAGTTATTTATTTGTTCTTTACGATTCTTCTTCATTAATATTATATTATATAACACATATTTAAATAATGTTTTGTGTTCAGGTTGGCGGCATTACTTGTTGCACGTCTACCGGCTTTCGTGTTATCAGTTGGAATTACATTGTGTTTACGGTCCTGTGCTCCTTCTATATATAGTATTATTCTAAGACTACCCTGATAACACGAAACACGCAATAACAAAACCGCAATAAACCAAGATTCGTTTCTGTACGACAAGTTTGTCCATGATTTTTGATTGATCATAAAAGTTAAGCAGCATCGAGATTGGCCAGGGCTGGATGAGTTATAGCTGGGTATGAATGGAATGAATTTACTATCTGAGGAGCGAGCAAGTGCAAAGACAAGTTGCACAATAAATTTGGTTATTTTTATTTCCTCAGGACGAACAATGCGGGTCCGAAGTAAGGAGGATATGCGTAGCGAATCCAATGTTATAAAAAAAAAGTTAAAAAAACCGTACTCGATTTTTTAATATATTTTATTTATACTTTTCTCTACTTCTTATATAGTTCTTAATTCTGAATTTAAGTAATATTATCTCTTGAGAAAATATTTTTATAAGAGTAATATTTCCTGTGAAATATTTTCTTTTACGTTTTATCTGCCTAACTTAAATTTTATTAACTTGGTTTATTGTCATGTTTAACGACTTTAATATTAACTCGGTTATAACTATAACTAGTTTTTATTACTTTTTTTTAATTTTAGCTAGTTTTTAAGTAATCATTTAATATTCTTATTTGTTCCCTCTACCCCTCAATTACACCTAAAGCTTCTTGATCTTCTAAATCCCACCTGCAAACAAGCTTTGCCTTGGCAGGCATCAAATTATTATAACAAACTCTATTTTTTTACATTTCTTCTCAAAAATATTTATAAAAAAATTAAATTCAAGGTACCTCGATACTTTTCTTAACAACTGCAGACTCGCTTTGCTCGTCCTCAAAATGCCATGATTATCCAAAGCATAAAGTAGTATTACTCCTATGGTGGATCTCAGAATACATGGGTTATCTAAAGTTTAGGATGTTATGAATTCAGGCTCGCTTTGCTCGTCCTTAGAATGTATTGAATATCTAAAGCCTAAAGTAGTATTACTTCGGTCTCCCTGCGCTTGACTTCAGGAAACGATTATCCAAAGTCTTAGGTGTAATAACGTCGGACTCGTTTAGCTCGTCCTCAGAATGCTACTATTATCCAAAGCCTAAGTTAATATTACTTCGGTCTCGTCTCGCTCGACATTTGCTCGTCCCAGACCGAATAAACAGGAGTAGTAGTAGTAGTAGTAATATGGGGGGAGTGGTGGTAATTATCAGGCAAGTAGGCCACGTTGTTGGACCCTTCTAGCCAGCTCCCTGAGATAGTGTTCTACTCCTTTTAATTTCAAGTGTAGGTATATTTCATCTAATCTAGACAGAAGAGCCGTGGATTTCTATGGTTTCTCTCATGCTTTTTCAAGCAATCATACATATATTCACTGACTCTTATAATCAAGTGAAAACTGGGTACAACACGAGTTCTCACCCTAAATTAACAGTACAGTAATAATAGTAATAACCAAGAAGCAATAGTACAAACGAATCAGTTTGAAGATAACGACACCATAGATAGAAGTCAAACAACAAACAACAATAGCTAAAATATTATCGCTCAACAACCCCAAATACCAACAACACCAGAACCTGAAGAGACTCAAACTCCGTCACCTCGAGTTGAAGAGAACAATTATACAATTGTGATTGACAATATATTTATTGTTTATAATTCTATTGTGTGTTATTATAATAATCATAATAATCTTGTATGATTATGTGTAATGTATTATGTAATATGTGTTAGTATTACGTAATATGTGTAGGTATTATATGTATTATGTTACAATGTGTTAAATTATTGTTTTATTATATTAAATTTTCATTCACTAAAAAGTACTCTTTTCTGGTATTTCAGGATTGTTTAGTATTTGTTTAGTATTTTTTTAATATAAAACGTATATAACTTATAGTTTTTTTATAAGTTTATTATTTTATAACTAATACCAAAATTTGTATCGTCTCATTTGTCATTTCATTCGTCATTTGTCTTTTTATATATTTTATATTTATTGTATTTTATGGCAATAAAGTTGTTTTTATTTTAATTTTATTTGATTTGTGTTTATTTGTATTAAACAGCATGGTGAGTCTATACAACAAAATCTCTGTCAAAACAACTAAAGATTAAATTCACCATTAGTCATCAAATAAAAATCAGACCGAAGTCAGATCTTTGCGCCAAGTTTCAACTCACTAGTGACAAAGACAGACAGGCAGCATTGGTGAAAAAACACTCAGATTGTCATGAAAATGCCTGAATTGGATAATTACGAGAAAATCTCGGTGTCGGGTTTTAGGTGCAACACTAAATAATAATTAAATAGGAGAAAAAATAAATCCTAATGAAGACATAGCAAGCTGTTTTTTCTAGGTTTATTTTTGTGCTAATTAATAATTTTTAATTTTGTAATTAATGGGCATTTCTTTCTCTTATGTAGACTGTAAATTGTTTATGTTGCAGGTGTAAAACTTAACGAGTGGTGTTTTCTACTTCTATGGCTCTGGATTAAACAGTACAAAGATTATCTGTTAATAACAACAAACTAAGACTAACTAAATGTAAACTAAACTACCGCAGCATCATCTGTTTTGAACTTAGCGAGAAATTCAACCCCTGGATAAACTATAAGTTATACTCCAACCGCAATACTTTCAAGTAATTCTTGTTAAAGTCTAACCACAAAACTTTAAGTAGTTAGCAGGTTTTAACGTCGAGTTATGAATTTTAAATAATGTCTATGATTTTGTTAATTTGGGTTTCACAGATTATTTACTATGTTGGACTAAACTTTAATCTCGGACTGTAAATTTTGTTGAATATTCACCAAAATTTAAATTCATTAGGAGAAATGTTATACTTTATTCCCCACTAATTTGATTACCTCATAAGAATCTATTAGAGCAAAATAGATGTCATTTTTTTTATAATTTTAAGAAAAATAAGACTTTTATATTTATCAAAAAAATTTGTCACAAAAAAAAGCTTCAAGAATAAATAGTTATTTATGCACCAAGGGAGTAAAGAATGATATTATTTCCCTGAGCAATTAGTTGGTTCCTAAGGCGTTAGCCGAGGAAAACAAAGTATTTAACTCCCGAGGCGAAGCTGAGAGATTTATGAGTTATAACTATAAAGCCGAGAGAGGTAATTGCGAGGGGAAAATAGCATTTTACTCCCAAGGTCCATACAAGATTTTATTTACAGACGTTAATTTTATTTAATTACGTTTTGTTGTATTTTATTCAAATTGTTTTCGGTCGGACCCCCTTATAAATTTTGGGGGTGCTGCCCCCCAAAATTTATAATACATACAATTTTTTTTTAAATATTTATAATATTTACAAAAAATATATTGCTCCAAACAACTTCTTTTGACCTGAAACGGATTTTGAGCCAATATTTTTTTTGGACGGGTCTCTCTTATAAATTTTGGGGGTGCCACCCCCGGGAAAATTTCAAAAAATTGTTCGGTCACCTGTATAAATTTAGAGAATACCACTCCCCTAAAAAATTGATATAATTGGCACTAATAACCCAAGAATATGAAACACTTTTTATTCTCAAGGGGGAAAAAGTTACTTTTTACTCCCAAGGGACTTAAAAAGTAACTTTTTCTTTCTTAGGAGTGAAAAGTGCTTCTTTACTCCCTATAAACTAGTCAACAAACTTTAGATTATACACCGTCTGGAGATAAATATTTTTTACAATCATCATACGATCTGCTGATAAATTAGATCAGTATTTTAGATATATTGGGTCGAGTCTGGCAAAACTACAGAGAATTAAGAGCTCTCTCTAATCCACTTTGAATGTGTATATTTCTAGAGATATAAGAACCACAAAACTTCAGCAATTAAATTTCTGTCAATATCTGAAACGTTTTTAAGCTAAATTGATAAAATTATGGGAATAAAAAAATGCCTATCAACATGTTTATAGGTAATGGATAACATGAGGTGGACAATGTTTACCATAATGGTTTAAAAAACCAAATGTATGTTGAATAATTAATGACTATATTTCGCCTGTGGTTCCAGGCATATCTATGTTAAAAAGACAAAAACAAAGTTATAACTAATATTTATATAATAAAAGGAAATTTTATAATATTAATTACGATTTTTTGTAACTTATAAAATTATTACATGTTAAATGAATTGTAATGCTAATTCCAATAATAACGTTAAAAACATTTTGTTGGCATACATTTTTTTTTAAAAAGCGTTATGAGATTAATATTTTTAACAGAGAAAGGGTAATAAAATAAACAATGAGTCTATATAGAGTCAGTGTTTAATGAATAAAAAAATCTTATAAAACTTCCAGGGATGTATATTGTATATTGTTAAATAGGGCCATGAATATTGGGAGAAGTATGCACACCTGTGCCACTTCTACCACTTCCACCTCTTTCATTGCTGTGTGATGTGGTACCGGTAGCAGCTTCTTCTTTATTGATGATGGCCCTCACTAGCTCAAGAATTGATGGATCCAAATTCTGTCCTTCTCGGGTTTGTGGTCCAGGTGATACGGGAATGATCTGTCCACTACCACCTACAAAACTGCTGACGCTAATTCCACTTGGGCTTCCACTATATCCACCTCCACTATAGTCTCCTTCTCCACCTCCTGAAATTGTTTGGATATACTCAGCTAGTAGAATAGAAGGAACGATTTCTTCAATATCCACACCAACAACCCTGGAGATATATTCTCCATTAACAATTTTCGTGGGCTTATCGTAGCTTCCAAACTCATTAAACCTATCAGACTTAGAGACTCTCACTATTTCATTCTGTAAGTTGTTAAATGGATCAAAATCAGGTGATCGTTGTAACCTAAGTCTACCAACTCTTGAAGGTCTGCTATGACTGAAAAATCCTTCGACACATAGTCCAGCACTCACAAAAACTAAAGCAGCTGTTAAAATCTGCAATCCAAACATTCATATTATACTTATAGCAAGTATATGATATTTGTTAATTTAACACTAATTATTTTTTGCGGTATCAATTTCAAAATTGGGGACGGGGTACCTCGGAACTTTTCCTTATCACATCAGATTCGCTACGCTCATCCTGCTTCGGACTCGCTTTGCTCGTCCTCAGATAGAAAATGCATGTTTCATGCTCAGCTGTCACCCATACAGCACTGACCACGCTCAATGCTACTTAACTATTATGATCCAACAAAAATCATGAATATACTTGCCGTATTGAAACGAAACTTAGTGTGTTTATTTATTACGTAATGATATGTACTTGATCCAAGTTACAACTCAATTTGATTGTTTCCCGATTTTTTACATTTTAAAAAAACGTTTATTCGATAAGAATCCGAATAAGTTATCGATAAGTTATTCGATAAGAATTGAACTAATGCTGATAGTGAGATGAAATTTAGCACATATATTAGTCTTATACTTAACTAAATCTTAGTATTAAGCGTGCTAAATCTCAATCTGATAATAATTTTTCCACGTTTTATGATTTTTCCTGAATCATTATGGATGATGAGCAGAACAAGTACGAATATCTTCAGCATTTAAAAAGACCGATATACTATTTGTACCTTGAATACCACAAAATAAAAGTATCGGACAAAACAGCTGTACGAAAATTCATCAGTACTATACTTATTTTTCTTTTCGTAAATCCCCTGCATATAAATGAAAATATGTTGTTCCAGCATATAAGTTTAGGTGTGTGAAATTACCGATACATCAAATAGTCCAAGAGCCAGACCTAAAAAATGTGACTCGTTTTGTACTACTTCAAACCAAGTTATTCTGAAAATATACCTTAAATTTTTAAGCAAAAGCATAGTCTACCTATCCAGAGTGGAGCCCTTCATATGATTGTGCATACTTAAAATTTTATTAAATCGCACTAATTTCAGTTTTCTTGCAATAAGTGGCTCCCCACAAGTCGTGTGCAAAACATGAGGAGACCATTTTATAAAGCTGATAAAATTTCCTTTAAAACGAGTGTTTAATCATCGAAATCGGATGACTACAACCAAAGTTATAGCTCTTTCAAAAACACCAAAAAATGGTTAATTTTTAGTCAGTGGTTATTTTTAGTCAGCGAATTTCTTAGAAAATATATTGACTTTTTGTGCATCTTTTTGGCCATTTAAGAAATGTCACAACACTCGTTTTATAGGAAATTTTATCAGCTTTAAAAAATGGTCTCATTAATTCATATTTTGCACACGACTTACAGGGAGCCACTTATTGAAAGTAAACTGGATTAAGTGCGATTTTATAAAATTTTGAGCATGTGCAATCATGTAATAAGCTCCACTCTGGATGGGCAGACTATGCTTTTCCTTTATAATTTAAGGTATATTTTCAGAAAAATTTGGTTTGAAGTAGAGCAAAATGAGTCACATTTTTTAGGCCTGGCTCTTGGGCTAAAACGCATTGCCTTTTAGTCTGAATCCGAATTTGGGCAATACAGTATATCTTTCACTTGCTTCTAGTGTTCTTCACTAAAGACTCAACAAAGGTTTTAACAGGTGGTTTTCTTATTCCACTTCAATCTTTTATTTGAAAGACAGCTAAGTAAAAATAATTTTTGTTAAAAAAAAAGTGTAAAAATGTTTTAATGATTAAAATAATAAAATAGACTTACCATGACACAGGCCTGCATAGTAGTTATCCAAAGAGAGCACTATACGCGAACCAGATTTTATACGATTATTCTTAAAAAGGTTATGAGTATTTAGTTATTTATGTGCAAAAACAAATCACATTCCTAAAACTAATTCCAGTTGTTTTGTGTTGTAGTCAGTAAAGTTAATAATTATTTTTCATTTTTTAAGTTATCCGGTAGAGGGAGGATATTATAAGTAGTGGACCTATTGAAAGAGGGGGAAGGATGGGGTGGTAGGTGACGATAGTAACATTGACCTCTAAGAATGATCGTGACTTGTGTAATTTTTAAAGTATTTTAAAGATATTTGATAAATTAGTTATAAATTTGTAAAAAATGTTTTTATCAAATTATTATTCAATTTTTATTGAGATTTAATAATTATAAATTATGCGATATTTATATTATATTTAAAAAGAATCAGCCTTTTATACAACTATGCCATGAAAACGTTTTGTTTGCGTCAATAATGATTCAAAAATTCGATGTGCTCTTTAGGATTTAAAATATAAAGTTTGTTGGGATTAGATGTGGAACTGCTTTGCTATCGTGTAACATACTCTATTTCTCATGGACAGAGTTTTGTAAACTTGTAAATGACAAGCAAGTCATTTAAAAAAATGCTTATTTTATTAAATACATATGCCATACTAAAAACTTTGAACTATGGACCTATTAGACAAGGTAAACTTTTAGCTTTCAGGGTTCAGGAGAGATAATAAAAACTAATATAAATAATTTGACAAATTGCAATCGTTTATAGACATTATTTTATTTTTGCGAATAAAATGACTCATGGGTCGTCAGCATCCTGCTTTTTCCACCGATTCTTGTATATATTAGTATATAAACGATATTATATATATATATATATATATATATATTATATATATATATATTATATATATATATTGTATATGAGTGTGTGTAAGTTTATGTACCTTTTTTCTTTTGTTCATTCCAACATTATGGACTTACACAGTCAATTATACGTGGAAATTCATTTCCAGATGGTGGTTTTACTTTTACTTTATGAAACATTCTCAAATGAATTTTGCTCACCATTTTATAAATGTCCCGATACTCTCCATAACGAGATAAAACTAGGCATACTTTTGAAGAAAAAACAAATTTAAAATGATTCAAAGATAAGATTTCATGAATTTTAAAACTATCTCAAGTCCAATCAAATGGTGATTGATGACGTGAATATGATTTAATTTTAATAGGTACCACAAGACCTTATGGTTCATTTTTGCTTAAAATTTCTTATTCACTCAAATACTCTGGGAACTTAAATACTAACAGATTTTGAATTACATACTCACTCGCAATTGTATATGCACAGTAACTAATACAAACAGACAACTAAAAAAATCCAATAATAAACATGGCTGTATGGTTCTAGTCAACCAATGCCAACAAAAAAAAAATCCAATAAGTAGGTTGAGGAACACCAAAAACGGAAAATTCAGGTCAAATCTTTGATACGGATTTTAAAAAAATATTCATTAATTTTTCTTCAAAATTCCACCATGACGTTGAAGAAAAATAAAATTTAGCGTTTTCCGTAATTTTGAGTACTAGCTCGAAACTAGATAATACATACATGAAAATCTACGTCTTCCGATTGACACGATTTATCTGAGATATATTTTTAGAAAATTGTTGTTCAAATCAGTAAAAAAGACGTGATACTCGTCTTCAAAACTACGAATAAAATGTTTTTAAATCAATATGGTGGAGAAATCACAGATAAAACCTGAACTCTAGTGAATCAACAAGTGTCACTCTAAGGGGGAAATGGACGATTTTTAAAAGTATAAGATCATGTTAGTCTTGCTACAACATATTTGGTCAATGCTCTAAATATTTATACAGAAAATCCTTAGTTTAGTTTTGTATTTAAATCTTATCCTTGATTAATCTGGATCCCTAAAGATCCCTCTCACAGTGGAAGCGAAACGTTGGCTTTATTATGTTCATTGACTTGATGACCACCGGAAGACCTAAATCATCTGAATTCAATAACCGCGGAAGCCAATGCAGTTTATGATGTCTTTAATATTGTTTATATTTTCTGTTTTCTTTGTGACCGCTATATATATTTATGTTGTGGCAACAAAACTTAGCAAAGGAGTTAGCATATATAGCTGAATAAAACACCAAATTTTTTCGACAAAACGTTTATTATTATAAACAAATCTAGCTCTCGATCTCTTGATCATCATTTGGTGAGAAGAATAGTAGAGGATTTATTCAAACCCTTAAGATAGAGTCATATAGCGGACCAATCCGCCCTATATGATTAGAATAAAGCGGAAAAATCCATTAAATCTAATAAGCGGACCAATCCGTTATATGACTTTATCGATCGAGTGATCAAAAGCCGGCTCTATTTATAACAATAAACGTTTTGTGGAGGGACTTCGGTGTTTTATTCAGCTTTATTGGCTTTAAAAAACATATATGCACAGTGATAAATTCCTTTATTGTTATTTCTGTGGGGAAAAAGTTTAAATATTGCTTTGTTTCAACCTCACAAGGGTTTCAAACAGTTGTATTATATTTTAAGTAATATTAGGAGCAGTAAATATCTGGCTTCCTCTAAGTATCCTATTACTTTCCAATAGACTTTCAAACATTTTTATAACTTAAACATTTAGCTTTGTGGTTAAACTTTAACAAGAAAGTATCAAGCAAATAAATTATTTTATTAAATAAAATAGTTATCATTTTATTGTACCAATAAATTAATGACAGCTGAAGGCAAATTGACGCAGTTCAGAAGATTAAATATTTTATTTTTGCGTATTCGATGGACACTGAGCGTTTCCATTGAAAACAACTGTTTCCCACATGACCACACGTGTCCGCACACGTGTGCGATCTCCATGGACGATTATTTAAGTTTTCTTGTTCTTGGTAAACTTTCTACCTGCTGTAGAAGGAGCACTAAGTGGTCCACCAGCAGGTGGGCTACCTACCCATCCAGTAGTAGTGGATGGTACTGATGGTACCAGTCCACCAGTAGTAGTGGCGATTTATTCTCATTCCACCCCACATATTTTTACCACTGCATCGTTTCGAATTGGGTGATTTAAATCTTGATGCAATCGCCTTAACAACTCCGATTAACCTCAAAATGAATCATTTTAAACACAGTAAATATGAACAACACATACCCCCAGTGGCTGACTGAGCAAAAAAGGCCCAAAGAGGGTTTGACCTAAAAGGGCCCAAACCAACACCTCAAGGGGTCCAAAGGGGGGGGGGGGGTCCACATTAATTTTCAAGTAGAGGTGTCCACTTTTAGCAAGATTGGTATTAATGATAATAGCAAGCTTAATTTAAATAATTAGACCCCATATTATTGTGGTTTAATTAAAATTAATCTCAATTAATTAGTCGAATTAATTAACTTCGTTTAATTAAAAATCAAAATATATCTTAAACAATAAATATCTAAAGCCCTATAATGCTGCTGTAGAGCCCTGATCAAGTATGCTAGGGCCCTTTATTGTCTACTGTATAGAGCTTTTAAAAGCCCAGGTAAAATAAATAGAAGCCTTAAAGGGCCTAAATTTAAAACAATTTGTTTCTAGGAGCTATTTAGGCCCATCCTTAGAGTATTGAGCCCCTTTGACTCTGGTGTTATAAATATATATTACATAATTATAATGAATACATAAATCTATAAATTATAACTTTAAAAATGTTTATTATGTTGATAATTTTTATAATTATTTTTGGGTGAGGGGCCCAAGGAGGGGTGCCGCCCCCGCCCTCAATGGCCAGTCCGCCTCTGCATACGTCATTTTTGTTTCCACGCTCCATTGTAATAAGTAATAATTAATTTTATTAAATTGATGATTTTAATTGTACATTCATTTTGTTTTAAATGTAATATTTTCCAATAATTGACTTGTATTATAATTAACTAACCAAGAAACATACAGCCGTCATTTTGATTAGTTTATATAGGAAAATATTATGTTTGATTTTTCTGTCAATTTTTGCCAATGGAAATATAAAAAATTTAATTATTTCTTAATTTGTTTATAAAATATTTATGTATTTATTAAAATATAAAAAAAAAAATGAGCATTGCATTCATAGAATAATACTAATATCGAAGGAGCACAGAACCGTAAACACAATGTAATTCTACTGATAACTCGAAAGCCGGTTGACTGGTGGTCTTAAGTAAGGGTACCACCTTAACAATAAAACATTATTTTAAATATGTGTCCTTAATATCCAATAATGAAGAAAGATCGTAAAGAGCAAATATAAAAACTTAAAACACCTGCTGATTATTTAATAAAACCGGTCTTAGGTAGCAAAAGGATAGCGGAATACAAAAATCTACATTTAGTTGACGAGGAATACTTTTAATATAATTTTAATTAAAAACGTTAAACTACATTTAAAATGCTTAAAATATTGTAATGCACCGATATTTATATTAGTATTATATGAATAATCAATCAATTATTAATAATAGAACATAATAATTCAGCAACCGAAAGTATTGCCAACTTTTTTATAAGAAAATTGTATGTTGTTAGGCTGGCAGCATTACTTAATACCACCAGTGAACCGCCTTTCGTGTAATCAGTAGTGCTCCTTCTGTATATAGTATTATTCTAAGATTGCATTTAACTGATATCAGATCTTGTTGATATAAAATGTTGTCAACAGCATTTTTTCCATTTTAAAACTTTATAAAAAATATCAGACTCCTTAGAAGCTCATAACGGACCCCTAGCAGTCTACAGTCCACACCAAACTAACCAAAATTTATAATATTTTGCTGTAAATAAACGATGTTTAAACTATTGTATAAAAAGTAATGTATTGTGTATCATAAAATACATGTTCTGACTTTGTATATATTTGTTGTAATTTGTAAACATCAATTATTTGTGTTTTACATAGAAATATAATACTCTGGTCTACAAAAGGAAATATTGAGAGTAAGTGGAAATACGCTATCGAGATAAGTTTATCGAAACAACTATAGAGATGCAATTAAAACAAAATCGTTATAAACTAATTTAGGGTATTAAAAAAATTATGCCTAGACAAGTTGTACCATTGTTACTTTAAAAAAACTAGTGGTGACCAAATGTTTCAGTCTTATGAATCAGGTCTTAGGAATCATAAGTCCTCGTTGAGACTATTGCTAAAACATTGTAAAAGTAAGACTTAAGCATAGAAACTACAAAGCGCAATTGACAAAATAATTTTTTTTCCAACTCCAATTTTGAGAGATACAATGTAGTTAAAGAAGTTTTAATTTAAATAAATATTATACGTAGAGCAAGCTTGGCTGTGATTTTATGGTAAAGTATCAAATATTGTATTGTTTGATTATAATCTTAATTTAATATTATTATTGATTATATTGAAGATTTATTTTTTTATTGTTGCTACTATAATTGAAACAGCATAGAAAATTTATTTTATTTTATGTTTTACATCTTGAGAATGAGCCTGAATGCAGTTAAGTTTTTATTTAAGTTTATTAAATGACATGTCTCTCGACAAAATAAATATGTTTTTTTTGAGGTAGTACGTAATTGAGCACTTTATTGGACCTTTTTAGGATGAGAAGCCATCATTATTGTTTAGGAGGTTATTTAGTACTTTTCACCTCCGAGGACAATAATGAATGTTAAAAAAACTCTAAGACGTAAAAGTAATTCAATATATTCCGCCATTACTGTAATGTAGCGTGTTCAAAAACATATGTGTAAAAGCTTTATGAGTTCTTTAAAAACGTTCATTTGTTTCTGTTTTTGTTCGTAACTAATTTTTTTTTCGTTTTTAAAAGTTGTTCTAATTGTCAATTTTTGTGTGTTTATTTGTAAAGCTTTTACATTTTTGAGTAAAAGTGTGAAGCCATGGATGAATTCAATGACGACGATAATATGGAGTTAATTGGACGTTTGTTTTTTTTTTCAATTAAGTATATAGCGCAGTTTATTTAATGAGTGCTACCTCAAAAAAAATAGTGTATGCCATCCGCTGAGAATGTCTTTTGTCTTGCAATTTTTCCCGACTCGCTTCGCTCGTCGTAAATCTAATTGCCGTACATAAAGACCACTTCTCAGCCTTATGGCATAAATAACTATTATTTCCAGACGGGTATAATGTAAAGTTAATTGACTAGTTTAGAGATTAAAGAAGCACTTTTCACCAAGGGAGAAAAAATTAAACAAACTCAAACATAACCATACACCTACGGTTAAACGAAGAAAATAAAAGATAAATGATTTTTAATTAAAAATTTAAATCATGAAAGAATGTATTTAAGTCATAAAAAATTCAAATCAATGACCTTGTTTCGTTAATTCTGTCTTTAAAAAATTAGTAAGTTAAGTTTACAATTTTAAGTTGTTGCATTCTAAAAACCCGACTATTTGATACAAATTTACTAAAAAAGTGCATAATTGAATGGTCCTACAAAGGCATCAGAATCATATTTTGTGCACTATGATCGTAGTAGTTTTAAAGAATTTACAAATTTTGAAGTGTGGTATATTAATTACCAAATTAATATTCCTTGTACAATTACCAAATGTTACCTTGTGGGATTTCACTATGTTCTATGTACATATTTTGTTTATAATTCTTTTTTTTACTTTTGTATCAATACTTTTTTTGTGAAATAAAGAGCTTTAAAAAAATAGAAAATAGAAAAGCAGTTATAAAAATTAATAGCTTTTTGGTATCGAAACAATTTTAATCGCACTCAATCAAATTTCAGTCTGGCATTCAAAATGAAACTGTCCAATTTTAGTATATTTTCTGAGTCATAGCAATGTGTAAATTGCAAAGAGACAGCTCGGTTGAGAGCTTGTCAGCTGTCCATCCAGCTGTCAAAACTTTCATTTACACTTTGTAGTACGAGTATAAGATCTATACTCAGAGGACTTTTTCATTAGTCCCTAAATTTGTCTAAACATATTTACCAAATTCAATTCTATTCTATCTTTTTCTATTTAAATTTTGGAACGAGACGTCCATAGATGGTATATTGGAAGGTAGACGATAATTAGCACTTGTAGACGAAGCGTCTACAAGTGCTAACTAATGCTCAACAATAGATTTTTGTAAAAACATTTGAATTTTAGATTTTTGTCTCCGTGGAATGAACATTTGTATATAAACCATTGTATTAAAACGTTTTAAAACAATTTAGTTTTTTAATATGTAATTTCCTTTTAATGTATATATTTGTATAAAAACATTCATTTTAAGTGGTCCATTGAAGTTGCTCGAAAAATGTCAACTTCTCTTGGTCACTTATAATGGGTAAAAATCTGTGAATATTGTGTCCCCCAGAATTATGTGCCTTCTGTAAGTATTGTGAAAAATATGTTAAATTATAAGATGTGTAATAGTGTTTTTAATAAATACTGTTTTGTTTAAATATTTTTGTTTCTTATCTATAAACCTTTTGATAGTTTTTCTGTATCTCGGAAAATCTAATGTATATAATTGTTATTTAAGCGTACATAAATAAAGGAAATTAGGTTCAAAGAATCAATAAATGATAAAACGAAAAATAATAAAGGCCATTCTGGTATATTCTTCTTATACTCTACTATCCACATATTAATATGCTACTATTCACCGGAATAAATATATCCACCAACATTATATCCTTAAAATATATCGTCCAGCCCCGGAGTAAAACACCAGACCGGTTGTTTTCTTACTCTATACTATGGTCCAGAAAATCATACGACCTAA
>JACMZG010000022.1:44420685-44448185 GCA_018340805.1 Microvelia longipes | reverse complement strand
TAACTAGAATTGCCTTTTTTGATACATTGTCAAGTTAATATTAAAAATTCACAAACACGTCTTCAATATTCATGCTTGCATATTTCTCAGTTGTTTCGTTGCAACACAGAATAATAAATATATTTCACAACCAGAACCCACCCATACAAGTATTCTCATTCTATGTTAATCGTTTTTACAATTTAATTCTCGTAATTTATTACGTCTGACACAACATGCATAATCAATTTACTATAAATCTGATATTTGAGTTAAACGTAAACGATACTTGTTTTAATTATCAAAGTAAACATACTTTGATAATCAAGAAGGTTATATACAATATATTTCTTGTCTTATATTGGCATATCGCACACATCAATAGAAATATAAATATGGGGCTCACAATTTACATTCACATATTTAATATGGGTTACACATTATTTTTACAATTCCAGGTATTTAAATCCGTAGAAATAGTTGTAGTAATTAGGAGAGTTGCTCTCCTTGCGTAGTTGGACCTTTTGTGCTAACTCCCTTAGAATCTAGTGTTCAACCTTATGAGCCCTGGAAAAGGAATTATGGGTCAAATAAAAAAAAATGTGACTTACTATATGTTTCCAAATCTTTAACTAGAAACAAAATGTGCCCTTCTGTAAGAAAATGCTTCTCTGTCCCTGAAACAAGCAGAAATATATTATATTAGTTACCATTTAGAGTACTTAAATTTTCCCTGAATTTAAGTTCATTTATGGCTTGGGATCTTTTACGAGTACCTGACATGTAGGCTCAGAACTACCTAGTCACCTTGCCTTTTGATAGACATCGCATTTCAGGATCTCCATCCCTTGCACGAGAGTTTTAAAGGCCTAAACCAAAATTGAACCCAGACTGAGTGGTGGTAAGCACACGTCCTAATTATTGCATCACCTGGACTTCACCTGAGATATTCTTTTTTGACATAACTGTTTCAGTAATTTTAATGAAAACGATTTCTTTATATCCAAAGCTTAAAGTGAAATTACATCGGTCCGGCTTCGCTGGAGTTTAGGAAAATATATTTAAAATACAGATCAATATTAAAATTAAATTTTGTGTACCTACTGACCACCTACAGACCTGTTAGTAGTAATAGTAATAGTAATATGGGGGGGAGTAGTAGTAACTACCAGGCAAGTAGGCCACGTTATAGGGCCCTTTTTGCCAGCTCCCTAAGATAGTGTTCTACTCCTTTTAATTTCAAGTGTAGGTATATTTCATCTAATCTAGACAGAAGAGCCGTGAATGGTTCTTCTCATGCTTTTTCAAGCAATCATACATATTTTCACTAACTCTTATAGTCTAGAGAAAACTAGGAGGAACAACACGTGCTCTCACAGTTAAACCAAACCTCCACACACTTTAAACTACAAGGCAGAAACAGTATAGTATTATAATGAATGTGCAATGAGGGTCCTAAATTTTGCCTATTACCCAGTTTCATTTAGGGTAAGGGATCTTTAACGAGTACCTGACAACGAACAGGCTTGAGACCACCGGCTTTACGTCCCTTCTGAAGGACGTGGTACGCAGAATTTTCATCCCTCTCATTAAAATCCTAGAGGCCCGTGCTGGGATTGAACTCATGACCAAAGTGAATTCATTCTGTGTAATGGCCGCGTAACTTAACCACTTCACCACGGGTGACTCTTCTACAGACCTGTTACACTCATTAAATAAGTGTAACCTTACGTTCATGTATTTTAATGTTTTTATTTGGTCGTTTTTCATTTAAATTAATATAAACGTCAAAGTATAATTATAAATTATAAAAAAAACATGGAGACAAATTAAACAACACGTTTCAAGGCCGGTCACGCCCGGACCTAATTAATTCATGCATGATATAACCAAATATATTTTGTTGTATTTAAAATTAATTATAAGATAGAAAATGGAATGTGTCTCTTGATTTCTAAACTTTAAAAAAAATTCTTTATTGTTTGTGTAAGCGTCAAGTTAGGTAATAGTCATGTAGAACTTTTTACTTTTTCACATTTATTATAACGTAGGTATATAGAAAAAGTATTGTGTTAGCAAAAAAATCCTAAACCGGGATCACTGGAATTATCCGTTTCAGCTCTTTTTAATCGTTTAAGACCTTCTAAATAATTTTTACAAAGTTGTCTTTGATCGGTACCACAAGCACAAGAAAAGGTGTGATCGGTACTACAAGTACACGAAAAAATCTGTGATCAGTACTACTAGTACACAAAAAAATCTGTGATTAGTACTACTACTACACAAAAAAATTTGTGATTAGTACTACTAGTACACAAAAAAATTTGTGATCAGTACTACTAGTACACAAAAAATCTGTGTGAAGCTAGTACTACGTACACAAAAAAATCTGTGATAACTACTACTAGTACACAAAAAAAAATTGTGATCAGTACTACTAGCACACAAAAAATCTGAGATTAGTACTACTAGTACACAAAAAAATTTGTGATCAGTACTACTAGTACACAAAAAATCTGAGATTAGTACTACTAGTACACAAAAAAATCTGTGATCAGTACTACTAGTACACAAAAAAATCTGTGATCAGTACTACTAGTACACAAAAAAATCTGTGATCAGTCTTCTAGTACACAAATAAATCTGTGATAACTACTACTAGTACACAAAAAAATCTGTGATTAGTACTACTAGTACACAAAAAAATCTGTGATCAGAGTCCCTTCTAGTACACAAATAAATCTGTGATAACTACTACTAGTACACAAAAAAATCTGTGATTAGTACTACTAGTACACAAAAAAATCTGTGATCAGTACTACTAGTACACAAAAATCTGTGATCAGTAGTACACAAAAAAAATCTGTGATCAGTCCTTCTAGTACACAAATAATTCTGTGATAACTACTTCTAGTACACAAAAAATCTGTGATCAGTACTACTAGTATACAAGAAAATCTGTGATCGGTACTACACTAGTAGTACTGATCACTACTTAGTAGTCTTTTTTTTGTGTACTAACACAAAAAAAAATTTGTGATCGGTACTAAATATTTTTTTAACTTTTTTTACTGTTTTTTATTCGAATATAACTATATTCTATTTAAAACTGATAATCACAAAAAATAAGGTTGGTCAAGTACCGGATCATATAATGGTGCATTCCAAGTTATTGTCCATCATTCTGAATCATGGGCGTCCGCAGGATTTTTTCCAGGGGGGTCAAACCTACCAAATTCAGTAATCAATAATGTGCTGCGAGTTTAGTATTCAGCTCTCTTTCACAAAATTCAGATAGGTGTCCAGCAAACCACTACAGAGGAGCTTTGCTAAACTAAATTATAATGTATTGATAATTATGTAATATTTTATTTATTGTGCTTAAATAAATATTTTAATTCATTTAGACCTTTAGCGAGCGAAGCGAGTTCCTTAAAGCATATTGAATAAGGGTGTTATCAACATAGCAAGCGAAGCAAGCCTATATCAGTATACATAATTTTTAAATTTAACAATCTAACAAGCAAAGCATGCTCCTATTTACGTATGTTATAATGTACTTCAGCAACCTTGTTGCAATCTATATTTATAGCAATCTAGCAAGCAAAGCGCCTCTTTTTTAACATTCACAGCAATCTAGCGTTAGTTATTTTTATGGAAAAATGCAGGATGATAACCATTAAACTTTTAATAATTTGCAGTGCGGTTTAATCTATCTTTTCTGGTTTTTGCAGGGGGATCAAGTGACCCGTTTGACCCCCCCCCCCTGTGGACGCCCATGTGCTGACTCTTTTGGACCAACGAAAAGAAGTCGTTAAACTCGTCGACATTGAGCAACAAATAAATGGAAAATTAAAAAGGTTGTATTTACCGCAAGTTGAAGAAGCAATCAAAGATTATTATTAAGAGTTATATTATTGTAGTTATATATTATCGAAGAGTTTTTTAAGTAATCTTCGATTGCTTAAATAAATAAAAATATGTATATGCTAGTTGCGCTACTTAAGATAGTCCGATTGAGCTGAAACTGGTCTCAATTGATTTAGCAAAAATGTAAAGACGTATTTCCAGTACATGTTGACAGACGAATTGTCAACATTACGTATCAATCATAGATCCACTTTCAATTAACTATTTCAGGGTCATTTGTTTTTGTTAGTTATTTTATTTTTTTTATATTTAATTTATTTTAAAAAATCTCAAAATAAGGAGATGTTCTAAATTGTTATTTATTTACCAATTTCTTACCTACAAGGAAAATGATGTTTGACTTTTAAGTTATTATTTACTTTTATTTTATTTCTATCTTTATTCAAAATTTTACTTTATATAATCAAATAACGGTTTGAGGTGCTTAGAGAAAAACGTTAACTGTATTTAGAATAAACTTAATTTTTCTTTAATTTTCCAACTGTGAGGGAAAACCCGAGGATATTTTAACTTGTTTAGAATTAACGTTTTTTTCCTTGACTTTTTTAAAGTTAACTTTTCAAGTTAAAGTTAATCAAGAAATCTTCGTTAAGGAAAGTTTGCGAAGGATTTTTCCAAGGGAATATTTTATAACTTTATTTACCTGTTTAGCTTTTCATATTTCTTCTGGGAATGTTTACTAATTTTTTGCGGAAGGGAATGATTCTAAAATATACAGATATGAGTCTGGTTACCAAGAAATTGATAACCAGCAAATCTATATTTCGATTATAGGGATTAAAAAGTGTTTATTAATAAATATTTGACTTTTAAATAACTTATACTATTAAAAGGTACACAAGTAAACAGTGTGGAAGAAGATTCCGATAATGTAGTGGTTATCACGTGAGCCTAAAAAATACGGTTCAAACCCGGTCGGGGCCTACAATATTTTTATGTGAGGAATGAAAATCCTGACATGCACCGTCTTTCTAAGTGACGTTAAGCCGGAGGATTCGAACCAAGAATCTTTATTAAAGATGGTGACGCGATAAGGGAACTTTACTGACCCCATGAGCGTTTTATGACCAAGCAAATTTAGCTTCTCTACTAATTTAGAAAAAGACGCAAAAAGCAGGTTATGTAACAAGGATAAGAAGAGTTCGACAAACACCAATACTTTAGGGCAAATAAAAAATTTAAATGGCAAACTTTTATTTGTATTAGAGAGACACGAGGTGGTAAAAAACAAAATGAATTATATTAGTCTTTACTTCTTGTTTGCAACCTAAAATGGGTAAGATTGCCTCTAAATTTTATATATGCGCAGTTAATAAGATTATAGCAAGCATGAGCAGTTCATGCCGTGCTTGGCATGAATGTGGTATATTCAGTTTGTTTTTGACTTGTGTTTTAAAATGGATTCTTCTCTATTTTATTTTATCCTCACCGGCATCACTATAAGAAGGCGTCTTAGGCATCATCCCCTTTATAAACGTCGTGGCCTGCTTGCTAGGTTATCTATCAATAACTATTTTTTGAAGAAAAAAAGCTTATGAGGTCGGGACCATAGAGAGGGGAGAGATGATTTTTTTTGTGGGAGGGGGGACTCACTGATTAAGAATATATATATATATATTATATATATATATTATATATATATATATATATATATATATATATATATATATATATATATATATATATACATACAAGAGATTTTTGTCCTAGGACGCGATATCTTTCAAACGCTTTCTCAGATCAAATCGAAATGAAACTTAGTACAATAATCAAGCTTGCTAATGTCCCGAACCCTATTGTTTATTAAATATGTGTGACCCCACAATCGTTATAAAAAATCAAAAAAATCACAAACCTTCAAAAAATGTTAATATTTTACCAAACTGACAGAAATAGACTAAAAAGTTTATACCAATGTACTACCACACACAGTTAACTAAGATACAAAGTAACCTTATATTATCGGAACTAGTTCCGGTTTTATTGATTGACATATGTAACACAATGTAAACAAATCAAGTTTTTTTACTAATACACTTGAAAATTCGTATATTTTGTGGCACTTTGCCACTTATATAAACCATTAGTATGACAAACTGATAAAGTACAACAACCATGTGGTCACGAAGCGGTCAAAGAGAGGCGCGAAGCGTTGAGGCCGTGGAGCGTCTATGAAGCCTAAGGCCTCTTATTTTTTAAATATTCATCTATTACTGAAAGTGTGGAAACTTTCGAACCACCAAGTAGATAAAGCTGTATAAGGCGACTAAAAAGTCGCAAAATATAAATGAATGTTTTACTTGTCCGTATGACTATCTGTAACAACAATATCAACGAAGGATGATGAAAATCCATTTCCAAAGAAATCTCTAATTTGAAAATACTTTGACAAGCATTTGCTTAACAGCTCCAATTAATTTTCAATTACTAATATTAAAAGTTAATTAACCTTGTTTCTAAAACTAATCAAGGGATAATCAAATTAATTTTCTTATAACTAATTTAAATTAATATCACTAATGATAATAAAAAAATTGATAATTTTGGATTTATGAGCTCAGAAAAACAACCTTGGCAGCGAAAAAGGTTGCGTTCAGAATTCAAACCCGTTTAAAATTGCCGAATGGGATTGGTTGCTTTTGACTAAACTCAACGCGGTATTTGCCAGTTGAATGTTTTCTAAACAAATGTGGACGGGAAAGCATAGGGATAAAGTTTATTTTTCATTATTATTTATTTATAGTAATTATGTATTCATAATTTATTAATATTTTAAACTCCTTATATTTTATTATATTCCTTTTAAGAGACATAATAACTATGCATACATTGGATACATACATTTATAAGTACTAATAAATAATAATAATTAAAAATCATGTTAATTAATAATAATTATTCAATTAATATTAATAAATTATTTGTAGACAGGTCATATTTACCTGGACGTGTTCCTTTGAAATAAATTCACTGCAATTTAATTTAAAATTCAGGAAGTTTAGTCTTAAAATATGAAATATTATCGTTTCTTGATAATTAAAAAAAAATAATATAAATTTGCAATAAGAAAAATTATAAAAAACATTTTGTCAATTAAATAAACAATAATGAAAATATACAGGGCGGACCACATGTCTCTTCCACCAATATTTAATTTGAACCGTTGACCTGGGGTATTTCATTTTGTAAAGAAAATTTCTTTTTGGTGATGTAGTCAACTTCCAAATTTCCCATGCAACACAAAATTAAAAAAAAAAAATGAAAGCAAACTTTAAATGGGCTTTTGGGGCTCGAGGGATAAATTTAAGACATTTTGATCCTCGCATGTTTTTGTCTTAGACCTCTTATAAATTAGTGGCATACTGCTATGATAGAACGAATTATGAAGATTTATTAGGCAGCGAAAAATGTATTAGTCAAAAAACGTGATTTGTTTACATTATCAATAAAACCTAAACTAAACTGATAATAAAATGATACTTGGTTCATAATTGTTAACCTAACAGAGTAATATATACATATATATATATATAATATATATATATATATATATATATATATATATATATATATATATATATATAATATATTGTATATATATATGTGTGTTGTGTGTGTGTGTGTGTGTGTGTGTGTATGAATGTATAAAAATGTTCGGCTCGATCTAACACGAATTGCTTTTAAATGCTTTTAAATCTTGCTCATCAATACAATTTTTGGTTATTTTCGGTATATATTTAATTACCTGAGCAGTAGCGTTACAACTTGTTATTTAATTTTGTTTAAAGAAAATGCTCTTCTTTAAACAAAATTGTGGTTATAATATATAACTATAACTATATATATATATATATATATATATATATATATATAATATATATATATATATATATATATATATATATATATATATATATATATAATATATATATATAATATATATATATATACACTAATATAAGCTGAGCTTTAAATTAGTGCAAATAATGTGCTGTGTGGCGTATAATGAGTGGGATAAATATGTGCATTTGCTTTGAAAAATTCAAAAAAATTAAATAACAAGTTGTGATGCTACTGCTCTGATAATTATGGACATACCGAAAAATAAGCAAAAATTGGAAGCAAGAAAGCGCGCATTTCAAACAAAATTCACCTGGCTTGCGGACCTCCGCGCCAGAATAATTTTAATTAGTTTAACTGAATAATAAATTAAACAAGAAATGAAAGAAAAGTATATTTTACTAACAGATAGAAATGAAATAAAACATATAATTACTACTAAAAAAAAAAATAAAAAAAAACAAATAACTTAATCAAAAGAAATGAAACAAGAAATAACATAAAACAAATCATTCAATAAAAATAAATGAAATAAAAAAATGAACAAATAAATTGCAAACAAAAGAGCAATAAATAAAACTAAACATTACGTAAACATCTTTAGTTATAAAGCATGCAAAAAATAAAAATAACTGTACTCCAAATTTATAACGTGGGTTGTTTTTAAAAAAAAATGAACTTAAAAAAATCCATTAAAATTGTCGGACATAATAATACCGAAGAATTTGTAAAAAAAGCGAAGAACGCGTGTCTAGGACCAAAGGACAAGTTAACTCCTCCTCCGTATGAGTTACGTAATGTCCACAATTATTCTTACGCTATAATGTAATTTGACGCTAAGTTTGTATGTCGATGATAAACACGAAAATAAAAATTCTTCGATGAGTTTTCGAAATAAAAACAATTCAAGTTTTATAAACTCCAACAAAAATTGTTTTTTATTTAGTCTTTTGCTTTAATTTGAGGTAACGATTGACTTAAGTAAATCTTTTATTTGTTTTGAAGTAAAGAACTTTAAGAATGTAATATTTATATTATATAACTGCTCGGTAGTTTTGAACTTCATTCAGTGGCGTGCGGTATCGCGGTACTCATTTCTCTGCCTTCTAAACCTTAACCTTTCGTAACTACAATAATAAGAAAGGTGATCGTTTTTAATCAGTACACATGCAGATGCTGATCGGTTAACTTGATAGTTGTGTAGTTTTAAGACACCCTATATTATCACTATACTAGGAATTATTAATTTTTATCGTAGTTATTTCGCACTTTTTTCATTCTCATTCTTTTTGATTAATTCTTTTATTTTTCCATTTATAATTTTATGTTTTAATTTCTTGGTTTTCGTATTTCTATCCTTAGCAATATTGTTTTTTTAATATTTTTTTAAATTATTATTTTAATATGTAATGTTATATAATTATATTTTATATCTTATAATATATAATTATATACTGTATTAAATTAAAAATTACAATATATTATATATTTTTTTTATGATAAAATTTTTATAATTCGACATTTTATTAAATACTTGAATTACACAAATAAAACGTAATTAAAAATAATTTTAATTCATTTGTATTAGCATAATTTAATTTTTTCTTCATTTTTGCTTAAACATATCAAATTTAAATTATATTTGATTTAATCTCTTATTTGTTTAAATTTAGATAATATTTAAAATTAAAGCTATTTAAATATTGCTTTTACATATTTACATTTGTATAAATAAACTTTAATTATTTATACTTATTGTGTTATGTTAGTTTTATATTTTTATTTAGTGAAATACTTTTTATAGCAATGATTAATGAAGTTTCAATAAATAAACAATTAAGTAATAATAATTATTGAAGTGTTTTTGTAGTGGTTTAAATATAAAAACAAATAAAGTACCATTTTAGTGTCGTTATTTAACAAAGAAATTAAAAAAAACAAAAAATATGCCGCCGAATCAAAAAGAAAAGGATGCAAGGTATTTACTATTTTCAGTTGTTATTCTTATTTATTATAGTTTTAATTTTCCTCATATATACCGTATAGGAAAAGTATTGTGTTTGCAAAAATCCGAAACCGAGATGTAACCAGAATTATCCGTTTGAGGTCTTTTTAAGACCTTCTGAGTAAGGTTTTAAAACCTCACTCAGTTTCTGAGTGAGGTTTCACAAAGTTTTCTGTCTGTCTGATCTCTGTGTGAGTTGTCATCGTAGCTCCTAGTGTATTTTAGCTAGAGATTTGAAACATTGTAAAAAAAAAAACAGTCTATTGCTGAATGACTCAGCGAAAATTTCAAAAAAAAAAACATTAAACACGAAAAAATAATGTGATCATTTTAAAATTTTAGCTCGTTCGTAGACATGTATAAGACTAACATATGTGCTAAGTTTTATCTCATTATCAGCATTCAATCATCGACTTGTGAATTAACGCAACCTATTGCGCAACTATATACGCAACCTATATTCTATATACGCAACCTATATTCTATATACGCAACCTATATTCTATATACGCAACCTATATTCTATATACGCAACCTATATTCTATATACGCAACCTATATTCTATATACGCAACCTATATTCTATATACGCAACATACCGCAACCTATATTCTATATTACGCAACCTATATTCTACGCAATATATCTATAATACGCAAACCTATATTCTATATACGCAACATATTTCTATATACGCAACTATATTCTATATACGCAACCTACTATATATTTATATATTTTATACACGCAACCAATATTCTATAAACGCAACCTATATTCTATATACGCAACCTATACTCTATATATTTAACCTATATTCTAAATACAACGTAAGCAGCATTGAGCGTGGTCAATGCTGTATTTAAGGACGAGCTAGCGATTCCGAAGTAGGGAGGAATAGTTCCGAGGTACCTCGTACCTGATTTTTTGTTTTGTAATAATTTAAATTAATTTATTTCTACTCAAACTTTTATTTGTAAGATAAAAATTATTCGAATAAAATACAATTTATATAATTCGGATGAAATAATTAGATATACGTTAAAGGGAACCAACACTCAACATTATTATAAAAATTAAATTTCAATAACCTACTTTTTTGGAGTAAAAATTATCCTAGAAATGTTTGTAATCGAGTTTTTAAAGAAGGTTGTCCCCTAAAAATATAAAAGTTTATTAAATTTGTGACTTTTTAGAGTTGAAGGTTTATTCTTCTTATCATTCTTAAAAGCACTTACTAAGGGTTAAGTGGGTTATTAAAGTGATATTTAAGAACCTTAATTGATTTTGAGTAGGACTCATTCTATTTTATGTTATTAACATAGCAATAAGTCCCACTCCATCCCATGTAACGGCGTAAAACACTAACCTTAAATTCATTATTTTAAAATTAGTTAACAGAAATTATTTAAAAGATTTGATGTAAAAATATATACTATGTTAGATTCGGATGTGTTTGAGTATGGGAATTTAGTATAGAAGAAAAACCACTTCCTTTTGATTCTCCTTCATTAGCCAACTTTCCCAGACAGGCAAAACAAAAATGGCTCCTACGGGAACCACGGCAAGCTAAGCAGGCCTTAGCTCCTTTCACTAAGTAGCGGAAGGATCTTAAAAACATCTTATCGTAGGCTAATCAGCTCAAACAGACAATTCTAAAAACAGACAATTCTAAAGGGCTATTTTGGAAAACAAACTAATTATGAAGTTATCATCCATAAGATTTCTTTAACTATACAGTGGGTGTACAATTAGTCATGCTACGTGTATAGAATATATGTATATGTTTACGTATGTATGGGATTTATCAAGCCTCACTGGTCCGCGAAGAAATATGTGAGGCGGAATAAAGAAAATTCGCTATATACATGGAAAAATGCCATGTAACAACAAAATAAATAAAACAACAAATAATAAAAAACAACAAAAACATAATTGTGAAGTAGTCCGAGAGGCTAAGGCCGTGTAGCGGTACGTATTTTTTTGAAAATTTCCTAAAACAGTCTTTACATTTTAAAAGAAGGAAAAAAGATTAGTGTTATTTTATCTCAAGAAATATAACAAGTACGCTTAAAGGTTAAATTTAATTAGCTTCATTTTAATAATACAGTATAACCCTAGAGTAGTGCGGTGTTGATCGAGAGAAACACACAGTAATTTGCATATTGAATTTTAAAATCGATCATTTTAATTTTCTATTTTGTAAATTTAATTTTCACTCTTCATTTTTATTTAGTTCGAGAATATAAATGTGAACTTTACGAAAATATTTATGTTTTTTAAAACAATTAATATGAATGCTTGCAAGTTTTGTTTAAAAACGAAGTAAATCATATTAGTTGCATTATCGGGGTTGAATAAAGAATAACGTAGTTATAAATTAAGTATTAAGTATTATTAGTAAGAAAAATGTATACAAGCAAGATAAGTAAATTAGTTATGAGTATAAACAAGTAATATTTAAATAAATAAATAAATAATAAATAAATGGCCTTTATTTCCATTATGTTTTACAAGCCATAAAACTTTAGGATATTGTCATTTTTCTATTTTAAACAGAAAAATTATTTATTTGCACTAAAATATATAGTAGTAGTAGTGAAAATAACTAATTAAACAAAATAAAATAAATAAATATAATAATAATTTAAACAAATAATTAAAATTTAGGACAGTATCAATAAATGAAGTTAAAAGTATTACCAAGCTTACTACTAAAATTAAAATAATTTAAATAATACTTACTAATAAAATAAAAATACAATTTAAATACAACTTTTGCCAGAAAAATCATCATCTTGCAGTGGAATCTGCGATTATTAATAATTATTAATAATAATCTACGAGATTATTATTTGCGTCATGGTAAATCGTACTTTATGAAAAGGTACATAACATAATCAATACTTACAATTCTTACTTTTGATCGTTTGAAACCAATACTTAGGGGCTTCTTGATAATTTATATTTTTTTTTACCCTACATCAGATATTAAACCTTTTATAATATCTACATATAACATACCCCGAGATAAAATACCTGTTGTCATGTTGTAAAATTCTCAATTTTAAATGTACCTAATTTAGAAAAGAAAATATTTGTATCAAACTTGGTACAAAAATTAATCTTGAGTAGGACATGAACCCTATTGAAAAACAGATTTATGTGACGACATTAACCCGGTTTGCTTAATCAGGAAAATTTTCAAAAAATTGGTAAAATTCAAGGTTATTATTCGCCGTGTAAATTTGTTTTTTGGACGCTGAATCGAATAAAACCGGTACGCAATTGATAAGATTACACTAAGTGACCAAAAAGTAAAAAAATCCGTGTTAAATTACCAGTAACTAAAATTATGGTTGATGAAAAATAAATTTCGATTAGAGTGGCCGATGAATCGAATGAAACCGGTCCAAAGTCAATACGACTACTCTAAGCGACCAAAAAGTCGAAAAAGTATTTTTTGTGGTTAAAACCCTTCGAAGAGGATTTTGGATTCACTCCTAAGTTCGACAAACTCGGCTAATATGTAGATTAGCTGTACGATTCTCTTTGTTTAAAGTTTTTGCAGCTAGAAAGCATCATTACTGTTTAATGTTTGCAAACTTGTAACGAACGACTCGCCCGGCCGTCCGCCTCTGTTTAGTTGTAAGTTTACTATAGCTATAAAAACTCTTATTTGATCCGCTGTCTCACAAACGAATGATTTTATTTGACATAATATCAATAAATATATAATAATAATAATTATCTCGCGTCTCCGCGACACTCCGGCAAGAAACTTGCGACTAAAACACAGTTTCTTTTCTTTCAAGTCATGGTGTAGCTTCAAGCTGGGCCTCCCAAACCAAAGAATTTTTTAAGTTTGGCCAAAGAATTTTAATTTTTCCTTCTCTTTGTATATAATATGTTTTACGGATTTCCAATTGTAGAACTTTAAATATTTTGATGATTCTTTTTTCGCAACGTTTACGTTTATAATTTTTGTTTGTTCGATTTAATTGTTTCACTTGTTTTTGTTCAAGTTTTCTTTCTTTCAAATTGTTTTGTTTTAACTTGTCATTAGTTTTGTTATAAATTTGACGCAATTTAATAATTGACTTCATTTTGCACTTCTCATATATTTTTTTCTTGGCTTTGTTAACTATTAACAAAGCCAATTGAAAGTATTTAATTGAACTCTTCGTCACTATTTTCTATGCCTTCTGCTTAACTTTTCTTTTAATTCTGTCTGGTTGTCCAAATTTGTCTGTTTCTTGTGTCAAATTACAGATTGCGATATTTTTCTTCAGTTTTGACGTCGTTACATTTATAGAGCAGTCGCACTTTTTGGGGCAGCCGCAAAACCTTCTCATACCAGGGGGACTCAATCCATGAAACTATACTAACTAATACTTGTAACAATAATTTTTGCTGCAATACTTAATATGAAATGTCAAAAAATAGCTGTACAAAGTTTTATAAAGAGTTATAAAAATTATGCATCTAAGGAATAAAGTTTAAAGCATGCAATAAATTTAAGTTAAATTTTTATTACAATCTCATTTGAAAGTTAAAGCTGTAAATAGATGAGAAGTAAACTAGACCGAGTAAACCAAACTATAATATCCAATATTAAGTTTTGAATTCTTAAGTCGAAGTTTATCCTTAAAGTACATCTAAATAAGTTTCAATACGTTCTTGTTATAACTAAAAGGTTATTAAATGTAACATTTGTAGAAAGTATTAAAAAGTTTTTTTTCGTGTTATAAATAAAAGTACTTTTATCAATATTAGCAACGGGTGTATTATATTTATTATTTAAATAAAACCTTAAAAGTTTTAAAGGAAGAATTTTTTTTATGTGTCCTTATTTATATAGTATTAGAGAAGAATTGTGTTAGCACCCGCAATTTGTTACCCGGCTTTCACATAAATTACCCGATTAGGTGATTACCCACTGGGTGATTCCTCCTATCAAGCCTGACAAGTCACTTTTACCAGTATAAGCACTATGTCAAATATATTTATTGTAGACAATAATCAATAAAGTTTAAAAAAGGTTTTTACGGCCTCCTGAGTGGGTTTTAAAAAATCATCATGGATAGAAAAACAATGCTCTACAAAACTGAAACTGGAGTTCAGTTTTGTAGAGCATTGTGTTTCTATCCATGATGTCCTACATCCTTGAAGATGCCTCCCACAGTGGAAGCGAAACGTCGGATTCGCTTTTTTAATAATGAATATAAAAAAAATAATAAAGTAAACAATGAGGAAAAGGTTGTGAAATATTATCAAGTGGTATTGAAGATATAAATACTTTAAATATTATAATAATAAGAAAGAAGTATAAAAATAAATACACCAAATATTAAAATTGAAAGATAGGAATATAAAAATAGAATTTATGCAATACCCTTATAAACATGTTATTAAAATCTAAAGAATGAATAAATTTGTTGAATAAAATGTTAAAACATTTTAATTTTCAATGGTAGTAAATACAGATCCATTAGAATCATTTACCTGAATACTTAGACTACAGAGGCACTTTTATTTTTTCTAAGAAAGTATAGTATATATTATAACTATTTTATTCAGCCTAACAGAAAATTCTATTAGGGATATGTATATAGCCTCAAGACAAGATTAAAGTGCCCTCTGTCAATATACGAGCGGGCAAACTATAGTAAAATCAAATAAAAGAAAAAAAAAAGCAAAGGAGCTCTGCCAATGGGGAGGGAGCCTCTCTGATCTATATAGTCAACCAAGCCACTAAAAACTGTAACACCACTACAGCTTTCCTCTCTTATAATAAAAGGGAAGCATTGTAATGAGATGCAATGTGACAACCCATCGTTATGATATTATGATGACCATATATCATAACGATGATCATATATTAAAAACATTTTTCTTGATTCTTAATAAAAATAGACGGGAATGGGACAAATTGTTCTATATAGAGTTTAAAAGTATTGGAGAAGCATATAGAGTTTGTGTTTTTAACATGAAAGGACTAACACGGTGAATATCAACTGACTTTAACTCTAGCAATTTTTTAATTTCTTAGGATTCATAACTTTATAATCTTAAACAAGGTAAGAATAACATTAAATATGTACAATAAACTACTACACAATAATAAAGAACTAAAACTTTACTCGACATATATTAGACCAAGAGCCCAGGGGTGTTTTGTTAATAAAAAGTGTAATGGCTGGAACCGGTCTCAATTTTTCGTAAATATCTTCCTGAACAAGGATCTGCAATTCTGCCAACTCGTATCGGATGGGCGTCCCAGGCAGAACGCACTTTACAGGTCATATTTACCACCCAAGTTAACAAACAGTGTAATGGGTGGAACCGGTCTCAATTTTTCGTAAATACCTTCCTGAACTAGGATCTGCAATTCTGCAGACTCGTATCGGTTTAGGTGTCCCAGGCAGAACCAGTGCGTTCTGCCTGGGACACCCATCCGATACGAGTCGGCAGAATTGCAGATCCTTGTTCAGGAAGGTATTTACGAAAAATTGAGACCTGTTCCAGCCATTACACTTTTTATTAACAAAACACCCCTGGGCTCTTGGTCTATATCCTTAGAGTGAGCGTGAATGGAGTCCATTATAATTAATGAAAGAAAAGAAGTCTCTCCACAAAATAAAACTTTATTGGCAAAGCGCTTCTTTGTTAGGTTTTGCACTGATGATGGCCTCTAGTTAGGTTGAAAGCGCTTTGCCAATTAAGTTTTATTTTGTGGAGAGACTTCTTTTCTATCATTAATTTACTCGACATGTTTATAACCTGACGATAGGAAGAAAGTAGTGCAACGAGTGCCCGAGGGAGTAGTGGTGGGGGATGGCGACACCTTAATACATTGTGAAGGCCTGATATGTTCCTACCCCTTTATATAAGATCCTTGCCTTCAGCAAAGGGTATGCAATAGACACAACGACATTTGTCTAGAACAGCTCAGATCATGTTTTTATTCAAATTAAGGGCAATAGAGCGCCCCGTGTTTTATTTTTAAATTTTAATCAAATTAAAGTTTTATTTCATATTTCATAGCTTTGTTTTAAAAAAGTTTTACATATATTATGGCATGCTGCCAAAATATAAATATCAGGGACATTACAATTGTTATACGCAATCAGATAAATCAAAGTGACAAGTTTTATAAAATAACCCACTTACTTAAATATATTAATATTATGATTACCTAATAAAGACTACTAAATAAAAATAAAAATCAAGTATTAAATTAATTTTAAAAAATCGGGTACGGGTTATTTCGGAACTTTTCCTCATCGCTTCGCTCGTCCTCAGATAGTAAATAGGTTATTTTTATTCCCAGCGGTCACTCATCTAAGAACTGACCACGGTTAATGCTGCTTAACTTTTATGATCCACCAAAATCATGGATATAACTTTCATATTAAAAAGAAACTTGGTTTACTTATTTATTACGTAGAAGTATACATTTAATACAAGTATTTGTATTTTGTATAAACAATACAATTTTTGTATTTTTTACATTTTACTTGTGAGGCATTTGCCAATTTGTATATTCTATAGACGAGCGAAGCGAGCTCGAAGACGTGTTACAGAATAAATTTGCCAATTTGAATATTCTAAGGACGAGCGAAGCGAGTTCGAAGACGTGTTACAGAATAAATTTGCCAATTTGTATATTCTAAGGACGAGCGAAGCGAGTCCGAAGACGTGTTACAGAATAAATTTGCCAATTTGTATATTCTAAGGACGAGCGAAGCGAGTTCGAAGACGTGTTACAGTATGAATTTGCCGATTTGTATATTCTAAGGACGAACGAAGCGAGCCCGAAGAAGTAAAGATGAGCGTAGTAAAGTTCCAAGGTACCCCGTACCAGATTTTTTATTGACGTAAACAAATTTTAAATAAGATTTTAAGTACCGCACTTACAAATAATTATATATGAGCAGCCCCACTATGTATTTTTTTTTGTAAATAAATTGTGTTTCTCTCTCTCTTACTATTACCTACAAAAATACATTTGTGTCAAATTTTAACTTAATTAGTCAAATTTTTGATCATAACAATTTTTTGAAGATTTCAATGACTCGGCTCAATAGTTATCAAAATTTAAAAAAAAATTGATTTCTATTAGCCCAACTAGACTTTAAGTTTGCTTTCTGTGCCAAGCTTTAAAAGTTTTTTCTAATCGATCCCAAATGAATTTTAAATAGTTCACAGTGATTTGCGAGCGTCCATGGATTGGAAACCCCTGATATAAAAGGTGAAATAAGCTTTTAATTTGACCTTCATTTAACTCGGCATTATTATTTTGCAATAGAATACTAATTTATTCTAAGTGCAAAGAGCAGGACGTATACCTGTTGCACATGTAAACAACTAAAACGCAATGTGTTACATCTCGTTAGAATAAATCACTGACCTGCAGATAAAACGAGTCATCCTTTAAGTGAATTTCTATCGAAAAAAATCGCAAATGGGATCTCTTGTTTGTCCGTGGAAATGAAACAATAGGCTCAATCCTTATTATTAAAGATCCTTTACAAAGAAAATGTTTCATTAATTTACGTCCTATAGTTTAAAATTTAAGAAGGGGGTAGGTGACAGGAGGGGTAGAATAGTATAAATATAGTATATATATATATATATAATATTATATATATATATATTATATATATATATATATATATATATATATATATATATATATATATATATATATATTATATATATTATTATATTATATATATATATATATATATATATATATATATATATATATATATATATATAATATATATATATATAATATATATATATATATTATAATAGTAAGAATTTATTGAAAATTAAGTGAACCAAACTTTTCACTGGTCAGAGTCATGACCTCTAATGCAGTTATAACATCGTAAAGACGAAAATGTTATTTTAATGTCCTTTAGCTGGAATATTAAATTTCGTCTGGCTGGTTTACCCTTGAGTACTCTATATAACTGTATAACCATAATGTTAACCTCAAGACTTGTATAGCCTGACCCAACTAATGTAACATAATATTACTATGTTTCTTTAATATACTCAACATATGTTACGAATATCAGACAAGGAAAAATGACCTTTTAACTCAGCATAAAAAGTGTAAGTATTGAAAATATAGGTCAGTAAACCACTGACTGACAGTTATTTAACAGAAATTAAATATAAACTGTAAAACTGAATTATTAAAAATCAATTATAAAATAATTATATCCGTAATAAAATAAATATAAATGAATAAATTAAATTCAGGAGACATACATACAAACAAATATACATAATGATAAATAAATATATATATTATATATTAATACTATGTAATATATATATATATATATATATATATATAATTATATATATATATATATATATATATATATTACATGTATGTATGTATGTATTTCTAGAAACATTCGAACGGATTAATATTTTTGGTACAAAAATCAATTTTTAGGAGGACACGAATCCTATTGAAACCTGGGTTTTTGAATCGTGATTAACCCGGTTTAATCAAATCTCAATTTGCTGAGTCAGTAAAATTTGCAAGAAAATCGGCAAAATTCAGAGTAAATATTTTTCGCCGCAAAAAAAGGTCATTATTCATATCTTGGGACGCTAAATCGAATGAAACCGGTTCGAAGTAAATACGACCGCTTTAAGCAACCAAAAAGGTCAGTTAGAGGTCATATATATATATTATATATATATTATATATATATATATAATATATATATATATATATATATATATATATATATATATATATATATATATATATATTATATATATATATATATATATATATATATATATATATATATATATATATATATATATATACAGGGTGTTTCATATAAAGTGTCCACCAGAAAAGGAGGTGATAGTACTCCTCAAAAGGAACAAAAAATGTCCTATAGTATAAACCCCGATCTCCAACCGTTTTCCCACAAGGTCAAGTTTAATATTTCAAAAAAATATTTGACCTCACATCATAAAATTGTTAATAGGGATTTAACTATTCAAGCTAGAAAGGCGAAATTGGTATCATTAGAAAGCTGAGTAAATTTCCTAAAGGACAAACTACTAACTATGTCAAATATTTTGGAACTACTGCCCAAAATTTTGCATGAAACATGATTTTTTAAAAAAAATGAATTTCATGGAATTTTTGTAGTAGGGCATTAGAGGAAGTAAGAGATGAGCAAAAGTTCAGCCAAGAACGGAAAAAACTTCTCTTATGACTGCCCTTTAAGAAAATGTAAATATTTTCATACATTCAATAGTCAAAAATGTAAGCTATTGTTGCTAGAAGTTGCAAAAACTGATCATTTTTGTCGTAAAAGCGAAAATAATGTGTTATTTTAACAAAATATTTTATTTTCGAAAATAATTTAATAATACGATTTTTAGACTCTAGAAGGTAAAATAAACCTATTTTATTCTTACACATTTTTCTCTAAAACCACTCTATTCTTCTGTTTTAGAGATTTTTAATTATTTTATGCACCATATAATTAACATTGTACAGATATACTAAAATGCCAAAAAGTATCAGTTTTTTCAACTTCTAGGAAGAATGGCTTAAAATTTTGACTATTGAATGTATGAAAATATTTACATTTTCTTAAAGGGCAATCATAAGAGAAGTTTTTCCCGTTCTTGGCTGAACTTTTGCTCATCTCTTACTTCCTCTAATGCCCTACTACAAAAATTTCATAAAATTCATTTTTTTAAAAAAATCATGTTTCATGCAAAATTTTGGGCAGTAGTTCCAAAATATTTGACATAGTTAGTAGTTTGTCCTTTAGGAAATTTACTCAGCTTTCTAATGATACCAATTTCGCCTTTCTAGCTTGAATAGTTAAATCCCTATTAACAATTTTATGATGTGAGGTCAAATATTTTTTTTGAAATATTAAATTTGACCTTGTGGGAAAACGGTTGGAGATCGGGGTTTATACTATAGGACATTTTTTGTTCCTTTTGAGGAGTACTATCACCTCCTTTTCTGGTGGACACTTTATATGAAACACCCTGTATATATATATATATATATATATAATATATATATATATATATATATATATATATATATATATATATATATATATATATATATATATATATATTATATATATATATATATATATATATATATATATATATATATATATATATATATATATAATATAATAGTGACAAGCGCAAAAAACCTGCACCGAAAAGTATGAAAAAATCTAAGAATTAGCCTTTGAGCCGGAGTTGTTTATCACTCTAAGGCTATCTAGGATGTTTGATGGATAGCGGTAGATGAGACCGGTACTGCATTGGTAGAAACAAATGCGAATCGAATACGTGTCAGGAGTCTTGCATTGCAGTTAGCCTTGTCCCTGGGTGCAGTCGAGTGTTAATCCTACCTCACTCTGTCCACGCCCTACTGAACTTATTATTATGCTAATAAGAAAATATAAACAGATGAGAGTAGGAATGAAATCATATAAATTAGATAAGATACCATACACAGAGATGCCATTACCACTCCTTTTTACTTAGATAAATTAGATTATAACCATAAAGTACCAGCATGAGGTTCGCACAAATTTTATAGAGTATCATAGTTTATTTACTAAAATTAATAAATCTTGTCACGTGTCCATTGTTTGCATAAATTTGGGTTTAAATTAGTCTCTCTATCCGTTTGTTCGGCACAAACAAAGCGTTTGTTCAGCACAAACAAAACGTTTGTTCGGCATAAATTGGAGTCACTACTCTACTCTTTTCTTCTTTGCACTTAAATTTTAATTTGCAATTCGATTTAAACAAACCAATCGCATTCGGAGGTTATAACCTGACTTTCTTATGAATGATGTGTGACGTCATTGCAGGTATCGGTATAGACCAGGGGGGGTTAACTTAAATGAGGAAAAGTTTGGATTCCATTATCGCAAGCTACTAAAAATAGCGCTGCGGCGGACCGGTGCGGACAACTCATGAACTAACCCCAATAGCTTTCCAAAGATGACTGATTATATTTTTATATTTAAATTTATGAATACCATGACAATTCTTTGTTATGACAGCTACAGCTACATTTATTATTATTATAAAGTTGATTGTTTTCTGTATGTATTTTTCACAAAAACGGTTCGCCGTTGCATGTTCTGTATTTCCAAAATTCAGAAACTAAAAGTAAATAGAAACCTTTTTAAAACTTCCAGAGAACGCTAATGATGGCAGATAAGTATATTTCATTTAATTAATTTATTGATTTAGTCGATTTTATCAGGTAATTACATTTAATCACATGTGCGCAACTCGCCGATGTAATTAAAATAAAGGCTGCATTAAATGCCAAAATCTATCTTTTAGCACGTGTAAAACTTTAGCCACTATTTCATTATTACCTGACTGAATCAATTAAATTAATAAATTACTTAAATGAAAAACTTAAAAATAATCACAAGTGTTCTGTGTAAGATTAAAGTGGTAGGGTTAGTTAGAAGTATAACTATACAAAGTATAAAAATTAAATTTCAAACTGACTGTGGGCATAAAGCGGGAAATTAAGACACGCCCACTCAATTGAAAGGTAGGTCCACCGCAGCGCTAGCGTCGTTCGGAATCCAAATTTTCCCACCATTGAGTCGACAGTCTTACTGATTAAGTATCTATAGTCTCTGGTATAGACTGCCAACATTAAAAATTTACTATTTATCCCCGTAATGACGTTATTTCCGGACTATAACCTAACATGTTAAAAAAATTGATTTCATTCATAAAACCCATTTATTTAAATCACCTTATAAACTTTATCAGCTTGAGGTAAAGTAGATTAAACTCGGGTAAAAAGCGTGAATAACCTTTTGGATGTTAATCTTTGTTAATTGATAACAAAGTAATAAAACAATATATATTGTTTTATAATGTAAATATATATTTACATTTTTTGCTAAAATTTATTGTTAATTGAATTGCTTTGTTAGAAAATGTGGTTATTTTACGGGATCTAAATTGTTTCAGGCAGCGTCGTTCGAATTACAGTGAAAAAATCAAGTTTTGTTTACGGAAAGGGCCGAGGCCATGGAGAGATCAAAGAGGCCAAAGTACTCTTGTTTGAAGTACCTTATATTAAATTTTATCAATTTTGCGAACGGAGCGAGCCTTTTTGTCCATAGCTAGAGAAGCGAGTCCCTTCAAAAACATCATAAAAGCCCAAATTATTTTATCTACTTACGGCTGCGCAAAATTAGTCTTTATTGAACTGTTTTTAAGCTGCAAAATGTCATTTAATGTTCAATTACGGTTTCCTTGGTAAAAAAGTCAAAACACTCTGCAAGGAGAAATAAATGAGTTGAGGTTATCATGTTTCATGTTATTGTGTTAATTTCGGTGTTTTACGTATTGTCAACATGTATATGGTTTATAATAATATTTTCTATATATTATTACTTAAAATACGATGTATTATTAAGTATTAAACATTTTTATTTAATACTATAACACTTTAGAGCTTTTGGACTGTTTTAAATTGTTATATCAATTATTATAATATAAACATAAAATCTTAATTTTTTTCCTTTTTGTAATTTATTTTAAATGTATTTACTTAGTTATACACGTGACATAAAAAACAATCAACATTTTATTAATTTTAAAACTTTCTCATTTTTGTCATTTTTAAGAACTGAAGAAGCTCAGGATCCCTGGACGAAAACTCTTTGTCAATTTATTTTCAATAAATTTTAATAAAAAAAAGACTGAAGTCTTCATTAATTAAATTGATATAATATTGTTTCTTTTCCATACGTAAGTAGATAAAATAGTATCAAAGAAAACATTGCCGACATTAGTCAGCGATTATCTGCATCGGCTCCGCTTCTGCAGGCAAAACGCCTTTTGCCTGACATGGATTCGCCACGTCAGTCGAATTGGTTAATTATCAGCCTCGGCTCTAAATTCTCATAGCCTGCCTGTCCTCGCCTTCGGCTAATTTATAAAACTCGTCTGAAAAATTCCATTTTGCTGCCTAGCAGCAAAATGGCTGTTAGTATTTTGAGCCTGTTAGTAATTAACTTTATTTGATGTCTTCTATTGACATGAGTTCCTGATGCTCCGCATTACTAGTTTAATTGTATTTCAAATTGATAAAAAAAATTAAGGATAGTAACCATTAATTTTTACTAGTTTGCAGTGCAGGTCAATCTACTTTTCTGATTTTCCAGGTGGTCAAGTGACTCATTTGACGCCCATGTTGTCAGTAATGAAGTTTAAAAAAGAACTCATACCTAATATTATAACTGAATTTATATCTAAAAAATATTTTCAGAAAAATTGTTTATATTATTTTTAATTCATATAGTTAAATTAATTCGTTATTTTTATTTTGTTTTCTCGTTTTTTTTTAAAAAAAAACTTTCTTAACCTGTTTCCAAGTAATGTAAAAAAATATTTTATAAAGTTTTCTTTTATCGCACAAAAATTATTTTTGGTGATTTTTTGTTACTTTTAAAAGTTGAGTGTTGTCACAACTTGTCCTGTCACGTCTAGTTTTAAACCTTTTTCTTATTCTTTATTTTTACATCTTCCGTACTAAAGTATATTTTTTTGGGGGAAAAAAGTTTCTTATATAAACTTAACAAGAAGTGTTGAGGACAAGAGAGGCAAGAAAATGGCCCAGGTTTTTACAACGAGTTCAGATAAAATGGACCCGAGGGTATTTCTTCAAGTGTTACCTTGTGAAAATATTCCTTCAATGTTTTAACGAATTTCATGCCAAATATTCCTTTATTGAGAGTAAAGGAATATTTACTTAAAAGGAATACTCACTTAAAATTATTGTATCACACATCACCTTTAAAACAAATCAAACTCAAAAAATAGTTATTTATGCACCATTGCACCAAGGGATAAAAGAATGCTATTATTTCCCTGAGCAGTTAGTTGGTTCCTAAGGCGTAAGCCAAAGTAACCAACAAACCAAGGGAAGTATTTAACTCCCGAGGCAAAGCCGAGGGATTTATGTGTGCAACTCCCGAGGCAAAGCCGAGGAAGTTATGACTATTAACTCCCGAGGCGAAGCTGAGGGGGTTATTGCGAGGGGGAAAATAGCATTTTATCAAGGTGCATACAAGATTTTATCTCCAGACGTTGATTTTATTTTAACATGTTTTGTTGTATTTTATTCTTATTTTTTTGGGTCAAACCTCTTTATAAATTTAAGGGGTGCTGCCCCCAAAAAATCAAAACTTTTTTTTATTGCTCCAAACAACTTCTATTGACCTGAAATGGATTTTGAGCCAATAAAAAAATCATCGTCTGGAGAAAAATATGTTATCAACTGACGGCAGTAAAATTAAAAATTTTTAAACTGATTTCAATCCGCAAAATTATGTTTTTTCTTTTTTTGGTATAAACACACAGCAGTCAGCAAACTTCAAGTTTCTAGTTTCTATAATAATTAAATATCAACTATCCAAGTCTTGCAACTTTCAGTAGTATCAAATAATAAGCAGGTAAATTAATATATTATTGATATAAAAGACAAAAAATATGATCAACTAACTACCTGTTAGATCTTTAAACAACTCTATAAACTCCTATATTCCCAAAAAAATAATACAAAATAAATTAACATCAAAAAAACCGGAGAATCGTGAAATTCGTTGATTTATCATAGCTTGGTAAAAGTATGTTTCCTAACTTGTTCTTTATCCGAGTTTATATGAGCCTCAAGTTAGAGTGACTCTCGGACACAATAAACCCTTCAAAATTCATAAAGGAAAAGTATATTAATGTCATTTTTTATAAAGATAAACCTTTATAATTTTCTAAGGCCTCTTCAGGAATTGGTGAAGGTGAGCAGACAAGTTAGTTATCTCCAGCCATTAAAGAAGACCAAATTAGGATTCGGAAAAATGCGACTAAGAATAAATATATACTTATATAATATATAATATATATAGTATATATATATATATATATTATATATATATTATATATGTGTGTTTGTGTGTGTGTGTGTGTGTGTGTTGTGTGTGTGTGTGTGTGTGGTGAGTGTAAAATAAGTTGAAAATGTTGATAGCTTATAACTTGAAAACTACTTAAAGGTCTTGATCAAAGTTTAAACTTAGACTAATCATATATCAGAAGTGATAAACTATGACAGATCTTGATCATTGACAAAATAACAGTTGGGAAATAGTGTAAAATTACATTTTTTGAGTGTACAGCTCGGAATCCAATAGATAGATTTTGACTAAACTTTAAACTTAAAATGCTCTTAGGTCTGAGTAGTTACCTTTTAAGTCTCATCGCGAGCCGTTCAAAAATAATATGGGCTTTGTGCAACAGAAAATTTTAAGTGCTTAGAGATTGGAATCTAATCGATGGATCTTGACTAAACTCTTCACTTATGCGGCTCATAGGTCATATTGACCATATTACATGTCTCAACGAAATTCTTGCACAAATAACAATAGAGGATTATTGTAAAATATAACAATTAGATGCTCCTTTTAATCAGAGCGCTTAAAAGTATTCATCAAGAAACGCAAGACAGTAAAATTTAAAACCACATATCAATATAACAAAAAGATTTAAGGAAAAGTTGGAAAATCTGCCCAAGGATAAGATGAACTTAGTAATAAAACATACTTCTGCAATGTTTTCTTATAAGTACCATTTATAAATCTAATAAAAACTGTTATTACATTCAGTATATATTAAAATTATAACATAATTTTAGGTAACAATACATAACATAAACAACATTACATTAGATAAACCTTGCATAAGTATACACGATACATGTTCTAAATGTAGATAAATAAAAAACTGATTATAAACTAGAATGTAATATGCACGAAATGTTTTATTATTTTTCAGCGAAAGGTTTAACGAAAATCTTAAAATATGCAAACTAGAAGTAAATATACTTTGCCAAGTAGATTCCCTGGTTTATAATGTAAAGGATAAATTTATGTAAATTGCAATAGAAAACTTTGTTTTATACTTTTTGATCAATATTAAATTAAGCAATTTTTATTCTAAGTTCATTCAAGTTCATTTATAATGATACACTAGAAAACTATCCTTCTTTTCAGCGCATTCCTAAAGGAAAAATTAGAGGAGGATTAAAAAGCGTTATAAATGAAACCGGAATTATCCGTTTCAGGTGTTTTAAAGGCCTACTGAGTGGTTTACACTAAGTTGTCTATGAATGTGTGTGTCTGTTTTCATCGTAGCTCCTAGTGTATTTATATTACAGAGTTGCTTTGTACAAAAATCAGTCTACCGCTGTAAGTGTGCTGTTTGGAATTTTTTATGACGTCATAAACTCGCAATAATGACTTAGCAAAAATTTCGAAAAATCATAAAACGCGGGAAAATGATGCGATTTATTCTACAAAATAAATAAATACAGGATTTTCCGCTGAAGTTATAGTGGTTAAAAAATGTAAACCTATGTATAAGATATGGCATCGAGACCTTTGGTCGCTTTTTATTTGTTGTTGGCCTTATGCTTAGAATAATACTATATATAGAAGAAGCACTACTGATAACACAAAAGGCGGTTTACTGGTGGTGTTAAGTAATGCTGCCACCCTAACAATATACAATTTTCTGATAAAAAACGTTGGCAATACTTCCAGTTGCTGAATTATTATGTTCTATTAATAATTAATGATTGATTAATCATTAAATAATAATATAAACATCG
>JACMZG010000022.1:44409275-44417984 GCA_018340805.1 Microvelia longipes | reverse complement strand
TAATTAAACTCAACAAAAGTAGACCAATATCGTGACATAATAATCAAATTGATAAAACGAGAAGCTGGAAATAAATATAAAACAAAATATAGTGAAATAAAATACTATTAAAAAGAAAGAACATGGTAATAAACATCAAATCTAACCTAAATATAAAGACAAAGTTATACAATACGCTCAATCATATCTAAGCTTACGTGATTTTTTAACTTATAATTTTATAAACCAACAAATCTTGTACATCAAGTAAATAATTGCATAAAGAATCAAAGCAGAATGACGAGTGCAAAAGAGAGTTAGGATAAATGATGGAGATACATTGGCACATGATGTTGCGTCCAGGATATCATTGATTTAAGCGAAAAATAAAAAACAGTAATATGATAGCTAACATAGTTGCGTAAAGAGATTTACAATCTCTTGCACGATGCAACTCTTTTGAAGCTTAATTGTAACTCGATACATTTTTAGTGTTTGTGTGAGTATATGTGTGAACATAAGAGAAGGAAACAAAAATTATAATAAATCGAAGGTCATGATGTATTGGTATTATTTAATTTATTGGTTCTATTTATAACTTATATTTATATATTTGGCTTATGGAATTATCGATTTAAAGTATATACATTTATAAGATAATTCGTAGAATTAAACTCTATAATATAGTACAATATTATGAGTCCAAAGTGTGTTACAAATAATTACTAAACACTTGAAGACCACGTTGTTCCACATGTTGTTGACATGCTTGTTAACACAATTCCTTAAGTGATTTGCGTTTTGCTCTTTCAACCAAAACTTAAAAAAAAATAGATATGAAGCTCTCTTTATTGCGATTATTAGTTACACTGGTTGAAAGCAGTGTAAAACAACAAATAACACCAATACATTTTATTTGTGGGGTTTGCTTGGTCACATCCCACTCGCTCATTTATCCAACATCTTTTACATAAACAACACCCGTAGGTAATATAGGAAAATCTAAAAATGTGTTTGCCAAAAAATAAACGAAACCGGAATTACCCGTTTTATCCGTAAGTGTTTTTAAGACCTCCTAAGTTGCTTTCACAAAGTTGTCTTTCTGTAAATGTATTTTACAAAGTTGTCTCTCTGTAAATCTATTTTACATTTACAGACACACAAAATGTGTGTCTGTAATTATTATAGCTCTTAGTGTGTTTATGCTACAGAGTTGGAACTTGCCCCAAAAACCAATCTATTGGTGTTGTTATGCTATCCAGAATAATTAACTACGCAAATTCATTTTTTTAAGTTTCGAAAAAATCATAAGACAAGAAAAAAGTGTGATTAGTTCGAAATGAAGTAACATGTACATGTTACATGTTTTTTTACAAGACTGACACATATGTGCCAAGTTTATCTTATTATCTGCATTACTTTGATTTTTATCAAATTACTTGTGTACATTTTTTTTAAAAAATTTAAAAAAAATCGAAGACTAATTCGATTGACTTGACATTAGGTACAAGTGTTTTTCTTTACGTAATAAATAAATATTCGTAATAAGTTTACGATAAGTATATCCATGATTTTTGTTGGACGGTAAAAGTTAAGCAGCATCGAGTGTGGTCAGTGCCTGTATGGGTGATCGCTGTGAATGAAACGGATTTACTTACTATCTGAGGACGAGCGTAGCGAGTCCGAAGACGTGTGGCAGTATAATTTTAACGAATTATATATTCTGAGGACGAGCGAAGCGAGCCTGAAGTAGGGAGCATGAGCCATGTAAATCTGATGTCATGAGGAAAAGTTCTGAGGTACCCCGTACCAGGGTTTTTATGGTCTCAATTACTTTCGAATGTTTATTCGATCCGATTGAATGATACACATATTTCTCGAATATCTTCAAACAAATTAATTAAGTCAACCCCATTATAAGTAAGTAAATTTTCAATTAGTTAATTTTTAATTAGTTATTTGACTAATGAGGTATCCTTTTATTGCTAATGGTTTGAATAGCAGAAATGCCAAACCGATTCGACCTAATTGTAGACTAATATGGGCGATGCAAAAGTAAATATAGGCACAAAACGAATTTTGGAACGTAAAGTATAACGAAATATTAAGACGACAACAAAGTATCGCCTGGGTCTTTTAAAGGATATAGAGGTATCCTCCGCCCATCCTATGGACAACAAGGCAGAGTCTAAGGGGCCGTCGCCTATCATTCTGCGTTTTTGGGCTTAGATTTATGCCTGTATTCAAAGACATCTTCCTAACATTCTCCTTAAGGAACAAGGAGAATGTTAGGAAAATGTAAGGAAAATGTTAGGAGAATGTTAGGAAAATGTTAGGAAGATGTCTTTGAATATGAGCCTTAGTCTCTGCACGACAAAAAAATCTTTTTTTTTGAGGTAGTACGTAATTGAGCACTTTATTGGACCGTTTTTAGGATGAGAAGCCAATCATTATTGTTATAGGAGCTTATTTAGTACTTTTCACCTCCGCAGACAATAATGAATGTAAAAAAAACTCCTAGGACGTAAAAGTAATTCATATGTTGCCGCCATTACTGTAATGCATGCATTTTGTTTATAATGAGCACAAATGATATGCCTTACTTTCTAGAAAACTTAAATAACACTAAGTCAAATAATAAAGAACAAATTAAATTAAACTCAAAAAATAATAAAAATATACTTACCTAAATGAAGACTGTAGCCTTGAAGTTAAGCCTTTGCAGACGACAGCAATATAGCTCTTGAGAGCAAGGATGTGCAATTGCTCCGTGAGAAGGGTCAGCTATACCTTGAAAAAATAAATACATGGTTTAGTGATAATAACTTTAAATGAATGTTGACAAACTCAAACGCTACTATTAGCTTAAAAACTCAATAAAAACAAAATAGTATTAAAATTTTTAGGACTTACCCTTGATGCTAAGTTGACATGGAGACCCCATGTGGATAAACTAACATCAAAAATTTCTTGCTACGTATATTTATTTAGAAAGCTGAAAAATAGGATTCCAATAGAAACCATGGTCATGGCATATAATCCTTAGTTCAAAGTCAGTAAATTATGGAATCCTTCTTTGGGGACATGTAAACACAAATGACATATTATTAGTCCAGAAAAAAATAATCGTTTAATTCAGGAGCAAAATATGATGACCATTGCAAGGAATACTTCATAAAAATTTAAAATTATGACAGTGACGAATTTATATCTATAACTCGTTAACTTATCTATAATATGTTAAAAATAATATTCAAAAATTTGATAAAATTAATGCAACACACAGTTACAATACAAAAAATAAAAATACATTAATGGTTCCACCGCATCGATTGTCTAAATCCGAAGTTGGTCATACTATATTGGGATAAAAATGTACAACTCTCTTAATGACCAAAGTTAAAAACATGTCTGAAAATGATTTTCGAAAATATATAAAAACTTCTTAATAGACAATCCATTCTATTCAAAGGATGAATTTTTTCACGAAATTAGCAAATAAATAAAAATATAAAGAAATAGAATTAATTAGATATAGAAATAGATTTAGTAACTTGAGGAAGATTTTAGGAAATCTTCCTTAACTGTATTTATATAAAAAAAAAAAAAAAAAAATGTTGTATGTATATGTATATTTTAATGTATGACAGATTTCTATTGTTTTACTTTGTAAAATTTAATGAAAAAATAAAGAATTATTATTATTATTAATGTAGCGTGTTCAAAAAACAATCTGTGTTAAACCTTCATGAGCTTTATTTAAAAAAGTTCATTTTGTTTCTGTTTTCGTTCGTAGACTAATTTTTTTTTCGTTTTTAAAAGGTGTTCTAATTGACAATTTTTGTGTGTTTATTTGTAAAGCTTTTACATTTTTGAGTAAGAGTGTGAAGCTATGGATGAATTTAATGACGGCGATAATATGGAGTTAATAATAATTGGACGTTTTTTTTCAATTTAGTATATAGCGCAGTTTAATGAGTGCTATTTTTTGATTTTTTTTTTGCTACCTCAAAAAAAATAGTGTATGCCATCCGGTGAGAATGTCTTTATGTCTTAGCAATTTTTCCGACTCGCTTCGCTCGTCGGTAAGTCAAATTGCCGTGACATAAAGACACACTTCTCAGCCTTATGGCATAAATAACTATTACCAGCAGTTAATTACTTAAATGGCGCGTCGGCAGTACGAGGACTGAGGGATCGTTCTGAGGGATTGCGTCGCCAATTATCAAGAAATATATTTTCTATTATTATTATTTATTTTATATTTATTATATATTTATATATTATTATTTATTACTATTTATTATTACCTCATACCCTTTTAAAAAAAATCCATAAAACTAATTATTTTTTTAAACCTTGATAAATCTTTTGTAATAACTTTCTAAAACAATAAATTGAACTAAGTAAGGATCTAATTTATGAATTTAAATATGTTAAAATAATTTATTACTTCAAAACTGGAACATAAAGTAAAAATATGTATGAAATTTCCTCAAGGCGTAGAATCCCCCCCTCACCCTCTCCCGAGAGCCTTACTGTAACTTGAAATAAATGTGCTTTATTAATATGAAATACAATGCAATTAACTTTGCATAGAATTTAAGAAATCCCTGCGAGGCTTTTACTAAAAATCTTTTATCTTGAAAGTTTAATTGTAAATGATTTAAGAGAGTACATTTAAGTAATTCTGTGATATTATTTCAATATTATTATATAAACCGTATATCATATTACCGTTTTAGCGAATTTTTATCAGAGAATGGATGTGGTTAGGATGTTCGTTTGGTGAAAAAGAAAGTAAATTGATTCAAATTAAGTAAATGAATACACACACACACACACACACACACACACCACACCACACACACACACACACACACACACACACACACACATATATATATATATATATATTATATATAATATAATATATAAACAATCATCGGGACTTCCTAACCTAACCTGACCGAAGAAGACATACGTCGAAATTTCTCAAAACCCCTCTAAATCTCTTCGTTTCACCTCCTGTAAGTTATTATATTATAAAAGATTGTTATGTTATACTGTTAGTATTTTCTTTTCATTTTTATATATAATAATATATATATATATATATATATATATATATATATATATATATATATATATATAATATTATATATATATATATATTATATATATATATATATATATATATATACAAAGCTCAACTTACTCAGGAATTACCGAAATTATACTTGTTTTCAAAATATTAACATCTTAAAACCTATCTATTTGATTTTATTTTTTCACGCAACATTTACAGTTGTCTGTTACGGATAAAGATTTTGCCCAACTCAGTCGGCTGCTTAGTGGGGTGGGCTTAATAATAATGTCAAAATTTGACCAGGTAGAAAATATTAATAATATACATAAACAATAAATTTTAGATTTAGCATTAATATAATTAAACGTTAGTAAATACAATAAATCAGATTTAAATATATTAGCAAGCGAGCAATTCATGCATTAAATAGTATAAACCTTAAAATTAACACTAACTGAGGAACCCTGCAGAGATATATATATATATATATATATATATATATATATATATATATAATATATATAATAATATAATTGTAATAGAGGATTATATGGTATCGTATTAGATGCTTATTAACTTAGGTGATAGGGATAAATTATGGTAATAGGTGAATAAATTAAAGATAGTGAAAGATAGTAATATTCAAGATAAGGTATAAGGCAGCCAAGGTTTCCTCAATACTTAACATTAAGATTAATATGTTAGATTAATGATACTTTAATCATAATATTAGGTTAATAAATTAAATTAAATATTAAGAACAAACTAATTATTATAAGTATGGTAGTTTATGAATTAGGTTTTCAATTACAAAATTTAATATAACTATAGCGCTATCAACTAAATAATTACAATATTTGCATGCATATATTAGTTATTAATAATTGTGGAAATAAGTTTCTCTCTCGGATGCACGCCCGTATCGTATTAACCGAATTGCAGATCAGGTTAAAACCAAATTCTCAGATAAAGTTCCTAAACTCCAAATTAAAAAAACTAGGCTTAAAGTTAGGACTTAGCTGTTACAGTGATGAACAGGAACAAAGTAATCCAATCCACGCATAACGTGAAATCTCGTACCACACTTCACTAAATGACGCTAATTTCATATTCTATTAGCCGCCATTTTATTGTTCAGAGAAGGCACACTGCACAAACACTATAGCTTATTTATACGACGACTTTGTAACGGAATAACGATCCCGGCGAACGGAACAGATATTAGTACGACTTCGAAACTGACTTACGACTTAACATACTAACATAACTAAAATACAAAATCAAAGTAAAAGATAATCCGACCTGGTCGAAACAGACAAACAAAAAAAGGGCGAGACTAGAGGAATAGAAAGACGCTCTAGGCCGACTGACTGTCCACGCATGGTTCAGTGGCGAGCTAATCCTTATCGCTTGCCCTCTGATCAAAACATTGACGCTGCGAGGCTTTCAAACAAAAGACCAACACGGTGCCCACCTGGGTCAGAGGGGCAAGTTGACAAAAACACGACATTAACAAAACAAACAGGCAAATTACGATTTAACATAAACTTAAATCGTAACAGAAAGATCCTTCCTGCGAGGAGAGAGTGAAGACTTAGGATCAGGTAAGAATTAGGAGTCAGATCAGGTAGAGGAAGCATAAAATCAGGTAGAGGAAACATCAAATCAGGTAGAGGAAACATCAAATCAGGTAAGTATATCACAATAGAGTAACGAATCACTTAATCAGGTAATTAAATTAATTATAAGTATTCTTTATATCTTTGACATGCCAGTTCCCTACTTTACGACCGTTGAGATCTTCTAGCTCATACACTAGAGGTGAGATCTTGCGAACGATGCGGGACTCCTCAAACTTTGGTGACAGCTTCGCAGAAACATATTTAGCAGCATCAGATTGAGGGTAAGTTTTTCTCCAAACTGTATCACCGACGTTATAGGTAGCTGGGCGTCTTCTTAAGTTGTAGTGATGAGAACTCTTCTGGTGAGCAACTTGAAGTCTTCTCTTGATATCCTCACGAATTCTACGGACTGTTTCGATCTCTTGATCGTGAGAAGCCGTAGATTCTGGATCATCAGGTTGAGATAACTTATATTGCTTTCCCGAAGACTTTATGTGACGGCCATAGTTCAGGTAAGCAGGTGAATGACCAGTAGCTTCGTGCTGGGCGGAGTTTAAGGCGAAACGTATCTCAGCAAGGTGTTTATCCAGGATCGATGATTATCCCTAACATAGCACTAATAGCAGTCTTAATGACCCTATTAACTCTTTCCGTGGGTTGCACTGAGCTGAATAATACGGCGTGTAGTTGACTTCAACACCATAGTCCTGCATCTTCTTCTTGAACTCTGCGCTGCGATACTGTGGTCCATTATCACATAGGATAGTTTCTGGTACTCCAAATACTAGAACACGTCGTTTCAATGGGTTTTAAAATAGTCTGAGATGTAGCTGTTCGAAGAGGAAACAAGAGAACAAACTTTGTGAACATGTCCATGACAACTAATAAGTGTTTGTTCTGCTTAGAAGACGACGGAAACGTCCCATCAGTCCGTACATATCATCTGCCAAGGTTTATCAGGTATCCTACTCTGACCCATAAGATCTTGAGTTTTCTTCTGGTTTGGTAGCTAGACAAGTTTTACATCCTGATACGTAGCGAATAACATCTGCTGCCATACCGGGCCAGTAATAATTCTCTGAGATACGCTTGACGGTCTTGTAGCGTCCTAAGTGACTAGCTGTGGGTAGGTCATGATGCTCATAAAGAACTGTTGGGCGTAGAGACTTTGGTACAACTGTTTTCCAAGGATTGATGACGTCAGACTTGATAAGGGTTCGAAGCAAGACCTATCTTCGACCCTGATTTGAGTTTAAATTCCTTCTAGGCCGATAGCATCTCTGACATTTTCCTTCTACAAGTTCACGGTTTCCACAACGTGTACAGAAATTTAATTGAAGCTGAGGACATTGTTGAAGTTTGAGGGACTCCTCAAACTTTGGTGACAGCTTGGTGACAGAAAAAAAGGGCGAGATTAGAGGAATAGAAAGACGCTCTAGGCCGACTGACTGTCCACGCATGGTTCAGTGGCGAGCTAATCCTTATCGCTTGCCCTCTGATCAAAACATTACGCTGCGAGGCTTTCAAACAAAGCACAACGGTGCCCACCTGGTCAGAGGCAAGTTGACAAAAAACACGACTAACAAAACAAACCAATACGATTTAAACATAAAACTTAAATCGTTAACATGTCATATTTTAGTTTTAGAGTACACTAAATAGTTGATTTTATGTATTCTCAGGTCATACTAATTTATCTTATCAGTATATTTACAAAACTAGACTATCTAGTATTTAAGTATATTTATAAATTCTAATGGGGTCCTCAATCCATATTAAGTGTCCAGACTTGGATGCTCCAAAAAAAAATAGATTTGATATTATTTTGCTATTTGAATACCATATTATGGGAGTAAAAATGACCAAATATTAATTTTTTATGTACCGTTCTTTTTAAGGTCAATTTTATGGTCCTCCGACCCTAAAATTTAGTGATTTTGACCTTCAGATAAGCAGCCGATACTCGTTCTCGCTTGTATGTTCTCACAGCAAAATATAACGGATCTGTTTAAGCAAGCT
>JACMZG010000022.1:44384275-44404275 GCA_018340805.1 Microvelia longipes | reverse complement strand
GAAAAATAACACTTACCGTACGATCGCAAGATATGGGGCAGAGAATAGAAGCACACATTTTAAAAGGAAATTGCTCGGCTATGGACCATCGCGCTAAAACTCGTACTTGCTGATAGTAGAAAAAAGTAAAAATATATATAATTTTTAATTAAATCATAATTTATTCTATATCACCCATCGACATAATATGAAAATTGGTATTAAAAATTTAGTTTAAAGATATTTCGTGACCTGAATTGAGCTCCTTGCAATATTTGCTCTTTATAAGCAGAAGATAAGATGTAAAAGTAACAAGGAGCAGCTATAAAGACGTGACATGATGTAATAAGTTAAGCTCTTTATATCTGCTCTTGATGTTGAGATTACAGCTTTTTGTCTCTTTATGTTACGGTAAGAATTGTCAAGAGCCATTTCTTTTATTACATTTAACTTTTTAACTGCAGTATTGATTTCTATTAAAGCACTTAGACAATCTGATAAAAAAAATGGTGTCGGGGGTTCGCAAGCCGGACGAATTTCTTCGAAATGCGTGCTTATTGTTATTTATGACTGCGTGTGCTTGTGCGATTATTCTCAGAACAATTTAGATCTTCCGGTGGTGACCGCGTCAATGTAGACAAAGAATCTGACGTTTCGCTTACAATTTTGGAGGCATCATCAAGGATGTAGGACATTGTGGATAAAAACACAATGCTCCACTAAACTGTTCAGTTTTTCAGAGCATTCTTAAATTTTTAAGAATTTATATAACGCTGAAAAATGTTTTTATCAATTTGATATTTGGAACACATTAAGTCCAAAAAATGTGCTAACTTTTTGAAATTGTTTGACAGTTATTTTACTAGTGCAATACTTCCTCATAATAATAGTTAGCAAGTAAGCAATACATATTTTTACAATATTTTTGTTTACATATTTTATTGATTAATACAACAACAATTAAGATTGTTACAAGTATTAGAGTTAAATGGTTTAAGTGGCTTGAGAGACTTGGTAGAGAAACAATCCAGTGATCCACTCAGGCGGGTATATACAATATTCAAAATTGCTGCAACACTTCATTTAATTGAACAAATTGTACAAAATTAAATTTTGCATAGTTTAATTGCATTTCTTAACACTGTCTAAAACATTTTTTCCTCTATTCTAAAACTTTAATGCATTTTTCTAATTCATTATCTCATTTAGTTTTTAAAAGAATTCATTCATTTTTTTTATTTACGGTTATTTGTTTAATTTTATTGATATTAAGATAGAAATTGTTTAAAATGTTAATATTAAAAAATTTATAAAAATTTACACGGAAGTATGCAGGAGATACTCACTAAGATATAGGAGTATCCGGAAATTAATGTCATAAATTTACCCTCAAACCAACAAATATAAATAGTACGGAATAATTTACTTTATTTTTGGTTTATACTTAGCATTAAAAAGTTGAAAATAAGTTAGTTGCTCCAGATTAAACTATTTGTATGATTTTTTAATAATGTTTGCATATTTCAATAAAATTTGTCAACTTTTTAAATAATATTTGTATACTTTTTAAATAATATTGTCAACTTTTTAAAATATGTATACTTTTAAATAAACTTTTTAAAATTATTTGTATACTTTTTAAATAATATTTGTATACTTTTTAAATAATATTTGTATACTTTTTAAATAATATTTGTATACTTTTTAAATAATACTAATAATTGTATACTTTTTAAATAAGTATACTTTTTAAATATACTTTTTAAATAATTTTGTATACTTTTTAAATAATATTTGTATAATTTTTGAATAACATTTGTATACAATTTAAATATAATTTGTATATACAATTTGTATAATTTTTGAATCTAATTTTTATATACTATTTGAATACATTTATTCGTGATGTCTAGGATCAGAACAAACAAAGTCAATTTCAGACAAAAATTATTAAGATGTCCTTTTGAAAAAACCGACTTTGTTTGAAAAAAAAATATTTTTTTTTCAATGGTTACACTCATTGAACCAAGAGGGTTCAATGTTTAGCGTTTTTCCTTTGAACATTTTATGAACAAAAAGTGACACAACTGCTTAGCCTAAAGAGTCTTAATTCACTCACTTAAGACACGTAATCATTTTCATAATACAAAACTTATTTACATTTTAAAGATTAATTTAGCAGAATAATATATATGATTTATCATTTTTAAACAGTACAGACTTTAAAAGGCAATCTTACATAATCCTAGAGAAATGACTTCATGAAGAAAAGAGAAGAAGTTAATATATGTTGTAACATGTCCTGTTTTCCATTCCTATCACGTACGCGACAGTGCAATAATATTTGTATGAAATACACTATTTTCTTACCTAAACATGTCAAGTTGAAAATAAGTAGTTTTCATAATAAAGGTACATAAATGTTTAAAAATTAAATTGGAATGAAATTGTTATAATAAGGTTATTATGTAGCACTTTAACATTCGATGGTTATGAAACATTATCTAAAGTATAAAATTGGCATTTAAGAACAATTTCAGATTTAATTTATTTTAAGAATTTGTCTTTTAGATTTAATGTGATGTTAGGTGCGTTTAGACAGGTATGCGAATAATTGAACTAGAGAAAGTATATTAGGCTAATTGTATAGGTGCTGCCCTATCGAAGAAACTAAGACTTAAAGGGATCACGCAGGTAGAATTACACAGTCAAAGATAATGTAGATAAGATAATGTGACACAGTGTGTGATAAGATAATATACCACAGTATAAGATTATGTGGTATTCTTAAGAATCTTTGAACAAATTTATAAAGGGTGTAGAAATGAGACCGTTTCCAGTGGATGGTACTCACTGGTCCAACCCAAACGGTAATTAGTCCAACTAGAGTATCTTAAGAGGAAGGTTAGAGACTCCCCATCTCTCTACAGCCTCTATTAGAGCACATATTATACCATCAAGTGGCGGGCATTCTTAGTGACGTCAAATTATATTTATTATATCAGTGGGTACCATAAAAGTAATTAGTCCTAGTAAAGTCTCTTAAGAGGAAGGTTAGAGACCCCATCTCTCTACAGCCTCTATTAGAGCACAAATATACCATCAAGTGGCGGCATTTCTTAGTGACGTCCAAATTATATTTATTATATCAGTGGGTACCATAAAAGTAATTAGTCCTAGTAAAGTCTCTTAAGAGGAAAGGTTAGAGACTCCCCATCTCTCTACAGCCTCTATTAGAGCACATATACCATCAAGTGGCGGGGCATTTCTTATGACGTCAAATTATATTTATTATATCAGTGGGTACCATAAAAGTAATTAGTCCTAGTAAAGTCTCTTAAGAGGAAGGTTAGAGACTCCCCATCTCTCTACAGCCTCTATTAGAGCACATATTATACCATCAAGTGGCGGGCATTTCTTAGTGACGTCAAATTATATTTATTATATCAGTGGGTACCATAAAAGTAATTAGTCCTAGTAAAGTCTCTTAAGAGGAAGGTTAGAGACTCCCCATCTCTCTACAGCCTCTATTAGAGCACAAATTATACCATCAAGTGGCGGGCATTTCTTAGTGACGTCAAATTATATTTATTATATCAGTGGGTACCATAAAAGTAATTAGTCCTAGTAAAGTCTCTTAAGAGGAAGGTTAGAGACTCCCCATCTCTCTACAGCCTCTATTAGAGCACTATATACCATCAAGTGGCGGCATTTCTTAGTGACGTCAAATTATATTTATTATATCAGTGTGTACCATAAAAGTAATTAGTCCTAGTAAAGTCTCTTAAGAGGAAGGTTAGAGACTCCCCATCTCTCTACAGCTCTATTAGAGCACATATTATACCATCAAGTGGCGGGCATTTCTTAGTGACGTCAAATTATATTTATATATCAGTGGGTACCATAAAAGTAATTAGTCCTAGTAAAGTCTCTTAAGAGGAAGGTTAGAGACTCCCATCTCTCTACAGCCTCTATTAGAGCACATATTATACCATCAAGTGCGGGCATTTCTTAGTGACGTCCAAATTATATTTATTATATCAGTGGGTACCATAAAAGTAATTAGTCCTAGTAAAGTCTCTTAAGAGGAAGGTTTAGAGACTCCCATCTCTCTACAGCCTCTATTAGAGCACATATTATACCATCAAGTGGCGGGCATTTCTTAGTGACGTCAAATTATATTTATTATATCAGTGGGTACCATAAAAGTAATTAGTCCTAGTAAAGTCTCTTAAGAGGAGGTTAGAGACTCCCATCTCTCTACAGCCTCTATTAGAGCACATATTATACCATCAAGTGGCGGGCATTTCTTAGTGACGTCAAATTATATTTATTATATCAGTGGGTACCATAAAGTAATTAGTCCTAGTAAAGTCTCTTAAGAGGAGGTTAGAACTCCCCATCTCTCTACAGCCTCTATTAGAGCACATATTATACCATCAAGTGGCGGGCATTTCTTAGTGACGTCAAAATATTTATTATATCAGTGGGTACCATAAAAATTAGTCTAGTAAAGTCTCTTAAGAGAAGGTTAGAGACTCCCCATCTCTCTACAGCCTCTATTAGAGCACATATTATACCATCAAGTGGCGGGCATTTCTTAGTGACGTCACATTATATTCGTCACAGATATTTAAAGAATATATAAGATAGGTAATAAATAGAACTTATTTTTAATTCATTTAACTTAATTTTAGACAAAATGGTCGAAAAATAATGTAATTATTATTATGAGAGATCAAAAATCACGTCATGAATGTATGCTGGTTATGGTAACACGCTATACCCAGGTAACGAACGATAAGAGCTGTCGTAACCTCCCTGTAAATATTAGTTTTTTTGAGTCCTGTAAACAGGAGACTAGACGTACCGAGGGCTACCATGAATGCTGAGTGTCCATAAAGTCTAAGAGTTATCAGTATGTGGGATTGGGGAGACTGATAATAAGAAAAAGTAACAAAACTTGTTAGTAAAACATAAATGGTAATAATAATTCCCGTTTAGAGCTTTTCGGCTCATCAGGGATAACCTCTGTGAAATCCACCCCAAGTGGACGTGACAACCATCTCGTTCCAAATGTATTCTAAAATTGATCTCTTTCAATTTTTGTTTATCTCACTTCGGTTTTTATTAATTTATTTATTTAATTGTTATTTGACTGTGTTAATTAGTTTTAGTTAACTGTGATATTAGTTTTAAGTTTTTGTTTGTCTGTGTAATTATCTAGTCAGCTATGATTTTGTAAAAATTTACCTGTGATGCCTGAAGATGCCTACAATGTTAGGTGAAATATATAACTAAAGAATTAGTTTTTGTTGTTATTATAGAACTTTAAGCTGTTGTGTTTAAATTTTCTATCAAGATGTGGGAGTTCTATAAAATAAATAGTGCTACAAAAGAGAAATTATTCTAAAGTTAGAAATTTTTGGAAACTTAAAGCGTCAAAGGTGCGTATAAATACAGACGAATAAACAATCTCAACCACGGAGACGGACATAAATATGGTATCTAAGTGCGTTGTAAATAATGGTATCTTACACTTTATTTCAAATGTTTGTGTTTTTACAAACATTTAGTTATACGCATAGCCATCAGATCTTTATGGAACAAAGATATTTACTTTCCCTTATTTATACCGTAGTTATATAGGAAAAGTGTTGAGTTCGCAAAAAAATTCGAAACCGGGATGAAACCAGAATTATCCGTTTCAAGTGTTTTAAAGGCCTCCTAAGTGGTTTTCACAAAGTTGTCTGTCTCTATGTGTGTCTTTTATCGTCGTAGTTCCCAGTGAATTTATGCTAGAGAGTTGAAACTTCGGACGAAAATCACTCTACTGCTGCAGTTGTGCTATTCGAAAAATATTTTTGATGACGTCATTAACCCGACATATTGATTCAGCAAAAATTTCGAAAAATAATAAAACGCGGAAAAATGATGCGATCGGATTGAGAATAGGCACGCCTGTGGCTATGCATAAGACTAGCATATGTGTTACGTTTCATCTAATTATCAGCATTAGTTCAATTTTTATTAAATGACTTGTGTACGTTTTTTACAAATTTGAAAATAATTCAATTGAGTTTAAATTTAGTACAAGTGTATACCTTTACTTAATAAATATGTACACTAATTTTTACTTCAATACGTCAATTATATCTATGATTTATGTTGGATCATAAAAATTAAGCAGCATTGATTGTGGTGACCGCTGAGAATGAAACGGATGCATTTACTACCTGAGGACGAGCGAATCAAGTCCGAAGACATTTTGTAATATAAATTTGGTGAATTGTAAATTTTGAGGACGAGCGAATCGTGTCCGAAGCAGGGAGGATGAGCGTAGTGAATCCGATGTAACGAGGAAAAGTTTCGAGACACCCATACCCGATTTTCTATAATGTTCTCAGAATATTAATTAGAAAATTATTTACAAGGATCAAGATAATTGTAGAAGTAATCAATTATAGATAGAAAATATAAACCTACGTATGAAAAACGAATGTCTGCAACGCGATATTTTAGTTAATACTCTTAAGTAAACTATAATTGCCAATTAGCTCTGAATATTGAGTATATTTGCCAACTATAACAGGAAGGAATCAGATTAGGCAAATACCATGGGGAATTTACATGAGTGAATTTTCCATTTGAACGGTTTATCGGTTTTATTTTTAATTTTATGTATTTTCAGGTATTTGGAAAACCCTTGTGAGGAGTATGAGAGATATTTGAAGGGATTTAATAAGCCTAGATTGAGATGGAGACACAATCTCTTCTTACTGGGTCATCAATCAATGCCTTTGAAGTGGTCTGGGCAGAGTGAGATAGCTAATGTAGAATTGGTTTCTAGCCTTTTATATCATTTGAAAGAAAGACCGAATAAAATATCATGGGGTTATACATAATTTTTTAACATTATTTCTTTACGGTAAATCAAGAGTTATAATGTAAAGTTAAGGAATTAAGAGGGAGTCCTAGTGATGTAATTGTTAGCACAGGTATCTGCAATCCAGTTAACCCGGGTTCGATTCCGGTTGGAGCCTCTAGGATCTTTATGCAAAGAATGGAAAGCTTCACATGTGCTGATTTAATGGGACGTAAATTTGATTGTTCCGAGCCTGTGCAATGTCAGGTATATCTGTAAGAGATGCCAAATTTTAAATTAACTTGGGAAGCAAGAAAATTTGTTGTACTTCCAATAATTACCTCAAATAAAATATGTACTAAATATGTAATATTTGTATGTAATAAATATGTTTCTGCCTTATGGTTTGAGAGCATGAATGCTCATTCTTGAAGTGTACACGAGTTGTTTCTATTAAAAATTATAGTGGAACTAGGGCTCCTCCATGGATTAGATGAAAAATACCTCCACTGGGACTCAAAAGGTAGAACACTATCATTTATCTTAAGGAGTCAGCAAATATGACCCAACGGCGTGGCATGCTTACTAGTTAATATATAACCTCCCCGTAATTAATATTACTCTCATTTTTCTCGTGTAACAAACTTAACTATAACGTCCGTCATAAGGGAGGCTAACATTTAGTACGTTCACACACACTCTAGATCCGCGGATCGTATAGAATACGTATGCAATACGGTCAACTAACTTCACGGTTCTTGCAGCGTATTTGTTTAGTCGATTGAGTGATAACTGGTCCCGCCAAAACATGGCGTCGTGAACCTTCACTTTTGGTTATAAGGAAGTTTAAAACTAAAAATATATTTAATTAAATTGTGATGCCATTTTTTTAAAGTTACACTAAAAAAAAATAATATTCCAAAAGTTATTTGATCAAAAACGGTTATATAGAAGTGAAATAAAGTGAAATAAAAGTTCGACGAGAAGGTTATCCGTTAAATACGATCGTCTCTAAAGGTACACACGCAAAAAGACAGCGTATCGGGGGATCCATTTAGATTCCATCTCCCTAGTTCTAGCGTATGCGATCGGATCCCCTCCGCATGGTTCATACAGCTTAAATTACCGTATTGAGAGATCGTATCCCATACGATACGCGGATCTAAAGTGTGTGTGAACGTACTAATTAATGGACCTTGAAAGAGGTTGGTTGACATGAAAGTTGTTTATTCACAAATATGACGTTTATATTGGTGAGTTTTCTCTAACCATTCTGCTCCGATAACTCTTAAAACATATGCGGTAATGTTAATTAATGTTTTTTAATGATAATTAAAAACGTATACGGGAGGCTCGCATTAATGAACCTTGACAGAGGTGACATGAAAGTTGTTTATTCATATATGACGTTTATATTGGTGAGTTTTCTCTAACCTCTTTGCTCCAATAACTCTTAAAAACACATGCGGCAATGAAACTTTTAAGTTTTGATAAAAAGTTATTCCAAATTCATATTTGAATAAAAAAAAACCTTTATCACATAATTCGAATTGAATTTTCAAACATCTCTGTCATACTATCCTTAGCTAAACCCAACAAGACTAAATTCAAAGATAATTTAAAGCTTCTTTTTTTCCAAATCCCAACAGAGAATGGAGAACAATTCCAACTTTAGACAAATGAATTTTCCACCTAATTCATCCTTCAATTTTCCTAACTACTACATTTTTTGTTAAATCTCTTCTCTATAGCTTTTCTCTCTTGCTCCAGACATAATAAAAATCAATCAGGAAGATATTAGGGGAAAATGATTCAGAAATAACTTCTCACAAAAAAAACCCGGTACGGAGCTCTGCGAAGCGAATTTCCGTTTAAATGATTGCTCATTCCTAAAAAATCCAATTTTTGCTTAATAGACATTAATGGAACTTGATTGTAGTCTGAGCTGTGACATCTAAATTATTTAACTTTTTAATGAAAATTTCACGTAAAAATTTTTGGTTAACCGTAATTATGCAAATAATTCAAAATGAAATTTTATTTTTTTAGTGAATTGTATATAATTATATATATAATATAAAAAAATAAAGAAAGTATAACTTCTCTAAAATTCAAGATATATTAGAAAGAAATAAGCTGATTTATTAGCATTAAATACTTGTCCCAGAAAAAACTTAATAAAAAAAGAAAAAAGTAATAAAAGGTTGTGTACCTAGAAAATTTACCTCGCTATATCGAATTTCTTACACTCATCTCTACAACTTCAGACACGCTTCGCTCGACCTCATAAAATTAATCAATGAATTTATATTGCAGTACGTCTTTAGATTAGCTCAGCTCATTCTCAGACGGTAATATCATTCGTTTTGTTTCCAGGGATCACCTAACCAGGTTAGGACATCGCTCAATGCTGCTTTGCAAATGTGGTCCGTAGATATTCTAGGCGTTTTAAAATGAAACTTATTATACTTATTTATTACATATAGGGATATATTTGTTACAAATTTCAACTTAATCAGATTATTTTTTTAATTGCTTTAAAAAAGTGTACATGACTTTTGATTAAAATTGACCTAATGCTGGTACTGGGAGTAACAATAATATTAGACGCATATAAACACAGACATGTACAAAGATACAACATTGGGAAAACCACTCAGGTGGTCTTAAAAAAATAATAACAGACGCATATAAAAAGATACATATACAAAGAGACAACATTGTGAAAACCACTCAGGAGGGCTTAAAAAATGATAACAAACGCATATAAACACACACATGTACAAAGAGAAACATTGTGAAAACCACTCAGGATGTCTTAAAAAATGATAACAGACGCATATAAACACAGACATGTACAGAGATACAACATTGTGAAAACCACTCAGGATGTCTTAAAAAATGATAACAAACGCATATAAACACACACATGTACAAAGAGACAACATTGTGAAAACCACTCAGGAGGTCTTAAAAATAATAACAGACGCATATAAACACACACATGTACAAAGAGACTTAAATAAAACCACTCAGGAGGTCTTAAAATACCTAAAACGGATAATTTAGGAGAAATCACAGTTCGAATTATCAGTGGAAACACAATACTTTATTTTAAATATCTCCGGTATAAGTTAGGAAGAGTTAAAATCTCGATTTTGTTATTTTTTACATAACGAACTGACTCGCTATAATTTAAACTTGATATAATGTGACTAACAACTACTTGAAACTTTGGCGGATACAGTTTTATAAACTAGGTTGGTTTGCCTCTACTAAAGAAAATAGTTAGATATTCCTAGGTTAGGTTAACATAACAAAAGACTAAATAAATAAACAAAATGATTACAAATTGTTTAAACTATAACTATCCTATGCGAAGATTATCCACGAACTATCTAAAATAGGGGATATATGATAAAAACACAATATGTATGTATATATATATATTATATATATATATATATATATATATAATATATATAATATATATATATATATATATATATATATATATTATATATATACATATACATACGATGAAATTTTACGTTTCTATAAACGTAATGAACATGATGCAGTAGGTCAGATAAGTTTAATAAAGTTCTGGAGCTCTTGGCAGTTTTCCTTTTTCACACTAATTTCATGTTTTGTGTCCCTTGAGAATTCAAACGCCGTTTGGGATTGTTCTAGTGAAAAGGACGACAATAAGTTAAGGTCAAACAAGAACAAACCTTTAAACGTAGAACTTTAAGAGACCGTACTTTACAATACACCCGAGACAATCACTCCGTATGAAATTTCGAATTAACTAAACTAGGTTAGCTTAAATTCCTGCCCTTCGACTTTTAGGCATTCAAGATTTAATATTGAACATAAAGTTATTAGTATTTAATGTTAAACGACGATAAATTGAGTAAGTAAATTGTGTTGTATTAATGTAAAAATACAATAATTTAAAATTTGTATTAATTTCTAACCAGTGATATTTAAGTTATTGTTAATCTAAATAAGTTGATTTAGAAATCAGTTAATCTAAATAAGTTGATTTAGAAATCAGTTAATCTAAATAAGTTGATTTAGAAATCAGTTAATCTAAATGTCGCGATAGCGATAAATTAGTTTTATTTTTATTTAATTATAAATTTTGATTTATGATGTCAAACAGACAATATATTGTCATTATTGTTTTGAGACAGCAAACGAATTTATTGGAAAAGACTTTTAGCATTAGTTAGCCGAACTGGAGGCAGAATTCGCCACATGGTAACAGAAGAGCGTGGTTACTACTAACTGAAGAAATAGTTAATCTAAACAAGAGAGGGGTTCAAGTTTCTGGCGTCAGGTAATATCAATTAGGTTTAGGTTCTCGCGTTAGCTGACGTTTGGGACTTGAGAGCAATGACTTCCACTGCCAATTCAGTTAGAAGTGCACTAGGTCCAGTTCGGAAGCGTCTAACTGATGTAACGGCTGAGATTAGAGGTTGGGTAGAGAATGCCGATAATGGACAGATAGATAGGAAAACAGGGGTAGATCTGTTAGGTAAAATAAATAGGTACTTGGAGAAGTACAATGAGTACATAGCTAAATTAGAATCTGTCTCGGTAAGTCCTGATGAAGCCACCAGGTTTCAAAACGATAATGAAGTTTTCACAAATATCATGCTCGACGCTGAAGATGTTAAGGTTTTACTTCACAATAGGTTGCAAGATAAAGTAAAGGTTAGTGTTGGTGAAGGAACAAACAGAAGCTCGAGCATAGATATGGGGGAAATGTCAGCGAAACTTCCTAAGTTGATTATGCCCACTTTTACGGGTAACCGTTTAAAATGGTTTGAATTTTGGGAAAGATTCCATACCGCTGTTGACTGCAAACCCAATATAAGCAAAGTAGATAAGTTTAATTTACTGAAACAACAACTCTCTAGTGATGCCGCTCAGGCCATAGCCGGTTTATCTTTAACTAGTAACAATTATGATGCCGCTATTGATATTTTAAAAAATAGGTTTGCCAACAAAGCTCTGAGGAATGAATTTTGGAATCCTACAATCAACCCACGACTTTACGTTTAAGGTCTACTTTAGATCAAGTTGAAAATTTTGTAGGTCACTAGAGGGATTAGGTGAAAATATTGAAAATTCTAATACGTTTTCGTTAAAAAAGTCAAGCTTTCCGTCTGAAATTTTATTGCAACTAGAAAGAATTTAAAACTTTAGAGGAGTCAGTTTTAGAGTTATTAAACTCACAGAATTTAGTCAGTCAGGTAGATGGTACAAAAAAGTTAAGGAAACAGTTGGACTTATTAATTAGCAATAGAGAAAAAATAGGTAATTCAATGAGAAATGAAGGAAATTACAGTAAGTATGATCATAGTTATTATAGAAAAATAATTTAAGTAAAGAAGGAAATAATAGTCAGAGTACTACTGGCATGTTATTAGCGGGTACATTAAAGTGCAGGTATTGTACTGAACATCATTGGACTGACGAATGTCCAAAATTCCCTACTATAGATTCAAGGAAAGAGATGTTAAAAGGTTGTTGTTATAAATGTTTAAGAAAATCTAAACATACCGTTCAGAATTGCTCAGTTTTTAAGTCGTGCTTTTATTGTAAAAGTAAATATCACCACCGTAGTCTGTGCCCAAAAAAGATAGGGAACAAAAATGTTCATATAGAGAAACTTAGTGCTAATAAAGAAGATAAGGGTGATGCTCAACTCATGGCTTGGGCACCCCTAGGATCTATGCAAACTGCTACGTAGAAATATACAACAATTGCAATTCAAGTAAGTAAGGCATATGGAAGAGTAATTCTTGATACGGGTAGCCACGATCTTACATAGTAGAAAAATTAGCAAAACAACTAAAATTAGAGCCAGTCCACGAAGAAAAACTAACAATATCAGTTTTCGGAACGACTAAGCCGGTAGTAATAGATTCTTACACTGTTGAAGTAGATATAAAAACGACCAACGGTTCTTTCATAAGCATAACAGCAAATGTTGTCCCGTTTATTTTAAGAAACGAAATAGAGTACAATAAGCATTTAGAAGACGCAAAGAGTAAGTTTCCAAATCTAAATTTTGCAGACAAACCAAAACTAGTAAATAATAGTGCAGAAATTCAAATTTTGTTAGGTAATAGTTACTATTACGATATCATTACACTAGAAAAAATAGAGTTACAAAGAGGTTTATACATGTTAAGTTCAAAATTTGGTTGGATTATAACTGGGAGAAGTGAAGAAAAGGATAACAGTCCTTGTTTTGTAAGTATGTTGACTTGTCTTAAACAGAACAACGAGATTAAAACGTATATGGAAGAAGATAACTGTTCATTTTTCAAAGGAAAAGAAATGGATTTAAAACACTTTTGGAGTTTAGAAACTTTAGGTATAAAAGAAAATAATCGTGAAGAAATCGAGGATGACTGGGCTTTGGAGCAGTTTGAAGAAAAATCGAAGCCATTACCAATTTTTGTTGAAAGAAGGGTCGATGAAATTAAAGAAAATAATGAATTGACATCAGTAAGATTTGTTCCGGGAAGAAAAAATATTGCAGATGTAGCCACTAGGGGATTTACGGTATCAGCATCAAAGAACATGCCTGAATGGTGGTACGGATCAAACTGGTTAGAGAAAGAGGACGAGTGGCCGGAAATTCAAAATTTTGATGACACGTCAAATTTCAATGAAGAAATTAAAGACGAACTTGAAGTGAATTTAGTTAGCGCTGAAATTAATATTAAAACTCCTTATGAAGTAGACGAGAATAAGTTTTGTATGCTCTTTAGACTACTTAGAACAACAGCATATGTTAAAAGAGCAGTAATCAAATTTAGGAGAAAACTAGCTCAGCTACGTAACATCACATACAATGAGACTATTAATAGTGAAAATTTTATTACTGATAGTGAAATGAATATTATAATACTTGAATGGGAAAAATATGTACAATCGAAAAATTATTGGGAGGAAATTAACTATTTAGAAAACGGGAAATCAAATTTATTAATAAAACAGTTAGGATTATATTTTGATAAAAATAAGGTTATAAGGTGTAGAGGTAGACTTGCACACGCAGACTTAAGTGAAAATGAAAAATTTCCTGTATTATTACCTGGTAAAGAGCATTTTACAAAATTAGTAATCTATAGCGTTCATAAGAAACTTTTTCATGTTGGAGTAAGCCATACTCTATGTGAATTAAGAAGGCAGTATTGGGTGCCTCAAGGCAGATCAGTGGTAAGTAAAGTCTTGCGTAAATGCGTTCCTTGTACTAAAATGGAAGGTAAAGCTTTTAATTACCCTGAGCCACCAGCTCTACCTGAATTTAGAATAACTAGGACTGAGAGTTATACATCTGTAGGTATTGATTACTTAGGTCCTTTGTGGGTCAATACATTGGAGGGAAAGACCAAAGTTTGGATATGTTTGTTTACTTGCTTGGTAGTTAGGGCCGTTCACTTAGAGGTTGTTGAGAGTTTAAGTGCGGAAGACTTTTTACTTTGCTTACGAAGGTTTGTTGCCCGCAGAGGTGTGCCGAAATTAATCCTTTCGGACAACGCAACTCATTTTAAAACAGTAGAAAAGGTCCTGTCCACAAAAATTAAAACCATAGATTTTGAGGTCCGTTCCTATTTTGTGGAAAAGGGAATAGTGTGGAAATGGGTCCCTGAATTTTCACCTTGGATGGGAGATGCCTATGAGAGGCTCATAGGGCTTACCAAGCGATGCCTCAAAAAGACATTAGAACAGAAATTATTGACTCGTGTCCAACTGGATACTATAGTTGTGGAAGTGGAGTCTGTGCTCAATTCCCGACCGTTAGTGTACGTGGGTCCCGACGCCGAGGAGATATTGACCCCAGCGCACTTATGTCAGCTTAGATCTGTGGTCTCGTTGGAAGCTGACAATTATAAAAATGAAAAACATTTTAATAAAACTCAAGATGAACTTTTAGAAAGTTGGAAGAAAGACGCTAAGCTTTTGGACCAGTTTTGGTAAATCTGGAAGAAAGGGTATCTCTTCAGTTTGCGGGAGGGATCAAAATTGCGAAAAAAGAAAAGGTCTCTTCGCGACACACCAACAATCTTAATAGAAGATAGATTGCCCCGACAAAGCTGGAAACTTTGGCGTATTGTAGCGCTAAATTCTAGTCCTGATGGAGTGGTTAGGTCTGTTGTGGTCAAGACCAAATCTCGTTACTTGACCAGTTCAATTAGTAAACTAATTAAACTATCCTTGGGAAGTCAAGGAATAATTTCAATTTTGTTTACTATCTTCGTATTTTGTTTTCTTTTTCGTTCAAGTTTATTTTCAACTTCATAAAGTACATATATTTGCTAATTCCGTTAATTACACATTAATTTAAAAGGAGAAAATTATACAGAGAAAAAAAAAATCAGTTTGGAACCAAAGGAGAGAAAATCAAGTCAGCTCTGGAGTGTCGCGATAGCGATAAATTAGTTTTATTTTTATTTAATTATAAATTTTGATTTATGATGTCAAACAGAAAAATATATTGTCATTATTGTTTGAGACAGCAAACGAATTTTATTGGAAAAGACTTTTAGCATTAGTTAGCCGAACTGGAGGCAGAATTCGCCACACTAAATAAGTTGATTTAGAAATCAGTTAATCTAAATAAGTTGATTTAGAAATCAGTTAATCTAAATAAAGTTATTGTTCACCGTTAAGAAAAATTCTTGTTTTCTTAAAGCAGATATTTAAAGTCGAAATCTTCATTCTAAAATATTATCATCCTATGTAGTAATTTTTTTCACTAAAGACGCAATTTCATCTAAGTTAAGGTAGATCATTTGCACAGCTGAGTGAACCTCGTTAACTTTCGCTCAAATAATCAAAGACTTAAAACATAAAGCTACACCTAACAGCTTTGAGAACATTGTACGCAGTAAAGTTTAATATGTTCCCAGACAGCATGCATGCATCGACTAACAATGATAAAACAAATATTGATTTAGTAAATTCTTTGTACTTTCTAGAAACGAGATAAATTGTGCGTTTGACGTGACATCATATAACATTTTCATAGCCGTGAAAATATTATCAGGTTCCATTATTTTCAAGAATTTTTCTAAAATGTTACCCTGTAAAAAATAGTCTTTACTAAAGACTAATAGGAACAAATAATTGTGCCAAAATGCCAAAACAAAAATGTACTGTTAGTATTCATATAACTTTTGTTTGGTACCGAGAAAACAAATATTTTGGTTTTTTTAAACGAGTTTTCAAATTCCAATAACTTAGAGCAGGAGAATCTTATTCTTTTTTTCCTATTTCAGGAAATTCGGGACTTTTTATTCAAAACTAAATAAAAAGCCAAGAAAACTGGGAAAAGTTTGGAAAGGAAGCTCATTTCCTTAGTAGGCAAAACCGTTTCCTACTCGAAAAAAATCTTTTTTATATTTCTTTTTCGGTGAAAAATCAACTATTTTGTTTGTATTTGGCTCCTGGCAAGCGAATTTAGTGGAAGAATTTATTTAAGAAAGTGTTTAAACAGGTCTTCGAGACTTTCCCCCGGTTTTGGGACCTTTTTTGTGAATTTTTGTTTAAAATGGTATATATCTAGGTTTTTTAAGGTCTAAAACAATCTCCTAAAGATATCTTTTTTTCGAATGGTTGTTAGAAAACTCTACTTTTCTTTTGGAAAAATCTGGGAGATTTTCCAAGATCCTGAAACTCGTTTCCCCTATCAACAGGATACAAGAGTTTGACTTCTACAGTGAATTCTTCTTTGAGCATTTTTATAAACTATTTCACAAGTATAAAAAAAAACTATATACGTAGAAAACATATTGTGTCAGACACTAGACTTTCGTGAAAAGCCAAAAAAATATCATGGCGACCCAATTCTTTTTTAATTACATATTGAACTTGACAATAAAGACAGAAATATGAGCATAATTATTAAGAGAACATGACTCATTAGAGAAATGGCTTCAGGGCCTGTTGTGAAAGAGAATATTCATTCAAACCAATTTTGATTTAAAGATTAAAAAATATATTTCTTATAAATGGACTAAAAGGAATACATAACATGCTTTAGTTTATATTGTGCCATGAATTATGACAAATGATGGAACAGATCCCAGGTGTAACATTGCACTTTGCTTGTTACATTTCCTAGGTGTCTCGCACAATTATATTGTGTCAATTATTCATGTTTTACAAAACTTGGTAGTATCATAAGATATATGTTTTGCTTGCCAAACATGATGACGGTAAGACAGCACCGCTCTTCTCTACTAAACACTTCATATTATAGTCTCCGAAATTTTAATTGATGGCCAAAGTTCAAATCCAAATTATTCCTGAGTCATTATTGCGGGTTAGTGACGTAATAAAAAATTACTTTTTGTATAGCAATACTACAGCGGTATATTGATTTTCGTACAAAGTTTCAACTCAGTTGCATATATTCACTAGGAGCTGCAATGATAACAGACATAGAGAAACAAACACACGCACACCCATACAACAATACAAATTTGTAAAAACCACTTAGGAGGCCTTTAAAACACCTGAAACGGATAATTCCGGTTTCATCCCGGTTTCGGATTTTTTTTGGCCAAAACAATACTTTTTCTATACACTTACGGTATAAATGAAAAAAAGATATAATTTTGAAAATATAGATATACTTTTTATTAATTTGTTCAGCGAGTTTAAGAGGAGTCCAAGAAAATGTATTGTTTATTTATTGAAACACCTGTTGAGTGTTGTTATTTGTCTTAACGTTAGACTTGAATCTACTTTCATTTAATTTCTTTACTATACTAAAGTATTGCAAAAATAAAATGTTCATGTATTAGCAAAATTTATTTTGTTTGTAAGCTTCTAAAAGCTTAATATTCCAATCTGTTTAATCTAATTTTAAAACGAATGTAATAATGTTAAAGTCAGCCTTTTAAATTCTCAAGCAAAAGGTTTTAACCTTTTTGTAATCTTTCAATTTTAATCCGACTAAAATCCGGAGGAGAAAAACATAATGATTTCTGAGGTTTTCACTTCGCCAGTAAACATCCAAGGAAAATTCAGTGAAAAGGAAGATCCTGATTGTATAAATGATGTTTACAGCCTCGCCAGCGTCGAGTAATTTGTCTGACGAGTAAAAGCCGCCAAGTTGCGGGTTTGTTACAACTATATGAGGATCCGGAGAAAAAGCTTTTTTGGTTTAAAGGCCTTGCTAAGAGTTTTGCTTGTTGCCTTGCCTAACCAAAACCTTTAACCCCCTTTTTACAGTTAGACGGGATATCCTCTAACCAATAAATTATATGGGATATTCTAGCATTTAAGGAAAAGCCTTTCTGTTTTTTTAGAAAATCCTCTAACATCCTATTATACTATCAAGTAGGAGCGCTTTTACAAACGAAAAACAACACATATCAACTCCTTTTTAGTGCTACATTTTGAACGAAAAATTGTTAAGTCAACATCTCTTAAACCGAAAATGTTTAGAAAAACGTTAATGTTTAAATAAAAACCTTGTTAGGGTAATTTTTTTTAGTTAATCTCTTGCGTACAGCAGCATTTAAGCATTACGCTTCATATATATTTCATTTACATGAAAGATGTTTCATTAAGTTTTCTATAAAGAAATATTTTCTTTACAATTTCTTTGACAAAATTTAATAGAATTTTAATTTTGTGATTGAGCAAAATTTCGTCGAAATGACTCGCAAAATATTGATAAATATATAGCAGTAATATTTAATTAATATATATGAATAATATTGAATGGATATATAGCAATAACATTGAAGAAATATATTGCAATAAATTTAAGAATAATATAGCAATAATATTGAATAAATACTTAGTAAATATAATATTTTTTGCCTGTCTAGCTTGCAGTATTTTATAATTTTATTTTATCTCCCCCCTTCAAAATAAATGTTACCCTTAGGATAAAAAAATCCTTTGTAGGTCTGATGTCCTTTGATCAGCTTGTCAAAGCCAGGTTAACTTATATGTAAACTTTATAGCGTGGAAAATCCAGAGCTTTGCCATTAATATCAGTCGATTGGTAACTTAAATTTTAAATATTAAAAATTAAAAATTAAAGAAAATTTAGTATTGAAAACATTACATATTTTATAAATTTAAATTAAATGTATTAAATATTTATATATAATAATATAATAATAATGCCCGTTTAGAGCCTTGCGGCTCATCAGGGATAATCCCTGCAGGAACCACCACCTCGGGTGGTAGTAGCAACCATTACGCTCAAAGTGTATTCTAAAGCTGGCGATAATTTATCTAAACTATAATCTTCTATAAACTGAGAGCGTAACCTGGGATGCGAACCCCAGACCTCCGTGGGTGTCAAAGGTCAGTGTAAAGACTAACGCCTTAACGACCTCGGCCACGGAGGCGGCATTAAATATTTATGAAGATATTAAATATGTTCCTAAATAATATTTCTTTTAAGTTGGCAACAGGACATTGACAAGTAATATATTAATAACATGTAGTAATAATATGTATAAATAATGGTAATAATGTAATAATATGGAATAATAATGGTAATAATATGTAGTAATAATGGTAATAATATGTATTAATAATTGTAAAAAAATGAATTAATAATTGTAATAATATATATCAATAATTTAAATAATACGTAGTAATAATTGTAATAATATATATTAATAATGGTAATAATATGTAGTAAAAGTGGTAATAATATTTAGTAATAATGGTAATAATATGTAGTATTAATGGTAAAAATATGTATTAATAATGGTAATAATGTGTATTATTAATGGTTTTATATAAAATAAGGGATTCTCTAAAGACTAATTTAAAAAGAGAATGGCTTAGTTGGTAAAGTAAAGCTTAGACTTAACCTCTAGACCACAGCTTCTAAAAACAGAATTTTAAATTGTATAAAAGCTCTAGAGATATTATTGAAATCTAGAGATTCAGGTGTAAAAGGGGATCTTGTAAACAGCTTGTTAGATACTACATTCGTGAAAAGAACTAACATACAGTTTTACTATATATATATATATATATATATATATATATATAATATATATATATATATATATATATATATATATATATATATATATATATATATATATATATATATATATATATATATATATATATTATATATATA
>JACMZG010000022.1:44334275-44379275 GCA_018340805.1 Microvelia longipes | reverse complement strand
TTATCCCAATCACTGGATTGGACTAGAGGGACCAATAGCTTGGCCTCTAAGATCTCCTGATTTTTTTCTCTGGGACACAATGAAAGATGAAGTATACAGGCAAGCCCCACAAAATCAAGAAGACCTGAGGCTAAAAATTCATGAGTCAAGAGCTGCAATAACTGCAGCACAAATTAAAAAATCTACACAATCAATGTAGCTACATAGTCTACTGAAGATGTAGACTATGTGTTAGAGTTGAAGGAGGAAGATTTGAATCTCTCTTGTGATTTACATAAAGAATGATTTTTAATTCCCTCTGCAGTTAAAAGTTAATTATTTATTTATTATTTAATTATGTATAAATATACCTGTTACTTTGTATTCTTTCAACAAAATTCTTCTGTTGAAAGAAATATTTTAGTTGCTTTTTTTTTTGTTATAAGAGACTTATATTAAGTTTTTTAAGCTATATGGTAGTGAAGGGGGGGGGTTGATTATTTTCTATAATTAACTAAACATAGAATAATTAATAATGTAATTATAACTAATAAAATAAAATTTATTTTGTAAATCAAATTGACATAATTTAAATGTAAATTTATTTGTTTACATTGGGAATAATTTAGAATCTAAGCGACTTACATCAAGTTTTTTAAGAATATCTCGGTTAAAGTTAAAAACAAGCCATAGATTATGGTATATCATTTTAAAGGGTATGGAATGAGGCTGTTTTTAAGATTTTTAGGTTTTAACTATTAGTGGACAAATATCGAAGATTTTGGCAATTAAACATTTTTACATTTTTAGTACTAATAATTTTTTTATTTTAAATGCAAATAAATTTAAGTTTAATTGTGATGATTGCGACATAAAGTATACCATTTTAAAGGGAATTTAATGTCCATGAGAATAGTGAAAACCGCATCTCTTTAGCTTTAGTAGTTTTCAAGTTGTAGATCGTTTTAGAGAATTAGACAGTAAAGTATCGAATAATTCGATATATCGATTTTTCTAGAGAACTATTGAGAATCGACCCTATGCTTACATGACATTTTTTATTCATCCTGGTCCATAGAATCAGGATTTTTATTTTGTCCCATTAAGATTAAGTCACCCTGTATATTAACGTCTAAGTATAGCCAAACTTGCGTTGCGTAATACCTTCATTTTATTGCTATATTTTTTTTTACTATTTATTACTTATTATTAAACTTAATTTACGCTAAAACTTAATTTATTACGTTTAGGTTTTAGCGACATGGGCACAAAGTTTGCTCCTCCTAGCACTGGGTATGATGATAAACACACCAACAGTGGTGATAGGAGCATTGCTTCACAATACCACTGGTGATATCAGTCTGACTGAAAATCAAGCCTCATGGTTCAGTAAGTAATTCATTTTTATCAAATATAAACTTTTAATGGCTAAAGCTAAGTGTGTCAACACTAAAACTAAATTTAATTGTTGCTATGTCATCATAGCTTTCAATAGAAAGGTTGTGTTTCAATAGTTTTTTGTTTCCATGATTATTATTGGCTGTTAAGTAGTTTACTTGGGTGTCTATCACTGCAGGGTGAGATTTAGACAGTTTCTTGTCTGTTGCACCAACCAAAATTGTATAATATGTTTATTGGGTGAGTCGCAAAATTAACAACCAACCATAATTGTATTGTTTTGGAACAAACCCTGTTGTCTACCAATGATCTCTTTTAGTTTCCACTCAGGGTAACTAGATGAAAAAATAAATAAATAAATCATTCAATTAAGACAACGCGAAAATTACCCACCAGAGTGGTCCTTTAGTTGTAGGCAACCCAACTGTGTCACTTCTTGCAATTCTACTGGTAGGAATTGCGAAGAGAAACGTGGATCAAGTATTTTTTATATTTTGTTGTAAGCGCAATTGTTTTATATTAATTAAAAAAATCGGTTGCGGGGTACCTCGGAAAATTACCTCATTATATCGGATTTGCTATGCTCATCCTCCCTTCACTCGTCCTCAGAATATAGAATTTGCCAAATTCGATCGCTCGTCCTAAGATAGTAAATGCATCCGTTTGATTTTACAGCACTCACCACGCTCAATTTTGCTTAACTTTTATGATCCAACAAAACATAGATATATTGGTCATATTAAAACGAAACTTATTGTACTTATGTATTGCGTAAATGTTTACTCTTGTACTAAATTTCAACTCAATTAGATTATTTTCTGATTTTTTACAACTTTTTAAAAAACGTGCACAAGTCATTTGATAAAAATTGAACTAATGCTGATAATGGTAAAACACTTGACACGTACGTTAGTCTTATACATAAACAAATGCAAGTCAAATCTCAATCAAATATTTTTTTTGCGTTTTTTGATTTTTTGAAATTTCCACTAAGCCATTATTGTGGGCTAATTAAACTATTTTCCGAATAGCACAACTACAGCAGTAGACTGATTTATCTATAAAGTTTCAACCCTCTAGTATGAATGCACCAGGAGCTACGATGATAACAGACACACACCCAGACATAATTTGTAAAAACCACTTAGGAGGTCTTAAAAATACCTGAAACGGATAAGGTGTCATACCGGTTTCAGATTTTCAGTGCAAACCCAATACTTTCAGGTTAATAATTTCGGTGTCGTCGTGGTTTCGGATTTTTTACAACCTCTTACAGTAACGGTTAAACTAACACTGATTTTATTTTTTTATATGTTTAAAATTTATATAAAATGAGTTCAATAACTAGTTTTACAGATAAATAAATATAAAACTTGTTATAAGAAGTTAAAACAAGGAATAACGAAACAAAGCGAAACAAGAAAAACGAGGAAAAGCGAAACATGAAAAACAAGCGCCTTGTTTTGTTTTTCCTCGCTTCTTTTGCGAAACTCTACGTCAAGCGTCAGTCGTCTGCGGTATAAAAATGTTAACCAAAAAAGAATGTAACATTTTGTGTCCAAGTGTTTTCTTTTCACTTAGAATCAGTTGATACTTAAACGAAGCTAATATAAACATGGAAGCTTTATTCCATATTATACAGCTTTTTAATTTTAATAAGTACCGCTTCAAAATAATTGTTAAAATGAACAAAAATAATTCATTTAAAACCATTGTAGCTTAGTTGACAGCAATTAAATAGGAGTTTGTATTGTGCTTTATTGTATTCATAAAACAATATTGAAAGAGAAAAAGAAAAACTTTATCATTTTCCATTTTATCCCATCTGTTTTCAACTGTTTTAAAAATAAACATTTTTAAATATAGGAAACTGCTTCAAGAAAGGAAAAATACATAAACAAGGAAACAATGCTTGGAAATTATTATACTTAAGTAAAATTATTAAATCTAATTAAGATATTCTTGCTGCTGCTAGGCGGAGCACAAGGCTTCTATACTTTTCCAGTGTCCTGGATCAAATAAAACCAAGAGTACACGGCTTCTATGCTTTTTTTAGTGTTCTGGGTCCAATTAGACCAAGAGTACACGGCTTCTATGCTTTTTTTAATGTTCTAAGTCAAATAAGATCAAGAGCACAAGGCGTCTATACTTTTTCAGTGACCTGGGTCAAATAGGACTAAGAGCACAAGGCGTCTATAATTTTTCAGTGTCCTGGGTCAAATAGGACTAAGAGCACAAGGCGTCTATACTTTTTCAGTGACCTGGGTCAAATAAAACCAAGAGAACAAGGCTTCTATGCTTTTTCAGTGTCCTGGGTCAAATAAGATCAAGAGCACAAGGCGTCTATACTTTTTCAGTGTCCTGGGTCAAATAAAACTAAGAGCACAAGGCGTCTATAATTTTTCAGTGTCCTGGGTCAAATAGGACTAAGAGCACAAGGCGTCTATACCTTTTTCAGTGTCCTGGGTCAAATAGGATCAAGAGCACAAGGCGTCTATACTTTTTCAGTTCCTGGTCAAATAAAACCAAGAGTACACGGCTTCTATGCTTTTCCAGTGTCCTGGGTCAAATTAGACCAAGAGAACACGGCTTCTATGCTTTTTTTAGTGTTCTAAGTCAAATAAGATCAAGAGCACAAGGCGTCTATACTTTTTCAGTGTCCTGGGTCAAATAAAACCAAGAGTACAAGGCTTCTATGCTTTTTCAGTGTCCTGGGTCAAATAAAACTAAGAGCACAAGGCGTCTATACTTTTTCAGTGTCCTGGGTCAAATTAGACCAAGAGTACACGGCTTCTATGCTTTTTTTAGTGTTCTAAGTCAAATAAGATCAAGAGCACAAGGCGTCTATACTTTTTCAGTGACCTGGGTCAAATAGGACTAAGAGCACAAGGCGTCTATAATTTTTCAGTGTCCTGGGTCAAATAGGACTAAGAGCACAAGGCGTCTATACTTTTTCAGTGACCTGGGTCAAATAAAACCAAGAGAACAAGGCTTCTATGCTTTTTCAGTGTCCTGGGTCAAATAAGATCAAGAGCACAAGGCGTCTATACTTTTTCAGTGTCCTGGGTCAAATAAAACTAAGAGCACAAGACGTCTATAATTTTTCAGTGTCCTGGGTCAAATAGGACTAAGAGCACAAGGCGTCTATACTTTTTCAGTGACCTGGGTCAAATAAAACCAAGAGAAACAAGGCTTCTATGCTTTTTCAGTGTCCTGGGTCAAAATAAGATCAAGAGCACAAGGCGTCTATACTTTTTCAGTGTCCTGGGTCAAATAAAACTAAGAGCACAAGGCGTCTATAATTTTTCAGTGTCCTGGGTCAAATAGGACTAAGAGCACAAGGCGTCTATACTTTTTCAGTGTCCTGGGTCAAATAAGATCAAGAGCACAAGGCGTCTATACTTTTTCAGTGTCCTGGGTCAAATCAAGAGCACAAGGCGTCTATAATTTTTCAGTGTCCTGGGTCAAATAAAACTAAGAGCACAAGGCGTCTATACTTTTTCAGTGTCCTGGGTCAAATAAAACCAAGAGTACACGGCTTCTATGCTTTTTTAGTGTTCTGGGTCCAATTAGACCAAGAGTACACGGCTTCTATGCTTTTTTAGTGTTAAGTCAAATAAGATCAAGAGACAAGGCGTCTATACTTTTTCAGTGACCTGGGTCAAATAAGATCAAGAGTACAAGGCTTCTATGCTTTTCCAGTGTCCTGGGTCAAATAAAACCAAGAGAACAAGGCTTCTATGCTTTTTCAGTGTCCTGGGTCAAATAAGATCAAGAGCACAAGGCGTCTATACTTTTTCAGTGTCCTGGGTCAAATAAAACTAAGAGCACAAGGCGTCTATAATTTTTTCAGTGTCCTGGTCAAATAGGACTAAGAGCACAAGGCGTCTATACTTTTTCAGTGTCCTGGTCAAATAAGATCAAGAGCACAAGGCGTCTATACTTTTTCAGTGTCCTGGGTCAAATAAAACCAAGAGTACACGGCTTCTATGCTTTTCCAGTGTCCTGGGTCAAATTAGACCAAGAGTACACGGCTTCTATGCTTTTTTTAGTGTTCTAAGTCAAATAAGATCAAGAGCACAAGGCGTCTATACTTTTTCAGTGTCCTGGGTCAAATAAAACCAAGAGTACAAGGCTTCTATGCTTTTTCAGTGTCCTGGGTCAAATAAAACTAAGAGCAAAGGCGTCTATACTTTTTCAGAATTAGACCAAGAGTACACGGCTTCTATGCTTTTTTTAGTGTTCTAAGTCAAATAAGATCAAGAGCACAAGGCGTCTATACTTTTTCAGTGACCTGGGTCAAATAGGACTAAGAGCACAAGGCGTCTATAATTTTTCAGTGTCCTGGGTCAAATAGGACTAAGAGCACAAGGCGTCTATACTTTTTCAGTGACCTGGGTCAAATAAAACCAAGAGAACAAGGCTTCTATGCTTTTTCAGTGTCCTGGGTCAAATAAGATCAAGAGCACAAGGCGTCTATACTTTTTCAGTGTCCTGGGTCAATAAAACTAAGAGCACAAGGCGTCTATAATTTTTCAGTGTCCTGGTCAAATAGGACTAAGAGCACAAGGCGTCTATACTTTTCAGTGACCTGGGTCAAAAAAACCAAGAGAACAAGGCTTCTATGCTTTTTTCAGTGTCCTGGGTCAAATAAGATCAAGAGCACAAGGCGTCTATACTTTTTCAGTGTCCTGGGTCAAATAAAACTAAGAGCACAAGGCGTCTATAATTTTTCAGTGTCCTGGGTCAAATAGGACTAAGAGCACAAGGCGTCTATACTTTTTCAGTGTCCTGGGTCAAATAAGATCAAGAGCACAAGGCGTCTATACTTTTTCAGTGTCCTGGGTCAAATCAAGAGCACAAGGCGTCTATAATTTTTCAGTGTCCTGGGTCAAATAAAACTAAGAGCACAAGGCGTCTATACTTTTTCAGTGTCCTGGGTCAAATAAAACCAAGAGTACACGGCTTCTATGCTTTTTTAGTGTTCTGGGTCCAATTAGACCAAGAGTACACGGCTTCTATGCTTTTTTAGTGTTCTAAGTCAAATAAGATCAAGAGCACAAGGCGTCTATACTTTTTCAGTGACCTGGGTCAAATAAGATCAAGAGTACAAGGCTTCTATGCTTTTCCAGTGTCCTGGGTCAAACAAAACCAAGAGTACAAGGCATCTATGCTTTTTCAGTGTCCTGGGTCAAATAAAACCAAGAGTACAAGGCTTCTATGCTTTTCCAGTGTCCTGGGTCAAATAAGACCTAGAGCATTAAGCTTTTATGCTTCTTTCAGTGACCTGAGTTAAATAAAACCAAGAGCACCAAGCTTTTATGAATTTTCCAGTGTCCTGGTTTAATGATGGCCAAGAGCACAAACTTTCTATACTATTTTTAGTGTCCTAAATAAGACCAAAATCACAAAGTTTCTATACTATTTTTAGTACCCTGGGTCAAATAAGATCAAGAGCACAAGGCGTCTATACTTTTTCAGTGTCCTGGGTCAAATAAAACCAAGAGTACAAGGTTTCTATGCTTTTTCAGTGTCCTGGGTCAAATAAAACTAAGAGCACAAGGCGTCTATAATTTTTTAGTGTCCTGGGTCAAATAGGACTAAGAGCACAAGGCGTCTATACTTTTTTTCAGTGTCCTGGGTCAAATAAGATCAAGCACAAGGCGTCTATACTTTTTCAGTGTCCTGGGTCAAATAAAACCAAGAGTACAAGGCTTCTATGCTTTTCCAGTGTCCTGGGTCAAATAAAACCAAGAGTACAAGGTTTCTATGCTTTTTCAGTGTCCTGGGTCAAATAAAACTAAGAGCACAAGGCGTCTATAATTTTTCAGTGTCCTGGGTCAAATAGGACTAAGAGCACAAGGCGTCTATACTTTTTCAGTGTCCTGGGTCAAATAAAACCAAGAGTACAAGGCTTCTATGCTTTTCCAGTGTCCTGGGTCAAATAAGACCTAGAGCATTAAGCTTTTATGCTTCTTTGAGTGACCTGAGTTAAATAAAACCAAGAGCACCAAGCTTTTATGCATTTTCCAGTGTCCTGGTTTAATGATGGCCAAGAGCACAAACTTTCTATACTATTTTTAGTGTCCTGGGTTAAATAAGACCAAAATCACAAAGTTTCTATACTATTTTTAGTGCCCTGGGTCAAATAAGACCAAGAGCACAACGTTTCTATACTATTTTTAGTGTCCTGGATCAAATTAGACCAACATCACAAAGTTTCTATACTATTTTTAGTGTCCTGGATCAAATAAGACCTAGACCACATCTGTGGCTACCACACTTCCCCATTCATTTAAATTTAAAATGCGTTCCACTCCTTATGTAAGTCTGTACCCATTAATATCATTCACAGAAACTTATGTCCATGTTAGAAATCTTGTTTTTCCATTATTATTCCAACTTATTCTTTTTATTTAGATCTTTTTCGCAGTGCGGGAAAGTTTAATACGATTTTTTCATACATGTCTCTTTATGTCACTTATTAATATGCCCTTTCTTTCTGTTAAGTTAAAATATTACATTCTATGTCAAGCAAAAAGTTGACAAGATAATAAATTAATGTTGGAATAAGTTTACTGACAAAACAAGGAGACGGAGTTGCGTTTATTTTGTTATTACTTTTCTTTACGTGGAGAAAAGTTATGAATTATAAAAATGTAATTTTCTTTTTTATTTCATCAAATTATTTTTTTTTGTTTTTTAAACTTTTTTATGGAATAATACAACAGTTTATTTTCGTTGATGCGTAGAATGATTCTTTCTTATGAAAGCAGTAATTTAAAGTGTATCAGGTATGGCTAGTACATGAATGGGTAACCGTGTAATTATATACTTATCAAGTTAAGAAATTAAGTGGTGATGATGTGGGCTAGATGTATATATCACCCTCTATCAGCAATGCCTGTTTTAGATCATATGTGTCATAGATACTATCAGAGTGATCTATCCTTTTTATGAATAATCAATAATTAATTAATGATAGTACGCAATAACTCAGCAACCGAAAATATTTATATAATATTTAAATAATTTTTTATAAATAATCAATAATTAATTAATAATTGAACGCAATAACTCAGCAACCGGAAATATTGCCAACTTTGTTAAAAAAACATTTTATTTTGTTAGGTTGGCAGCATTACTTAAGACCACCAGTGAACCGGCTTTCGTGTTATCAGTAGTGCTCCTTTTATGTATAGTATTATTCTAATTTGACAAATGTAATTATTTTTATCCTTAAAGCATCCTCCAAACCTGGATGGATGAAACCGATCCGGACTATCTTTTGATAAATTAATCTTTTTTTTTTTAACTTTTAGCATTATATTTTCAGTTACGCACGGTAGACTAACTTCATACCGACTTTCATTATGAATTTTAATTGTTTTTAAAAAAAGTAAATAAACACAAGTGACACCTAAATTATCTATTTACCATATGAAAGCAAAGCCAGTTTAGATGACCCCTAAGGGGACACCTGAAGAGTGCTCTAAAAACGTGTCAAAAAAATGCAGTAGTACCAATTTTAACTATTTCCCCTGTTAATATTTTACTAATAAAATTTCCACCAAACAACAAACCTACCCCCTCACTTCACTTTCATTACTATCTGATCAAATAATATTCTTTTATCTCCAGACGGTGTATAATGTAAAGTTTATTGACTAGTTTTTAGGGAGTAAAGAAGCACTTTTCACTCCCAAGGGCGAAAAAGTTACTCTTGACTTCCTTGGGAGAAAAAAGTAACTTTTTCTCCCTTGGGAGAAAGTATATAGTACTATAAAAAGTGTTTCTCATTATTAGGTTATTAAAGCCAATTATATCAATTTTTTAGAGGAGTGGTATTCTCTAAAATTATACAGGTGACCGATCAGTTTTTGTAATTTTCTTGGAGATTAATTTTAATAACAATAAAACAAATTGTTGATTTTTTTGTGGGGAGCACCCTCTAAATTTAATTGGAGGGCCTGACCAAAAAAAATAATACTGGCTCAAAATCCGTTCGTTTTAGGTCAAAAGAAATTGTTTGGAGCAATATTTTTTGGAGGCAGCACCCTCTAAATTTATAAGGGGGTCCGACCCTAAAAAATAGAATAAAATACAACAAAACATATTAAAATAAAATCTAAGTCTAGAATTTTTTATGCAGTTTTGGAGTAAAATACTATTTTTCTCCTCGCAATTATCTTCCTCGGCTTCGCCTCGGGAGATAATAGTCCTAACTCGGCATCGCCTCGGAAGTTAAATACTTTGGTTTCCTCCCTTCAACTAACTGCTCAGGGAAATAAAAGCATTCTTTACTCCCTTGGTGCATAGATAACTATTCTCTTAGTGTCTGACAACACTTTATCTTCTACTCTCTCTATCCTGTGACAAATTTTATCTTTGAAGTAGGTACTTTCTAAATCTAAATTTTGCACCATTGCCCGATGTTGATTATGCTTTTGTCTTACAACTGACCTCCCTAATAATCCAGTATTCCATTATTATATAGTATCCATTATTATATCCATAATCCATTATTATATAGTACACTGCCCTATGATCGATAATTTTAAATGTTCTAAAGAAAGTTAAGTCCCATACTTGACAGCTATCGTGCCTTTCATAAAAAAGAAAATTTATCTAAAATAAAAACGTGAAATATGTTCCGACGCCTTATTGGCTTGTTGTTACCCCTCAGACATTTATCTGCCATTCTTTCCAAAATACAACTTGCATTAAAAGCTCTAAATTATATAGGCTATTAAGAGGCAACAAAGGGGCAGGCAGAATTGTTGATAATTACAATAATTCTATTAAACTTTTAAACAAGTTTTAAAGTTGAAAACAATAAATTATAAGTGCTCAGGTGTTAACAAGGTGTTGCTTTTCAACTAATTTCACGGAGCTAAGAATATTTGGAATTCAATCCTTTAAATAGTATAGTATTAACTGTATTTAAATAGTAAGCAAAACACGTTTGCTTACTCATCTGTTCAAGTTTCAAGCAGGAGTCTCGGTGACGCATGCTTCTTGCCCCCGAGACAATCCGGGTTCGATACCGGTCGGGATCTCGGATTTTCATGCCTAGAATAAAAATCCCTAAATAAAAGGAATTCTTTATTCTTTATAAGAATATCATTTGCGTCTGATTTAAAATAATTCTGGCGCGGTTGTCCGCATGTCGGGCGAATTTCCTTTGGAATGAGTGTTTCCGTGCTTAACAATCCATTTCTTGCATAGTTGACGATTTAGGGATTATTACTTGAGTTGAATTTTTAGTGACGGTTTAGAAACTAAAAAACAAGTTGTGACGCTAGAGCTTATTATTGAATATATGTCAAAAAATTAAGCAAAATTGGATTGATAAGCAAGAAAGCAGGAATTTCGATTTTAAGAAACTCCAAGCCAGAATTATTTTGGCTTAAAAATAAAAAACTAAAATTAAAAATTAAATTAATTTTTAATTTTGAAGTAATAAACTTAAATATTATAAAAAAGACAATTAAGTTAACACCGGTACCAAGATTCGAGCCTGGGAACCCTTGCTTTAAGAAGTCTTATCGCTGGGAACCTACTTTAATAAGTCTTATCTTAAGACCCTAGCTTAAGAAGTCTTATCGCTGGGAACCCTAGCTTTAAGAAGTCTTAAAGGTCTTATCGAACCCTAGCTTAAGAAGTCTTATCGCTGGAACCCTAGCTTTAAGAAGCTTAGCTCGCTGGAACCCTAGCTTTAAGAAATCTTATCGCTGGGAATCCTAGCTTTAATAAATCTTATTGCTGGGAATCCTAGCTTTAATAAATCTTATCGCTGGGAACCCTAGCTTTAAGAATTCTCTTCGACTCTGGGCCGGTTTTATTGTTTTAAATTCAGAAACAATTGAAAGAAACAATTAAAATTATTACTTAATATTTATAAATAAAAAAAACTACGACTGTAGGCGAGGAAAAGTAATGGAATTATTTTTTTAACGGCACAAATTGAAATTTCAAACAGATCCTGAGAGTCTTTAGAGAGATTTTTGTTTCAAAACCTCTTTGAAAAGGCTTATTGTTTCACTCAACTCAACAACCTGAAGATTGAAAATACATCCACATATACATACTTAGATACATACGTATGTACATGCATACGTACATACATCGTATAAACCAAGTGTAAAAGAATCAATGCTTATAAAAACACAATAACAAACGAATTCCAATAACACTAAAAAAACATTCAACTATTTCATGTAATACCCATGAATTGTTTCAAAAGAATAATAAAATTCTACTGGCTCGATGCACTCAATTAAAATAATTGTGAATTTCGACAAACGAAACCATCAAATATTTAAATGGAATCAATTAAAAAAAAATAACAAGAACAAAGGCATTGAAAGTAAAAACTTACCTAAAATAAATTTTAGTATAGCTTTTGTAGAGGTTTGTTTTATTGACATCTGCAATATAAATTCAAAACAATTTATTAATAAATAAATTCATTATAGTTTTTAGGTCAGTATGGTGGATATAAATTACAAAAAAACAATTTTACAGACTATCGAATAGAATTAAGGTCCATTTATTTATCTATAAAAATATATCTATAAGCCAAATCGTTTAAACAAATCGTGTTGTTTTTTATGAAGGATATTATAAATAAATATTCTCTCTTAAAAAAGTACAAAATGAAAAATTGAGAAATGACTTTATAACATTTTTATTATGGAACGATGTTTCAGTTTTGCTATTAGATTGTATTTTAGTAACACAGCCTGAAAAAAGAGCATTGGATGGGTACTAGAGCGGTTTCAGGTTAAAGTTGTTGCCTCTGGACAGGTATTAGACTGGTAATAGACCGGTTTTAGGTCAAGGTTGTTGCCATTAGAGAGGTACTAGACCGGTTTTAGGTCAAGGTTGTTACCGTTAGACAGGTACTAGACCGGTTTTAGGTCAAGGTTGTAGCCATTAGACAGGTACTAGACCGGTTTCGGGTCCATTACATATCTTTAAACTTTTACACTGTATAGGCTCAATTCACTCGCTAGATTGCGAATAGTTACAATAAACTATGTAAATTGAAATGCGAAAGTCTAACTATGTAAAATAATATATAGTTAAGAAGGCTCTCTTCGCTGCTTTCTATGTTTGTATTCCGCTTGTTACATTTTCTAGGGGTCTCTCGCACACTTATGTGTTAACATAAAGATATAATACTATAGAATGGACATATACTATCACTTTATATTGTGTTAACATAAAGATATAATACTATAGAATGGGCATAGCCTATCACTTTATATTGTGTTAACATAAAGATATAATACTATAGAATGGGCATAGACTATCACTTTATATTGTGTTAACATAAAGATATAATACTATAGAATGGACATAGACTATCACTTTATTGTGTTAACATAAAGATTAATACTATAGAATGGATATTCACTTTATTGTGTTAACATAAAGATATAAACTATAGATGGACATAGACTTCATTTATATTGTGTTAACATAAAATATAATACTATAGAATGGACATAGACTATCACTTTATATTGTGTTAACATAAAAATATAATACTATAGAATGGACATAGACTATCACTTTATATTGTGTTAACATAAAGATATATAATACTATAGAATGGACATAGACTATCACTTTATATTGTGTTAACATGAAGATATAATACTATAGAATGGGCATAGCCTATCAATTTATATTGTGTTAACATAAAGATATAATACTATAGAATGGACATTATGGACATAGACTATCACTTTATATTGTGTTAACATAAAGATATATAATACTATAGAATAGATTTAGCCTATCATACATTAAGAAGCTTGAAACATAATTTTTATACTTTCAGGGGATCTGTGTAACCTTATTGAAACCTCCTTTAAGAGCAAGTTAGGTTATTATAAATCAATTTTCGTGCTTCTCACACATTGCTTGAGTTCAGTATTTTAAACATTGAGTTACATAAGTTACTGTAAGTTTATACTGTTTATTTAATTATATTAATAGTGGAATGTGATCAACTTATTTTTTTTGGGTTTCAATAATCAATGGATTGGGTCCCTCTAATGAGTCAACAGTAAACAGTGGTATAGTAACATATTTTTATTAGAGCAGCCCATTTACGGGTTTAGCATAACCAAGCTAGATTAGTCTTTCTGAACATTTTAAAAGAAATGCGTGTTGAATTTCTCGTGACACTTTGTACAGACACCTTTCTTTTTAGCTTTCAAGTTCATTAGGTGATAAATAAATAAATAACCATTTATTGCATAAAATAATTACATACAATTCAAAATTATTACTGACAATAATACGACACACGGCTAAAATCAATTGACAGCGTGGGAAAATAATGCGAGGGAGCCAATGAAGTTAGTCCTGGATGTTAAACCGCACCCTCGATTTTAAATCAGGCCATCCAGATTGGTTCCTTAACACTATTTTCCCGCGCTGTCAACTGATTTTAGTCGTGTGTCGTACTTTAATACTCATTCAATTTCATGCAAATCGGCTTGAGCCGTGGTACCTTAGAGGCTTGTCCTATATTGGACTTAATAAAATTAAAACGTAAGTTTAAATTTGAGTTTATACAACTCAAGTTTTATCATTAGGTAATAAAACTTGTAATTTGAAGAAACCCTATCTAAATCTTACTTTTATTTGTTTTATATCTATCAACTGTATTTTATAATGACCCCAAATATTACACGGCGTTTCAAATCTAAAATACGATTGTATATAAATAAAATCAATATTAGTAATAAATGTCTTTTTTGAAGTTTTACCACATTTTCCCCAATATTTTTCTTCTTATTGCCATGGTTTTACTTCACTATATATCTGCATCTTTTCTTCATCTATCTATTTACAAAATTAAATGATCCGAAACGACCCTTCAATCTCCATCTTTATTTTATCCTTTTTAGATTGAAAATGGAATCGTTAAAAAAAATATAAAAGTATTTTTCTTATCCATTCAATTTATATAATAAGGCTCATTAAGTTATTTTTCTCCTCATTTATTATAAATTTATTCATATTTCCTTTATATTCATTTATTTTCTCTTTTATATTTATTAATATTTTTGTTCAAGAGTATCCTTTTTTGGTTATTAGATATATATTTTACTTTTCCTTATTTATACCGTAGACATATTGGAAAAGTGTTGTGTTTTCAAAAAATTCCGAATCCGGGATGCCATTGGAATTATCCGTTTCAGGTATTTTAAGACCTCCTAAGTAAATTTAAATATCATTTGAAACTAAATTAAATCGAATGTTATACAATGTATCTAAAATAAAACAAATTTATCTGCATTCTGTCTGAGGACAAGCGAAGCGAGTAAAAGACTTGTCGTAGAATAAATTTGTTTTTTATACAATATAATTGTGCGAGAGACACCTAGGAAATATAACAAGCAAACTGCAAACTGGGAACTGTTCTATTCGTCATCATTGATGGCTCGACATAATGTCATGTCTTACTATGTTTCGTTGCGTCTAACTCATCAGGGCGCCGACAGAGCCTGAACTCACTCTGACCTTCAATTAATTCCGAAGAACATAATGTAAAGTATTTACCAGAGACGAGCTGTGCTCTCTTACCGCCATCACGCATGGCAAGCAAAACATTTATCATTTGATTCTACCGAGTTTTGCAAAATATGAATAGTTGACACAATATAATTGTACGAGAGACACCTAGGAAATGTAACAAGCAATATGCAATGGTACATCTGATACATGTTTTTTTATATTCCGTGGACGAGCGAAGCGAGTCCGATATAGTAAGGATAACTGTAGCGAATACAGAGTAGTAAGGAAAAGATTCGAGGTACCTCGTACCCGATTTTTAAATTTCCTTTTTTTTTTAATTGATCATATATCCTTTCCTTTTAACAAAAATACATAATTTTTGAACTACTAATTCAATAAAGGACTTACTGAAGTAAGCTCAATAAAGAAGTCCAATTATAAACTTTCTGAATTAGGTTTTACTGTGGGATTACTTGATATTCGTTCGATTAAAAATTTTCTGAATTTAGTTTTATATTATACAAAACATTTGTTCAATACAAAACATCCAATTATGTTTTTTTTTTCTTTTGAATTTGTTTTTTTTTTTATATTAGATTACTTAATATTTGTTGAATTAAAACATATTGTCTAATATTACTTAAAGAAGTCTTTAACTCTCTTTAATTAAGATTGCCTGTGCGTTCCTTTACTGGCTTTCATTTAATAAATAAATAAAACGAAAAAAAGGCAAAAGAAAACAATTAAAAAATATTAAGGTATAAACTTAAATTATCAAGATCCAAAGAAAAGTAAAGAATAGTAAATTCTCGAATAAGATCTAAGTAGAAGAAAGTTTGGAAAATTATTACCTGGGCTTAAATTCAGTTCTAAATCAATGTCCAGTTCACTTAAAGAAACCCTTTCTATTGTTTCCAACTTACAAAACTATGAACCAACTTTTCCTCAATTTTAAAAACTGTTTTACAACACGATGTTTCCCAAAATATGAATACCCTAAATTTCGACTTTTAGCTTTTGTAAACTATTTAGATATTTGTTTAATTAAAAAGGCTTTGTTTAATGAATGAATGAACTAATTTGTAAGTCAATTCATTGTTCTTCTAAGTACTATAAAAGTATACACAAATATTTATTTCGAGAACCCTAAATTTCGTCTCAACCTAGGACCATCTAGGATTAGGAATCCTTGGCTAAGTGATTAAATCCCCATAGACTTGAATTTGAATCAAAATCATCAATCCGATATATTTTATCTATTACTGAATTTCCTTAAAAAAGTTTTAAAAAATCAGTAAAATTAAGCATTAAAATGTTAAACCGGGAAAATAGTAATTTCTTATATTTTTTGGAGAAATAAATTAAATAAAACAGCTCATTCTACTGGTATACAAATAAAACCGGTCTGAAGATGACACGACCTCTTAAGTAACCAAAAAGTCGAAACACCCGTGGGAATAAACGATATGAAAGACGGTCGATATACATAGAAATGGAGGTTGTGGTTCTGAATTGAATGAAAGATGTCCGAAGTCGATACGAACATTTAAAGTGGCCAAATAACTTGATACATTCTTAAAAGTCGAATAACAGTGGTAAATAACCTTTGAATGATAAGCATAAAATTGAACTTAAAATTAGCGTAAATAACAATGGTGTTTAATGCAAATTTTTGAAGGATGAGCATATTTTGTGTAATACTAAAGGGATAAATATGCGCATTTCCTTCGACAAGAATTGCGAAACGTCTAGTTATGTTACTGCACAAGTTATAAAGCATAAACCGGCAACATAAAAAAGAAATAGATTAATAAGCAAGGAAGCACGAATTTCAAAGGAAATTCGCCAAGCATGCGGACCTCTTTGCCAAAATTATTTAGATAAAAGGAGACCTATCAAACTATCAAAGTGAAATTATTGGATCCAGCTAAGTAAGTTAACAAACATACTTGTGGGTAAGCTAAATATATAGACAAGGTTAAAAGTTATCTACGCAACAATGGATGAAATCATGTTTTCCCGCATTAGGTCCAATTTTCTCTGCAAGGAAAAACTTGCTTCCTAGACCGTCGAAGAATATAATAAGTTATCTTCTGAGACTTGCCGATGAAGTTAACTCCACTTTTGTTTCCTAAGGCATAGCCGAGGTAAATTCAGCATTTTTTTAATCTACGACTCTGTATATAATAGTTTATTTCTTCAATTTCTAACTCAACTACAAAGACCAATTGGAATGGCTACTTTGAAAAATTTGGTGGATAACAAAGAGGACATAGGTAGAATAACGCGGTGATAAGGGGTCTAAAAGTGAGGCAGCTTCCTTAAGGTACCATTACAGTACTTGACCAAAATTGACATCACCATTGTACAATTATGGTACTCCCTCTTAATAATTATAATAATAATTATAAATAATTATGGTGTATACTCCATCTTAGTATTAGTCTATTTGGTAGGTGAGGAAATTTTCCATACCTTCTTCTTAAGTAATAGGTTAGGATAAATAACACCAACAACCACGTCTCTCCACTAAACATTATCTATTAAATAAATTGACTGAGCCGGCTTTCGACAAATAGCCATCAACAGTGCCTAAAACAAGCGAAAATCATAAACTTAAAAAATATAAAAATAAAAAGGTTACAGCCTTTTTGCTTATTACAGCCTTCAAAACCGCATTTGATGACGTATACACCGCTTTTATCGATAGGGTCTACTAAATCCTTAGGTCGAGATAATGCGGTTTTGAAGGCTGTAGATAAGCGTTATTTAGGCCAAACAGGTCGCGATTTCGCGACTCGTTTCCGTGAGCACTTAGGGGGCCCTACTAATTTCTATGCTCATACTGCTGAAGAAAGTCACGGAAAAAAGGGACACAAGGTTGGTTTCCTTAATTTTGAGAATAAAGGTGCCAAACTTAACTCGTTAGAGAATTTAGAAATTAGAAGAGCCCTCAAAGAAGACGGTGAGGATTGCCTTAATGATAAAACTGACGGTGGGGGATCAGTGATTATCCAAGCTCTGATCACTTCCACCCGCCCTCAACCAGTCCGCTACCAGTCACTGGACGAGATCCTCCCTTCTACATCTCACCGGTAATTTTTTTTAAATTTTTTGTTTTATTTTTTCGACTTGTTTCTTTTTATTTTGTTAATGTTTACATTTTATTTAATTTTTTGTATGTGGATTTTGGTTTTTATGCTGTAACCTTTTTATTTTTATATTTTTTAAGTTTATGATTTTCGCTTGTTTTAGGCACTGTTGATGGCTATTTGCCGAAAGCCGGCTCTGTCAATTTATTTAATAGATAATGTTTAGTGGAGAGACGTGGTTGTTGGTGTTATTTATTGTGAAGTACTCCACGGCGCTTTTAAAAGACATTTGGCACTCACAAAACTACTGAGAAAACAAAATGCCACAGAACACCAAACAAGTGACCGCGAGGTGGCGACGCATTGGTGATTGATGTCCCCTAGTTTAGCGGACTTGCAAAAGAAAAACGAGGAAATCTTTTAAAAGTGTAAACTAAAGGAAAAAAGTATTTTGCAGAAGACTTCTCTACAAAGTCTGACTAGCAAGAACACACTGGGTTTCACGCATCACACAGTCCTCATATACCGACACGAATTATCTCCCCGAGTCACGTGACTCTTTTTCCCTTAAAAGAAACGCTTTTTTCTTTCTTCCCTTTTAGAAAATTAGTATTCTCAGCGTAGATTTTTATCGCAGATTCAATTTACAAGTTTATTCCATTCTATTTTTTTAGTACTCTTACCGTCTAATATTTCTCGTATTTGATATTTAAGGAAATATATTTTTATACCACGAGAAAAATCTGCATAAGTTGTAAAGAGACTTCACAATTTCCGTGCTGCTAACACTTACTGCAGCAAACCTTACTTCATTTCTCTCCTCTTCCTCCCTCATCCCCTCACTATGACAATAACAGTTTTAATCGTGCCTGTCAAGCAAAGCTACGTACACATCCAAGTGTACACATTTTTCTTCGAACATAAGTAGAGCTACGAATACATTTAAGTGTACAAATTTTTCTACGTATGTAAGTAGAGCTACGTACAATTAAAGATATAAAAGTAACAGATCACTTACAACAGTTATTTCCAGCAGTTATTATAATAATATTTTATCTGTCGTAACGACTGAAATTCATGAACAGTATGAACAAAACTACTTCCTGTAGCAATGCGTGTAGCCAAAGCATACTCATCATTTAATATTAAGTTTAAGTTTAAGTTAAGTTTAAGGTTAAGTTTAAGTTTATATTATTTGTAGTTATCAATCTACATAATATGTAATAGGTGAATTCAGAAATCAATGAGAAATGAATTTCGTTAAATTAATACCGAGAACTAGGTTTATAAAAGATAAAAACAACAAGGTTATAAGGACTAGGAAAAGGTCGTAAAGAAAATAGGATTGAGCTAGAGGCATGAATAAGTCTCCTTCAGGACCAACAATGGGATTTAGTAGGAAAGGACCTGATTAAGGTAAGGTCATGCCTAGGGTAAGGCTAGACGCCCCCCAGGCTAGGCCGGCCCTTCAGATTTTCCTTCAGTTTTACCAGACTAATAAATAAAGGAAATTAATTTTAAGAAGTCTTAATTATGCATGTTTATTATCTTCATAATTTCTATAAAAGGCATCCAATACTATTAATACAAACTAAATAAAAATACGTTCTTAAATTTGAAGTTAATCTATCATAGTTTTATCTCTTACGTACATGTTATATTTTTCAAACTTAAGTGTACAACTTACTTCTCACTATCTTTCTATTTTAAATTCTATTTTCTATGTAATCATTAATTATTTATAATTATCAGTAATATTGTATTTCATAGCCCTCTATTTATTTTCTTTTCTTTCTTTGATTGAATTATTTTATATCTTAAATAATTTTATGATATAACACCCATATTGAAATATTTCTTAGTAAACACATGTTTTATTATTATTATTATTAGCAAATACTTTTTTTTCTTTCATCTTTCATTCTCTGTTAAAGATACTTTTCATTCTCTATACTTGTTGCTTGTAAAAAAATGTGTGTAAAACTGTTAATTATTCGTAATTTTTATTTCTTTTCTTTTCTTTTTTTATTCTTTTTTAACATTTTTTTTTTATTTTATTGTCATTGTTGGGCTTTGCCTGTATAAATAAATAACTAATCAATTTTCCTTAATATCGAGGTTACAAGTGATATTAATATGATAATTTATATTATAATCACGGTGAATTAATGCTATTAATTACCATCATCAAGTCTTTGATGAAGGTAGATAGATAGCATAACTACACATATTGATTGATTTTTGTACTAAGTTTCAACTATCTAGCATAAACACTCTGGGAGCTACGATGATAACAGGCAGACACACACACAACAAGGCGTATTTGCATAGGTTTGGTATCATACCCTCTACTGGCTGCTCTTGCAAACCAGATATATCTTAGACATAGATTCATCTAACCTTGGAATGTCCGTTGTTTGACAAGGACAGGACAACATTAGTGCAGTCAGTTATTTTGGGGACCTCTCAATAACCTCACCCTTGGCCACCTCTGTTTGCTACGTTTCTCTCCAAGGAAATGCAGAGAGAAACGTCTTAATTAATGTCTTTAATTTTTATAACTTTTATTTGCAACCTTAAGTTTATCTAATTTAGATAATCCATAGTAGTATAGAAAGTTTCGTGATATACATTTTTTGGGCACTTAGGTAGAGGTCATCGACACCTAATTACCCTTATTATTACATGTTCATTTAACGATACTGTATCAATATTAAGGTAGGTGGCGGTTGTGATGTTGTATGTACGACTTTACAGATCAAGGTCGTTGTTTTATAAGACATTGGCAAACATGGTTAATAAACATTGTGTATGAAGCCAACATGTAATCAACTCAGTAATCGAGTGGAAGGGTAATTAGATGTCGATGACATCTACCTAAGTGTCCAAAAAATGTATATCACGAAACTTTCTATACTACTAGCCATTTTTTTCTCTTTAATTAAAATTTATACAAAAATATTTTTAGTATTCATGGTTTGTGATCCCATTATGAATTTTTAGAAGATTGGTGTTGATATTCGCTGAGTTTCATCAATCTATTAATCTTTCTCTTAGTTTTTTTACGATTGCTCAAGTTGTGTAAATTTTGCTCTCTCATTCATAATACTCTTCGTTCAATCATTATTTGTTATTTATAAGAATAAACAGTTGCACCAGATAACAGTTTTTTTGTTTAGATTTTAAATTCTTTTCATTAAAATTAATATTTTTCATTCATGCTCAATATAATTTGGCCAATAAATTTGTTTAAATTTATGAAAATATTAAATAAATTTTGTTCATATAGCAATTAAATGGCTTCTTTTCCACTTGGTATTAATTAGCAGATTATTCCTAATCTAGTTTCAGGATCATCTGAGGCAACTACTAACTAAGAGGATACTTTATTTAATTTACTTATTAAGTTTTCACTTTAATTTCTTAATATTTTAGTACATTAGGCGTCATTTAAGTCGAAAATGTAGGACTTTGTAATTTTTACATTCTTGTTGAAATGCTTGCAGCATTTAATAAATGGAGCATGCAGTACCATTTGCTCGAAAAACAAACACACACACAAGTATTTTAAAACCACTTAGAAGCTTTAAGTGGAGCAGATAATTCAGGTGACATCCCGGTCTCAGATTTTTTGCAGCACAATACTATTCCTTTATTCCTACGGTATAAATAAAGAAAAGTAATACTTAAGTTGTTTTTAAGTAAAAACAATCTAGACTTTGCATCAGAAAAATATTCATTGGTTAGTAACCCTCTCCTGTAGTCTCAGTAAAACGTCCAAGAGGACCTTTAGAACCTAAGAAGGATTTATTCTACAACCCATGTCTTCCCTAAGACAACTGAAAGGCTATTATTTATCCAAGAAAAGAGGTTTAAAATTATGTGAAAAACTTTTCCTTTAAAACTTTGTGTTAATTCAAGAAAAACTTATTTTTGTTTTACGCAAGGAACAACATTTTTTGTTTATTTTACGCACAAAAAGGAGTAAAAATTATTAGAATGGGGAAGAATAGAAGGTAGTAACGTAAAATTACACTAAGCATGGATCCCTCCCCCCACAAAAGTTGCCAGATGCAGTCATCTTAGAAATAAGTAATTAGTTATTGGTTCCCAATTCCCTATGTGCTGTTGCTTATCGTTTTTCGTTCTAGCATCATAATATGTTCCTATTCTACATTGTGTTCCACTAACACATGACTTAAATCCATTTTTTAAATACCAAGAGGAACATTTGTGGTTTTCTTGAACAAAAGATATATTTTAAACAAAAATCTATTATATATGTCAATCAATAACTTAATACAAAATTACTAGAATATGTTAAGATAATAGTGTAACACACGGTTATAATCAGTTGACAACGTGAGAAAATAATGTAAGGGAGCCAATGATGTTAAACCACGTCTACAATATCATATCAGCCAAGCTTCATTGGTTCTTCAACAACATATTCCCACGCTGTTAATTGATTATAACCGTGTATATTAAAATAGTATCAAATATCATATGATTGAATGCAGTTACCATCTACGTATAAATTTGAGGTAAGCTCAAATTTATCCAAACAATGTTCCCAAAAATGAACATTGTTACATTGAACACCTCATAATCTTATAAGCGTTATTGTATATTAAAAAATCACTAAAATAAATTACAACCATTACATTTGTAGAATTAATTGACAAGTTAAGAATGTTAGATGTATGCTAAATGATAATCCATAAAAAATAACAAATTAAAAATAGATATTTGAAAAAGAAAAAAATGTGTCCTAAAAAAGGGATATGTGCGTAGCTGGTCCCGTCTGGCCTCAGCATACTAATGTTACGTGTATAAGCAGTTTTTCGTTTGTTTTTAACAGGGTCTCGGGGCCAGGTGTTCCGTAGAATATTATTTGTTTTTATTTCCCTCTCTGGAGAGTTAAAGTTTTGCAACCGTCGGGAAAAAAACTCTCAAAAGCCAAAAAACTTTTTAATTTTGTTTCTTTTTTCTAATGACTCTATTTTTCGTTCCAAATGCAAATTATATATATTTAGCTCGATTATCTTTTATTCTTATATTACTTTTAATATTAGTAAAAAAAAAATACTATTATAAAAAGACTTCATTTGACTCATAGACAAAAATGACTATTAATCCAAGATCCACATGCAAAAAACGCGACTGTCGAGCCCCAAAGGTCAATCTAGTATCCTACTAGATTAACTTAATTTGGCTCCCTGATTCTTAATTAGGGAGCCACGTAGTATGCCATTTTAGATGGAGGAATTTGGCCCCTTCAAAATCTGGGAAATGGCCCCAATATCAGTTTTTGTCATATAGTTCTGTTCCTATTGATTTAATCGAAAAAGGTAGAAGTATTTTTTTAAGTTCACTAAGTTAGTTTCAAATCAATGTATTAACTGTCAAAATTGGTTCAAAAGCACCAGAGGTATAAAAATACAACATAAATCACTTATTTACACCCTATGACGAAAATTAGAATAGACGACAATAAGTATAACCGACTAGATAGCAAGAATGACTCAATATAAAATATAAAAAAAAATATAATCAATATATGACAAATATAAAAAAAATTAGTTGACGAATTTGAGAATGAGTCTCGCGAAAAATATGAGATTGGCAATAGACTATGAGAATGACCACATGACGAATATAATATTGATTTATTTAACGAATATGAGAATGACTCACATGCGACGAATATAAGTATAACTTGCTAGACTATGAGAATGACTCACATGCGACGAATATAAGTATAACTTGCTAGACTATTAGAATGATCACATGCGACGAATATAAGTATAACTTGCTAGACTATTAGAATGACTCACATGCGACGAATATAAGTATAACTTGCTACACTATGAGAATGACTCACATGCGACGAATATAAAAAAATATTGATTCGCCAAATTTTAGAATGAATCACATGAAGAATATTAGAATGACCCACATGACGAATATAATACTGGTTTGGTTGACGATTATGAGAATGACTCAGTTGGTTTTTTAATCATTTAAATGAAACTCAGTCATGTAAATGATGCCTTTTAATTTATACATAGATTTACTTGTATTAGGGAAAAAATACTGGATTAGAAACTTTAAAAGTCTGAATATAAAAGAGGTAAAGTAAAGATATTGACAAAATGACAAGTGGAAAAAATGACGAAGAGAAAGGCGTGAAAAGGATTTGTCAAATATTCTCTTTTTATTAACTTTTTTGACACTAACATGATAGAAGAAAGATTGAAACAGAATTCTAAAATGTACATTCAAAATTGTACAGAAATAAAGTAGATGAAAATTTAAAATTTGATTTTCATTTCTATTTAATAATAATTTATCCGTTATAAAAGATTTTTGATTTAATACCCTACAATTAATACCCTGCTCGAATCATTTAATAAGTAAGTATTCGTAATTTTCAATGAGTATTTAAAATGGGATTAACTCTGATTTTATATCTGCGCAAAGTCTTCTAATTATAAAGTGGTTCCCTTTGTATTAATGCTTGATAACAAAAGAAGGACGCCACATACAATCTATACATGTATGTAGCCATTTATTAGAAAGATATAAGGAGAAAACAAAGTATGGACAAAAATTAAATTGTGGAATTATGTTATACATTTTGAAATTCAGATAACAGTCTGAGACATCAAGTCAGTGTCCAGTACAAGCTTCATGTTTAAGATAACTATCCTAGAGCATCACCAAGGGGTACTTAACTAAGTTCAGCCTCGTGGTCAAAGATTAGATAACCAACACGGTCGCCAGTCACATTAGAATAAGTGATAAAGTTACAAACCACACAAGCACGACTGGCAATAACACAGCTGGCGAAAAAAAATTATATTACAATAAAAGTTTGATGGATTGTTATAGCTCACACACAGGCATTTAATCAATGCACGGAATACCACAAAAGGGTATAATAAATAGGCAGCAGGGAAATATAGTTTGAGAAAAAACAAAACAAATGAGGTTTCGACAAATAAGTGCAAGGGGTAACCTCACCCAAGCAAGAGGTCCTTAATAGCTGAGCCCAAAGGAAGGCTTTGTCCAGGATGAAGCACCTTCTACCATTAACTGGTCAAAATATGTTTTAACAACTTGTTCCGGTTGGGTGGTTCTTCCCCGCAAGCTTTTCCGCGCAAGAGCCTCCCGCAGAGGAGCAAAGAGTCATTTATCTTTTCCACTAAAATTGCCTATTGCATCTTTCGGGAAATCCTGTCAAACGCCTGATTCAACTTCTTAAAATAACGCCTATTTTAAGAAGTTTGTCAATTTGTCTGAAGACATGGAACACGCCGTTCCATGTCTTCAGACAAATTAACTTAAAATAAACTAGCTTGACCGAACGAATTTCATTCTCCAAAAAAACTCATGATTAAAAAGAAACCCGGAATGGTGTTAGGGTTGCCTCAAGGTTCACTGTAATGAGCTAAAACAAAGATAATTGTAAGTTGCCGATACAGAACTAGCCTTAACAAAAGAAATTAAAGTTTGAATTTTATCATTGAAATCAATTTGTCGGATTTTGGGTGATTTCTATCACACGATCGCCAGAACTGAAATAGTGAACTTGAACTAGCATTGCGGGAGGTGACTTGGCTTCGCACTTCTGACGTGCTTGACGAATGCACCCCCGTACAACTTGTACTTGCATTGTGGAAGGTGACTTGGCTCTGTACTCCTGACGGGTAAAAGCACCCCAGTACAACTCGTATTCTCATTGTATTCCAAAGTTACCAAATACAACTATGTATTTTGAATAATAGTTATTTATTTAGGTCTTAGAAAACTATTATCAAATATCGTAATCCGGGAATCGTAAATTACGAGTTCAAACTTACCAGTATTATTTAATTCTGATAAATTTGAACTTGCAAGAGAACTTGTCAATCTACTGGGGTAGAGACTATTCTCTAAAATCTAGGACATTGTTAATATCGTCGTATCTGAAATGTACCACCCTGTATTACAGACATCTAATTACTTCATTTTGTTTCAGGTGGAATCATACTAATCATGGAACCAGTTGGTGCTCTATGTTCCGGGTTCCTCCAGGATAGATTAGGAAGGAGACTGTGCATGGCAATAGTCAATGTGCCACAATTCGTTGGATGGCTCTTACTCTACTCAGCTAACTCTGTAGAGATGCTATTCATAGCCTCATTCTGCCTAGGTATCAGTATTGGATTTATGGAAGCACCGGTTTTGTCATATGTTGGAGAGGTAAGCTTTTTATTAAAATTGATTTACGATGATTTTAATGAATGTGAATTTGCTCCATCCTGCTATGAATCAAACTCATTCTTGTGTTAGCGTAAAATTGTCAATAGCTGACAACATTAATATTAATAAATATTAATAACACAAGAAATGATAAATAAGAAATTAGGAACGTATATAGTCTTATATCAGGGCCAACAAATGCGTTATTATATTTTTTTATCGAATGACATTTATATTATGTTTTTAAAAGAATCGTTGAGAATTTGGAAAAAAATCATTCAATTAAGTTAAAATTTGAAAAGAAATACTGAAGTAAAATTTAGGTAAATTTCATAACTGAGAATAATCTAAAGTAATTTACCTTGAGTCTGTGTGAGGAGTCAATTCAAGGAGTCAGGTGTTTATAAATTTACATTTATAAACACTTAGTTCAAACAAGTACAACAGATAGTTGAAATACTACAGAAAACTAAGTTTTAACTGGCTTATTAACAAGGTGAATAAGAAAAATATCATGTTTCCCCAAAAAATTTTAAACCAAGTTTGCATCATAATCATCCGTTTTAGCCATTTTTATAATGTTCTAAGTGTGACAACATGGTGTCTGTCTGTGTGTATTGGTGTCTCAGTGTGTTCACTATAGAGTGATGAAACGTGTCACAAAAAGCAATCATAGGATCTAGCTGTGCTGTCCCGAAGATAATAGTTTTTGGACCATAATAACCTGTTGGCTAAATTAGAGAAATTCATAAAAGTCGAAACTTTGACCAATCGAGTTGAAATGATCCAGGTCGCCATTTAAAAAAATATAGACTTTTGGATTTTCAAACGTTGAGGTACAACTTTTAATTTTTCCGCTCTTTTTTGACGTACGATATATCGTCAGTTAGTGTAAAAAATAATCATATATTAATGTATATTTGGGGTTCGCATCCCAGGTTCCGCTTTATAGAAGATTATTGTTTAGATAAATTATCGCCAACCTTAGAATACACTTTGAGCGTAACGGTTGCTACTACCACCCGAGGTGGTTCCCGCAGGTGTTATCCATAATGAGCCGCAAGGCTCTAAACGGGCATTATTATTATTATTATTATTATAGTGTATATTCGATAGTTATTTAACGCCAAGTTAAATTTTTTATTGATTAATTAATATTTACTATTAGTGTATAAAGGTATTTCTTAAAATTTAAATAAAATATATATTGCTATTATTTATTCAAAGTATTGAAAATATAATAAACCAGGCAGCCAAGTATAACCGTTAGTTATTTTTGATTAGATCCCGTATTGGTCGATATAATTTTCCTGCTTTAAAATTATATTTTTCAGACACAGGTTTTAAAAATTGACCTCTTTTAGACGTCAGACTGACCTGGTCAATAACTAAATGTATTAAAATTTCAAAAAACCAAATAAAGAAAAAAATCCAACACTTGGCTGGAGAAAAACCATTATGTAGTATCCCATTGTCCTGCTGAATGAAAAAGAACACAATAGGCCCACCATACAAAAATGTTTCTCAAATTGCCTTCAGGAAAAAAAGACACTTTTATCGAGTAAATAAATTCTTTTATTTGAAACTAACACAATACCTCACTCAATTAAAAAATTGTTAACGAGTCAAAAAAGAGATATATGGGAGAAAATGTTTAAAGATAGAGATATAAGTCATTAGGAGGTTTGAATTAATTGATTTTATGGGGGTGTAAAGCACTTTGAATGTGCTTTGAAGGATGTACTTCAATAGTAACTAAAAGTAAGTAATCCAACGGTACTTTAAATCCTGAATCTTAGCTAATTTTATCAAAATTAAAAAGATAGGGGGAAAATAATTGACCCGATCTTTCCTTCGACAATTTTTCAGCGAAATTTTCCGAACAAATAATCGGAAAAAAATATTATTTTTTACGTATGATCAAATGATAATGAGTCGATGAAAGTCGATATTGGAATGATAATAATAATGATATTGGCATTATAATGATTATGATATTAGAATGATAATGATTATGATATTAGAATTATAATGATTATGATATTGGAATTATAATGATTATGATATTAGAATGATAATGATTATGATATTGGAATTATAATGATTATGATATTAGAATGATAATAATTATGATATTGGAATGATAATGATTATGATATTGGAGTTATAATGATTATGCTATTAGAGTGATAATGATTATGATATTGATTGATATGATATAGAATGATAATGATTATGATATTGGAATTATAATGATTATGATATTAGAATGATGATATAATGATAATGATTATGAATTGGAGTTATAATGATTATGCTAAGAGTGATAATGATTATATATTGGAATGATAAAGATTATGATAATGGAGTGATAATGATTATGATATTGATAAAATAATAATTATGATATTAGAGTGATAATGATTATGATATTGGAGTGATAATGATTATGATATTGGAGGGATAATGATTATGATATTGGAGGGATAATGATTATGATATTGAAAAAATAATAATTATGATATTGGAATGATAATAATTTTGATATTGGAATGCTAATGATTATAGCTTAGGCTGGCTCAGGTATGCCAAATAGTTCTGACATGGAAATTTGCCAATTTGGAAACATGCATGATTACAATAGCGGTATAGAATTTATCTATTTTTATTTCATTCCACTATAATTATAAGTTATAATATACTAAAATTTTGATTTCAGATTACGCAACCCAGGTTGAGAGGAAGTCTGGCGTCGTTCACAAGTCTGCATGTAACGATAGGATTGCTGGTCATGTTCTTACTCGGACATGCAACGGATTGGAGAACGGCTGCTCTCATCACTTCATCGTTGCCTATCATATGCGTCATAGCTATTATGCTTGTAAGAATTATTTTATTTTTAATCTAACTTATAATCATGAGGCTGTTAAACTTAATCATATGTAGACTTATTTGTTTTACTTTCAACCTTATTGTTAGTCGATAAAAGTCGAATAAGCAAGTGCGATTATCTTCACAAGCGTAATTTTGACTGTTAGCAAGTGGTGGTTAGCAAGACGGAAATCCTTACGTTTGCCGGTTAGTGTCAGTACGGTGTCAGTTAGTCGTAAAAGATCCCTAACTCTAAACGGATCTAGATTAGGATAAAATGTAAGACCCTCAATATTAGATTATATATTTAATATATATATATATATTATATATATATATATATATTATATATATATATATATATATATATATATATAATATATATATAATATATATATATATAGTTTTAAGAGCAGGAAAGCTTAGTCTTGGAGAAAAGCAAGCGTTATTTTTAGTTAAAATTATGGAAATATATTGTAGAGTCACGGAGTCACGCTCAAAATGCCTTTTCTTGGACCTATAGGGCAGAACACTATCTTCTATCTAAGAGAATAAACAAAAGAGGCCCACCGACATGACGCACTTGTTAGGTGGTTTATCACATCTCACTTATATAATAACCATATATAACTTATAGTTATAATAACCTTATAACTATAAGGTATATCACTTATTATTAAAAGGCATCACTAACATAGGCCAGGTAATTTAAACTTATCACAATCATATATAGCGTTTAGGGGTAAATAGATTTTTTAACGTGTTATCCAATTTTTTTTATGATCCTTGTCAAACATTGACATAGGTATTTTTTCAAAGGGGTCGTCATATTTAACTGGACCCCTAGAAAACCTTATACGGTCCTATTTATGGAGCTTAATAAAGTCCACCGCAAATCCAAAGCACATTTAAAATATTCGATCACCAAAAGCATTATATTTTCTCAGTCAAGGTAGTTTTACATAAATAAAATACAGTTTTAAAATGAATGTATTAAATGTTTTACAAATATTGATATTTTTCAGTTATTCCTTTACTTATAAAATGAGAAACAAGATACCCTTCAATTTTCTTTAAAACCCTCGTCTCATCGCCTCTATTTATATTTCAAATTTTACCTAAATTTTACTTTTTAATGCCGAAAAGCCTAACAAATCTTGTTAAAACTACAGCCGTCGGATTATATTGTATATTCTTAACAAAGTTTTGTTTTTCTTGGCTAACGAAATTTTTCTTTATAAAATAGCTTCGTTAAAAAGAAGGAAAATTGTTAACCTTTGTCATTAGCAATGACAAGGAATAAACGTCCGGTTTTCACGTTTTTCGTCTTTCTAATGGTCTCCTTCTAACATTTATCCATAATGTATTTTATTAAAAGATACCAACATAAAATTCTTTACGTATTATCTTACGTTAAACTTCAGTTTACATTTCAAACCAAGTTTCTAAGAAAAGTCAAAATATCCCTTTTAAAAATCCACCTCATTACCATTTTTATAGAAAGTATAATCTATTACACTTATACACTTATACACTTATACACTTATACACTTCTAACATTTATCCATAATGTATTTTATTAAAAGATACCAACATAAAATTCTTTACGTATTATCTTACGTTAAACTTCAGTTTACATTTCAAACCAAGTTTCTAAGAAAAGTCAAAATATCCCTTTTAAAAATCCACCTCATTACCATTTTTATAGAAAGTATAATCTATTGCATAAGACACAGGTCTTACATTTAATTTCTTTAAAAAAATTTAATATGATTCGATAAAAAAAACTAAATATTCTAATAATATATTATATGTATCAAATGGTTTCTCTTAATCAACTCTACAAACATAATCTAGAAATGCCTAGAGTTATAGGTAAAACAAGATCAGTTCATAAAGAAATAAAGAAACGTTTATTGAGCCATTTATGAAAACCACCATGGGACAAAGGCAATCGAAATTCATCGGTACAAAACTATACAATAATTTACCTAAATACATAATTTTTAATCTTTCAAAAACATTTTTTACTAAAAAAAATAAAATTGATTCTTATTAATAAACAAGATAAAGATGATAAAATAAACAGATAACCTAATCTAGTTCAGGTGTGTTAAAAATCCATGGTCTAAGGTCGTTTTTATTATACAAACTAATAAAGCTATAAACAGTCATTTTATGTAGTTCACACATATAAATCATATGGTATATAAATTTGTATACATGGTTTGAATAGATGTTTTGTGAAGTAAAATAATTACACAGATAATCATTCCACAACACAGGGCTCTCTGCCTTAAAAGTGGAAAGATTCCTGTAATTTATCACAGCAGCAGAATGGTCACCAGTTTTTGATTAACGGTGAAGTCAATAGTTTACGAATATTTATTCTTAAGTTGTTTATTTATTTAACCGTTAATGCTAATAATACACTTTTATTGAAATATATTTTATTAGAACTATATGAAATTTTTATTGATTTTTTTTTTTAGTTATTTATTTCCATATTTGCATTAAAATTATTGATACAACATGAACATATTAATATGTAATATGTGCATGTTGTATCAATAATTTTAATGTAAATATAGAAAATAAATAAATAAAAAAAAATATAGTCAAAATCTGAAAATAATCCAATCGAGTTGAAATTTGGAACAGGTGCATTTCTTTACGTAATACGTTAAGTACACTAAGTTTGGTTACAATACGACACGTATATTCCTGATTTTTGTTGGACCTTAAAAGTTATCCAGCATTGAGTGTGGTCAGTGCCTGATTGGGTGACCCGTGGGAATAAAATGAATGTATTTACTATCAGAGGACGAGAAAAGCGAGGCCGAAGACGTGTTGTGCTATAAATTTAACGACTTTTATATTCTGAGGACGACCGAAGCCAGTCCGAATAAAGGAGGATGAGCGTTGCGAGTCCGATGTGATGAGGAAATGTTCTGAGGTACACCATATCCAATTTTTTCATAACGTTTATTATTCTTGGTAAAAAATTCTGGCGCGGTGGTCCGCATGTCGGGCGAATTTCCTTTGGATGCGACCACTAAAACCCAGAGTACCTGGGTTCGAATCCTAGTAGGGACAATAATTTTCTATCGTTTTTTTTTTACCTAATATAAGTTTACAACTAGAAAATAATTCTGGCGCGGTGGTCCACATGTCGGGCAAATTTCCTTTGGATGCGTGTTTTCGTGCTTTTTACATTATATAAGTTTGCAACTACTAAATAAATAATTCCGGCGCGGTGGTCCGCTGTCGGGCGAATTTCATTTAGAATGCGTGTTTCCGTGCTAAACAACCCATTTCTTGTTTATGCAAGAACCATGCCCATAGCGTGGTTTCGGTTCATGCTTTAGAACCTAAGCAGTTTACTCAATGGTCAAGCACTGCTCGTAACTCATTTTGTCTGTATTTTCCAAAGAAAATGCGCATAATCATCCAGTTGTTGTACAAAACTATGCCTCTAAAATTAGAAGTACGCACTATTATTTGCACTAATTTAAAGATTAGTTACTTATCTTTAAGCATTTTTAGTTTATTCATTTTTATAGTTCATTTTTTACAAGTTTTAGCGCATTTCCTTTGGAAAATACAGACAAAATGAGTTACGAGCAGTGCTTGACAATTGAGTAACTGCTTAGGTTCTAAAGCATGAACCGGAACCACGCTATGGGTTCGAATTCCGCCATTACGCCTATCCCATTAGCCGAATTTCCAAAGGAAATTCGCTAAAACAGTTGCTGCATTTCGTTTTCTTTCTATATCTTTGTATGAAACCTCTTGCGTTTAGTCACTAAAAATATTAAAATCTATTATTATTAAATCACTTCCTGTATTAGTTTATAAGAAAAATACTTTCCTTAAAGTTAACCTTAATTTTAAGAAAAATCTGTTATCTCTAATAAAAAAGCAGCTTGTAAGTAAAGCTTCCCTTTTACAGGTGCCAGAGTCTCCAGTATGGTATTTAATGAAAGACAGGAAAGAAGAAGCTATGAAAGCTCTCTGTTGGCTGAGGGGATGGGTGGAACCTAAATCCGTCATGCCTGAGTATAAATTAATGGAACGTCATGTTCAAGCTTCTAAAATGGAAAATCAAGGTAATTTATTCAGATGATATCAACGCTATTAACACGATGAAGTCGATTCGAGTTAATAGTAAAGTGAATAAGCAGCCACTTACCACTCAAGATAGGTAAATTAATTAAAACATAACATGGAAATATCTATCTGAATTCCTTAGAAATGTAACCAATCAACATATAATATTTGCTCTATCTCGACTTCTCACCTCTCTTTCTTAATAAAGTAGACGAAATATATTTACATATAAAAATAAAATTTTGGTTTAGTGCCACCACTAAACCAGAGGTGACACTAAACGAACCACTATGGTGGTTTGTCCCACTATAGTGGTAACAAACCAATGTTCCCAACGCAAAACTGTTGGCTTACATATGCTTAGTAAACAGCGTAAGTAGTTAAAAAAGCCAGCAATGGCCTAGTTACCAAAGTCTTTATTAATCTGCCATTTCCTTTTCACAAAAAAATGCGTTGGTTTCATGGTTGACGTCAAAAATTGTTTAGGTTTTCCGTTAGTGACCCCGTCAATACAGACGAAAAATCCCTTTACACTGTGGGAGGCATTTTCAGTCATTTTTTGACAACATTGTGTTATCATTTACGATATCGTTCATCATTTAAGATGTCTCCTACTATAGAGATATATACTAGAGGGAGCATAGCCTATCTCAATACATTGAAAGGCCTGAAACATCTTATTGGGGTTCTCAGGGGCTCTATGAAACCTCATTGAAACCTCCTCCAAGAGTGAGTTATGGTTATAATAAATCAATTGTTTTCGTCTTCCCACACATTGTTTATGTTTTGATTTGTACTTTAAACGTTCTACTATATAAGTTATTGTGATTTTGTACTGATTATTTCATTTTATTTCTAAGCAAGGCGGTCAGGTTACTTTTTTGATATTTTAAAAATTAAACCTATAGGGCCCTTCTAGTAATAATATCTCTATGTCTCCTACAGCAAAAACCTAACTCGTCATCTACAATCCACTCTGACCAAGTCAACTTGTGTATATTGTCTTTTAAATATGTTTACTGTACATGTCGTCCGTAGTTTTATTTCGTTCAATGTATGATAGAATTAAAAGACAATGATTTCATTTTTTGTTTAACATCGTCACTCTTTTTATATAAAACAAAACAAGAGTTGAAGTAATACATCATTGAAAAGTAATTTACTAATGACAATTTGCTAAATAATAGCCAATATTTTGTTTATAATTCTATTCTACCACATTTTAACAAGATTTAAACAAAACAGCCTTAAGATCTAAAACTATATGAAAACATGGATCAAGATGACTCTAAAACACTTCACAATTTAACATTTAAAAAATAAGAACAAAGGAGATTAAAAAGAAAGAAATTTCCACTGATTTTTTTTCTATTGTATTTCTACTGAAACGCCCACTGACAGCTTAAACTTGGTGAATAGAAAATTTAGAAAAAGAAGCGAGGTATAAAGCATTGGAAAAATAAAAAGTTAACAAAAACATTTACATACAAAAAAGATTTCAAAAAACTGTGTTTTACGTTTGTATAAAGTAATAAAATAAAACAATATAGCTCATATGAATACAATTTTCAATAAATAAAAAAATGTTTAAAAATTTGTTGTAAGAAATCATATTGACGCTTTGCATAAGTGCCACGATATAAGCGAATTTTCAAATTTATTAGTAAGAATACGTGATTTGTTTACATTATGTCAAGGGGGTTGACATAATGAGGGTTGCATTCTTAGAATAATACTATATATAGAAGGAGCACTACTGATAACACGAAAGTCGGTTCACTGGTGCAACTAAGTAATGCTGCCACCCTAACAATATACAATTTTCTAAAAAAAAGTTGGCAATACTTCCGGTTGCTGAATTATTATGTTCTATAATAAATTAATGATTGATTATTCATAAAATACTAATACAAATATCAGTGCATTACAATATTTAAAGCATCTTAAATTGTAGTTTAACGTATTTATTAAAATTATATTAAAAGTAGTCCTCGTCAACTAAATGTAGATTCTTGTATTCCGCCACCCTTTTACCATCTAAGACCGCTTTTTATTAAATACTCAGCAGGTGTTTAAAGTTATTATATTTGTTCTTTACGATCTTTCTTTATAAATAGATATTAAAGACATATATTTAAAATAACGTTTTGTTGTCAGGTTGGCAGCATTACTTAGTTGCACCAGTCAACCGGCTTTCGTGTTATCAGTGGAATTACATTGTGTTTACGGCCCTGTGCTCCTTCTATATATAGTATTATTCTAAGGTTGCATTCAATGTTATGTATTATTCTAAGATAAATAAAGGTTACATTCTATATTTAGATGATATTCTAAGATGAATGAGGGTTGCATTCAAAATTATGTCTTATTCTAAGGTAAATGAAGGTCGCATTCTATATTTAGATGATATTCTAAGATGAATGAGGGTTGCATTCAATATTATGTCTTATTCTAAGGTAAATGAAGGTCGTATTCTATATTTAGATGATATTCTAAGATGAATGAGGGTTGCATTCAATAATATGTCTTATTCTAAGGTAAATAAAGGTCGCAATTTTGATAATATTTTAAGATGAATGAGGGTTGCATTCAATATTATGTCTTATTCTAAGGTAAATGAAGGTCGTATTCTATATTTTGATGATATTCTAAGATGAATGAGGGTTGCATTCAATATTATGTCTTATTCTAAGGTAAATGAAGGTCGTATTCTATATTTTGATGATATTCTAAGATGAATGAGGGCATTCAATATTATTCTTATTAAGGTAAGTGAAGGTCGTATTCTATATTTTGATGATATTCTAAGATGAATGAGGGTTGCATTCAATATAATGTCTTATTCTAATGTAAATGATGGTCGCATTCTATATTTAGGTCATATTCTAAAATAAATAAAGGTCGCATTCTACATTTAGATGATATTCTAAGGTGAATGAAGGTTGCATTCAATATTAATTCTTATTCTAAGGTAAAGAAAGGTTGCATTTCATATTTAGATGATATTCTAAGATGAATGAGGGTTGCATTTAATATTATGTCTTATTCTAAGGTAAATAAAGGTTGCATTCAATACTTAGGCCATATCCTAAAATAAATAAAGGTCACATTCTACATTTAGGTAGTACTGTAAGGTAAATAAGGGTTGCAAATGCAATTATGTAAGTCTACAAATGCCTCAACTAAATTTTTGACTTTTTTTTTTAAAAAAAAATACCTTTATTAAATAAATCTCAAACAACAAATAATTATATTCTAATATTAAGGTTACCTCTCTGCTAAAAGGCTTACGCCTTGTGCTGCAGAGAGGAAGTCAACCAAATTACAATTTAACATTCTTAATTTAAGAAAAAAAAATATATTATAAACATAAATTGCCTAGTGGTTCTGATTTTGTTATATATACACATACACACTCATACATACATACATATACATCCATATTATATATATATATATATATATATATATATATATATATATATATATATATATATATATATATATACATATATATACATATATACATATATATATATATATATATATATATATTATATATATATATATATATATATATATATATATATATATATATATATATATATATACACATATACATACACACATACACATACATACACACATACACATACATACATATACATATACATACATATACACATATATACATACATACACACACATACATACACACATACATACAAGGCCTTAGCCTACTGTATGAAGTAAGTAAAATTAGTCAAAAAGCGTTCGGAGGAACTCTAAAAGGCTTTAAACTTTCCCACGCAATAAAAGCACACATAAACTTTTAGTACCTTTCATCTTGCTTTCTACGCGACCTATCAAAACTCTTAATTAAAATAAAATTAAAATTTTATAAATATACTTTACAGTCAAAATTAAAAAAAAAGTTTTGTTGTAATTAATTTTATTCTTCATTAGGTTCTTTTAGAAATCTCTATTTTATAACTTTTTTAATAAAATTTAATACCTTCATAAAACACTTGTAAAAAAAAGGTTACAGGTGATAAATCAAGTTACGAACTTAGTTGCTCATAAACAAAATAACTTTTTAAATGTATAAGGCAGGAGGGTAAAATCTTTAAATTGTATCTCAGAAGGGAGAATATTTTATATAAAGTTTAATTAGTTTGTTGGGAAATTCAATGATAAAGTGAAATTATAAAAGATAAATTAAAGAAGAATTTGTTAATAACAGCATGTTTCAATAGTTAATTTCTAGTTGAAATAAAAAATCTCGTTTGGGTTATTTTGGGACGCTGAATCGGCGCTGAGAGCCGCTGCCTCCCTGTGGCCGCTTCAAGGAGTACTTTATCTGTTCGTCTTATTACTGGTTTATATAAGTGGCATACTGCCATAATATAAGTAAATTTTCAAATTTATTAGTAAAATTCGGGTACGGTGTACCTCGGAACTTTTCTCTCTCACTTAAGAGGCCTTAAAAACGCCTGAAACGGATAATTTCGGTGACATCTCGGTTTCGGATTTATTTGCAAACACAATACGTTTCCCATATATATAAAGTATAATTGAGGAAAAGTATAAAATACGTGATTTGTTTACATTACGTCAATGACGTCATGTTTTGTTTGACATCTATATGTCAATCAATAAAACCGGAATTACTTCTGATAACACAATCAAGTTTCGTATTTTATTGAACCAGACATACATACATTTACAAACATTGCAGATACAAACATTTATCCTCTAATTATAAATGTTTGATGACGTTAAATGACGTCACAACAATATTATTTTCCGGGTAGCACAACTAGACCTAAAATAGTTATTTATGCAACAAGGGATGAAAGTAAGTTTTACAGCTCAAGTTAAAGTTTCGTCCTAAGGCAGCGCCGAAGGAGGAAATTTCATTATCAGATTCATTATTAGATAAATTAGTTACCTCCCGAGGCTTGCCGAGGGGTTAACTAACATTTTGGCTCCCGAGGCTTGACGAGGGAGATAATACGAGAGCTGAAACTTTCATCCCTTGTTGCATAATAAATTTTATCTACGACTAGAGAACTAATACTAACAATAATTAATATATTCTTCAGCTCCTTAATTGTTATTGTGTTAGTTTAGTTTATTCTTACCATGTCAATTATTCTGATGAAGAGAGAATAAAGCCACTACCTTCACATTATTTTATTGTAAGCTGTCAATAACATAATGTGTAATACTATATTTGTAATTTAAACATTAGCGTGTGTATATTGTATATTCTACCCGTAGTACCAACATAACACCGAAAAAAATCCAAAAAATTTCCTAAAATTCCTAAAAATTTTACTTAAAAATTCTGTCAAGTTGGCAACACTTTCACTTTTCCTCCCTAAGGAGTAAAAGTACATTTACAGTGTGAGATAACAAGACTGTAAGTAGAACTTACAATACAAGGAGTAGATAAATGTGTTTTCTATACTGTTTTAACATTCAATCATAAACTGCTAACGGAAAAAATTAGGGAAAGAAAAATTAATAGTGATTGGACCTAATTTAGACAAATGCAGTACTACTGCCTAGGAGCTGTGCTTTGCAAGTAGGATTTATTCTGAAATCTTATAAGTATTTCCTATTTTAGGACTTAAATTTAAAGAGAATAAAGAGCTTACATGAATACTTTCTTAGTGACCACGGTACCAGCTGAACGGCATAGCCTGAAGTAGATAAAACTTTATACAAATGTATGAAAGGATACATGACTTTTTATTCACTCTTTAATCAATGCCAATAAGAAGAGCGGATTTTTGTATTTATGGAATCTAAAGAAGCCAATATGTAGAAGTATTAACAGAAAATCCTAAGAGAGGAATAACTACTGGTTCTACACCAGGCAAGCAAGAATAAATGTATGGGGTGAATCATGCCCGCAAGTAATGTGCTTGGTTCCTCTTTGCATGGGATACAATTATCAAGATCACCTGGGCTTGAATAGGATCCTTGCCCGACAGTAATGCGCTTAGTTCTGCATTGCATGGGATACAATTATCAAAATCACTTGGGCTTGAAAAGGATCCTTGCCCGCCAATAATGCGCTTGCTTCCTCTTTGCATAGGATAAGATTATCAAATACATTCTTGAAAATTCTTGAAGATACATTCATCAAGATCATCTAGGCTACACTGGGCTCTCTGCCCTCTAGCAATGCGCTTGATTTCTTTAGGCGGGGGAACGCTCCGAATACTGGCTTACTCTGAGATTCTGCTGGGTTATTTAGTTCATTAACCTAGTATACAAAACCCTCACGATTTGGCATATTACATTTTTGCAAACGGGCCATTGAGTAAGGTTGCAAATCAAGCCCTTTACATCCTGTGACAACGAATTAGACACTACTAAATTTCTTCTATAGTGCGGAACCTAAATTTAGCTTAACCTTGAAGCATTTAAGGTTATTTAACGAGTACCTGCCATTGAAAGATTTAGGACAACAGGGTTCGTCTATTGAGAAGGACTTTAAACACAGAAATTGTATTCCTGTCAGAGAATAAGAAATGACGGGTTCAATCGCAGACGAGGTCTTTCCACTTTTTATTATTTATAGTTTTTTTCAAATTTCTAATAACTATTTTATTCTACACATACTTAAAATACTATTATAATTATTATTTATTTATTTTTAGTTTCTGTTAATTGTCATTATTTTATTTCAACCTTCTTTATAACTGTTTTGAGCAGGTAAGGGAACAATGGTAGACAAACTTAAAGACAACTTAAGGCCAGAAATGAGGAAAGCTTTCAAATTGGTACTGACTTTCTTCTTCTTTGCTCACTGCGGAGGTCTATCAGCCACTAGACCGTACTTGATACCAATATCTAGAAAACTTGGAATTCCACTAGATCCATATCTTGTAAATGTAAGTACTTTATATACTATCAGTATTTCTAAATACAAACACGTGATAATTAAATAAAATCTTGTAAAAAGAAATGGATTAGAGATTGTACAATACCTATGATATTATACAGGTCCATTAGTGACAGTAATAAGGGAAAGATGATAAATGTCCTACCAAGTAGTACTGTTGTCTCTGTTTGATCACTCTCCAAGATTATCCACTACAATAAATAAATTACCTACATGTATGAACTCATACATATAAATGTGTTGTATGTCTTATAAATTTAATTTTAGATGTGTGTGTTAAACAAATAAGATAACCTTCTTTGTTATATTTTTTTTTATAAATCGGTTACTCATCCCCAAATTATTGGGAGCGACGAAGATTACGGATTTGAACCTATGTTGAAGTATTTTTTTTTTTAACTTTATCGAAGTGGAATTTGTTAATAACCCGATAAATGGCGTATTTATTTATTCATCTTTTTTAATTCTATCTAAGTGGAATTTGATAATACTCCGATAAATGGCGTATTTATTTAGTCATCTTTTTAATTTTATCTAAGTGGAATTTTTTAATAATCCGATAAATGGCATATTTATTTATCTGTTAAATAAAAATATACCTACAGAACTAGCAAATATAGGCTTAACTTTAAAATCAGAAAATTCATTACAATTTTAACAAATCCTAGATCCTAAACTACACCCAATCCCAAGAGAAATTTAAATTAAGGATCAATAACTAGTACCTGGTATCGCTTAATCGACTAAATTACAAGGCCTATTTATGTCAGGAATTACACCCATAAGATAAACATTTTAGATACTATGATCGCATTGAGGCTTGAGATACCCTTGAGATCCTGCTAGGTTTGCCTCATTACACAAATCCTTTTAAGTAATTATACTTGAGTGGTAGACTTATTTGCTTACCCAGAGTAATTTTTAAGGCTAATTTCCCAAATTTCCCATAATCTTAATAGTAACATACATTCATACCGAGTTTATGGTAATATCGATCAAAATTGATAGGGAAAGGTATGGTATATCCTGGCTTTTTGTTCTTTTATAAAGAAAAGAAGATAAATATAAAAAGATAATAATAAAAATAACTTGAAACTCAAATCCTTCTAGAGTATTTTATAAAAGCTTGGCCGAAAAATCCTGATTAGACTTTTGGTAAATCCTTTCGAGGGAAAAGTAATCTAGTAGGACTTGATCCTTTGCCTGATCCTTCCCTGATCCCTCTGGTTAGATAGAGTTTCTCCTACAACTGTCTAAAGGGAATTCCAACCTTACTCTTATCATTATCTTGATCTTTTGAAACATGAAAGAAAAACTAAATAGTTTAATTTTCTCTAATTACTTTCTCTTTCAAAAGTGTTATTTATTTTCATAGGGATAATTACATTTAGAGTTATGTTATACAAAAATTACAATTTTCAACTATATTAATACTGTACTTTTAGTGTTGCTTGTTGAAGTACAATCCTTAAAAACATGTTGTAAAATTGTAAAAAAATGCGAAAATTGTCCCAAAAAATTTAGATATATTAAAAAAAGCGACTTTGGTTCAAACTTACAAAATAAGTGCTCAACAATCATCTCACTTGCATACCTTAACATGCAAAACATTCGCTAATCGCATCAAAGAAAATTGGCGCACGCTATTTAAATTATTTATAAGGAATTCGATTCGAAATCATCGAATTTAAAAAAGCACATTGATTTCAATTATTGTTATAACTGAAATCACAACAGGTTACAGTTTTGTCTCTTAGACCTTACTATTAACAATGCCCTATCCCATTTTGAGTTATTTTTCGTAATAGGACGCGGCTAGAATATCCATATTTTTTATATAAAGGCTTAACTGACATTGCAATGTCGTGCAACAACTCTTTGCAGATTATCATGAAACTTTCAGATTATTTGCACCATTCTAAACTTCGAATTTATTTAACTAACTATTCAAATACTGCATCATGTGCTGTATTTTTTAATACTTCTGTAAATTCAGTCAAATGAACAAATGCATGTTGGTCACCCTGTTGAAGTTTCAGGATATCTTGCGTAGAAAAAGCTTATTAAACAATTTAATAGCTTAAAAAAAATTAAAAAAACTAGAAGATTTAAAAGTTATAAAAAACGATAATATAACGAAAAGTATGCAGACTAGAAACTTATAACATTAAATGATTTCATTTTTTAAGCTAAAGCGGGTTTATTATCACATAAACCTTAAGTATTTTTTACAGAAAAAATGTTCTACATTTTTGATAAACATTTTGTTAATCAATTAATTTTTTTAAGATTAATTTCCACATTTGCCATTATTTTGAGAATGTATACTACACCAAGTAAAAAAGTACTTACTACACATTTGGCCTCAGGTCACTCAAGGCAGAACCTGAAAATGAATTAATATAAAAACTGTTAGAAAAACTGGACGTTCAAAAGAGGTGTAGGAAACTCCTATTTTCAAATTTATGCTAAGTCTGGAATGTGGTCAGTTAAACACAGTATTTTATATTTTCTATTTACGTTTCATAATTTTTATCTATTTTAAAAGCGATAACATCAAAGTACAAGAAATATTAAAGCCATGATATATAAAAGTAAACTTAGTGATATAAAATATTAAGTGATAAAGAAAATGCGAGTAAGTAGTAAGAGAGTGGTAAAACCATAGTAAGAGGGAGGCAACCACCCTTTCACTGCCATCGAGTTTTAACCGTGAGCTCCTAGGTTATTCTGAAAACCTGATAGAGCATTTACAACTCGAAATTTTCTTCACTTTTTACTACTTCCCGTTGAGCCGTTGTAAGTAACTTGTAAACTCTACTTCTATGTAAACGATTAAGAAAACAAATTGAAATAAATAATGTTGTTATTAATAATAACTATCGAATCTGTGTCTGTGTATACTAGAGTACAAACAATATATTACCCATAATAAATAAAACTCGAATTAGAGAAATAATCATCTTATAGGTTGGCATATAAAATTGTTTAGCTTTAACATGTGTTATTAAAGCATTTTCTTCTTTTTCTTTTACAACGTAGGATTTTCTTTGTTTATTTCCCTTTATAAAAAAAAATGTGATGAAACCTTTATTTTTTATCTAATATAATTTAACCATTTTATCTCCTCAATCAACGACTGTGTATAAAGGCTCCTTTGTTAAACAATTTTATACATTTATAGAACCATATTAGCATTTATAGAACCATATATATACATATATATATACATATATATATATACATACATACATACATACACATACACACATACACATACATACATACACATACATACATATATATACATATATATATATACATTTATAGAACCATATATAGCTTACGATTTAAAACGAAACACTTTTGGAAAAATTCTAGTGGCAATCTTATTACAAACCGACATTAATAATAATTATTAGTGAAACGAAAATCTTAGAATCTCTAACTTTTGAACTAAAGTAAAAATATCAATCTCTGCGCATTCCACGTGATACATATAACGTTGTGTACAGAAAATAAACTGAACGTGCAGTGTTGACAATAATGAAAAAAAATCTACTTATCCCTTAAAAATACAAAAAAAAAGATATACGTCATGTTTTTGAGACGACTAAAACCGGTTTCGACACGACCGGTAAAACCGGAAAGTCGATACGACTGTGTTGTCCCTAAAAACCCTAAAAGAAAATAGAAAAAAAAATGTTGTAAAAAAATAGGAAAACTTAAAATACGATCGATATAAACAAATTTTAAATAAGATACTGTGTTCCTTGTTTTTAAAAGAGATGGATCAAAAAAATAAAATACAATGTGTAGTAAATTACCAGAAATCTTTAAAAAATACAATGTGTAGTATATTTCCAGAAATCTTAAAAAAATACAATGTGTAGTAAATTACCAGAATCTTAAAAAAATACAATGTGTAGGCAAATTACCAGAAATCTTAAAAAAATACAATGTGTAGCAAATTACCAGAAATATTAAAAAAATACAATGTGTAGTAAATTACCAGAAATCTTGAAAAAAATAATATACAATGTGTAGTAAATTACCACAAATCTTTTAAAAAAATACAATGTGTAGTAACTTACTACAAATCTTTAAAAAATGTTCTATGCACAAACATTTTGAGTAAGGGTCAATGGTTTGTTTTTAACACTTTTTGGGGTCTGAGTTGAATGAAAAAGACCCAGAGTCTGTGCGAAGTAGTCTCGTAGCAAGACTATGTATAAAGTTAGAAATCTGGGTTTGAATTTGTACCACCAAAAATGCTGTATTGGTTTTTTTGCTCTTACAAGGCAGGCAAATTTAGGAGTTTTCGGTTCCAAGCTTAACAATGTATTTCTGTCTCAAGTGTTTGACTTGTGCTTTATTCTTATACTTCTTAATTGAATCTCCTAGATTGCTAAATAAAATCACACTTAGCATGAACTTAGCTTCGAATAAGTGCTTAATAGAAAAGCACAAATTTTCGTTTATTTTAGAAGAATTTACGAATTTTTTATTAAAAAAAAGAAAACAGTTTGATTAAAAAGTATAATTATTTGCATAAATAGAGCAAGAAATAATTTGTTGAAAAAGAAAGCAATTATTCCACAGGAAATTAGCCCGACCCATTTTTAGAATTTTTATACCTCAAAAATTTGTTTAATTAAAAACATTCCCTCTAAGAGGACGCAATTCTGTTGGACGATTAATTGAATATGCTAAAAAATGTATTCATTTTTACTTCGAGGGTAAGTATACACACATGTTTCATAGCTTTAAAAGCTTATTTAAGGTAAAATAACTAAAATAGAGGCGTCGAAGCGAAAACCTGAAGTTGATAGGAGCGTAAGCCGT
>JACMZG010000022.1:44059275-44329275 GCA_018340805.1 Microvelia longipes | reverse complement strand
AGAATTTACTTTCGTTCATTCCATGAACTTAATATTATTTACTCAATAAAATGGTCACAGGTACTTTTAAATTTGGCCAATTGGATTTTAAAAATATTTCATAATTTCAAGTAAATCATCATACCTATTACTTATCGCAAAAATTCATACTTTTTAGCGACTCTCTTAAGAAAAAAAATGCTAATGACATGGTAAGAGATAGAAAGTAAGAGAACGTGTCAGAAATTGCGATATAAAACGGGTTATTAAATATTTCACTTACGAAAATGCATTTTTAAGAAAAGAAAAATCTAAACTTCTCTCTTAAAAAATTATTACATTAAATTAAAACATGTAATGTATCCCATGTTATAAGTTTAGGTAATATATATATATATATATATATAATATATATATTATATATATATATATATATATATATATTTATTTATTTATATTAATATATAACTATAAATATATATATATATATATATAATATATAATATATATATATAATATATATATATATAATAATATAATATATAATATAATTAAAATATATATATATATATATATAATATAATATATATATTATATATATATATATATATATATATAATATATATATAAATAAATAAATATATATATATATATATATATATATATATATATATATATATATATTATAATATATATAAATAGCCCCCTTCTAGAGGGTAAAAGTTAGATCCCGCCCTTGTGTGGAAGAAAATTGATTAAGAAGGTTAACTATGAAGCTCTGACACGTTGTTAGTACCACGTGACTACTAAATGTTTAAAAATTTGTTTATTTTTGACGGCTGTTATCGCAACAGGAACTTTTAGCCGATTTTAGCGGATTTAAGCCGGTGGCAGTTTTACTGGATCTTTCGAATCATTCGACCGTTTCACTAAAATATTAATTAAAAAATTGAAAAAAATAGGAATAAATGGTATTTTATTTAAGTGGTGTGAAAGTTACTTACTAAATCGTACTCAAGTAGTTGAAGTAAATGGAGAATTTAGTAATGAAAAAACCTCAAAATACTCAATACCTCAGGGGACAGTTTTTAGCACCCACGTATTTTCTGATATATACATATAATAGACCTTTTTAAAATAAACTTTAAAGGACAAATCGTAGGGTTTTGTGATGATTTGGTATTACTAGGAACTGGTATTGACTGGGATCAAGTAATTCAACAGATTGAATCTGATTTAATAGTTGTAAAAAATTGGCTCAACAAACATTTATTAACAGTAAATGCAGCTAAAACTAAAATATTAACGTTTTCACACGATAAAAGAACTCAACCGACTTTCCAGCAAAATAGCATACACAACCGTCGACAATGCCTCAACATGTTTCCTTCCCAGTGTTTTTGTCCCAAGGTGAAAAGAGTTGTAACAGCTAAATATTTGGGCGTTAATTTAGATTGCCATTTGAAATGGAATCACCATATTCAAGAGCTGCAGAAGAAGCTCAGAACAAACATTATACATATGCTTAGAGCTAGGGGTTTTCTGACTGTGGACCAGAGACGCATGCTTTATTACGCATTAGCTGATTCTACACTAAGGTATGGATTAACTCCTCCACTCTCAGAAGACCCATAGAAATCTTATAAAAAGCTTTACTTAGAGTAATGTTATATAAGGAGAGAGAAGAGAGATCAGGTCCTCTTTATAAAAAATTAAATATTCTTAATATTGAGTTTATGTGGCAAATGACATCTCTTATCTTTCTTTATAAACATAATAGAATACTCTATTACAAATCTTCAGTGAAAACAACCTTGGGGCAAAGACATTGGAAGTACACATCTACAAAACTATATAATGAACTACCAGATAATAAATTTTAATATAACGAAAGAAAATTACAAAAACAAAATTAAAACTATTCTTATTGATAGACAATATAACACATATTTAAAATCCCTATAAGTCGAAATTTAACAAAAAATTATTTTAGTGGGAAATAGAAATATTTCTTATGTATATATATATATATTTAAAAGAACATGGTACTGAAAGATAGATGACTTGATGTTTCTTTAAATTAGTATAAGAAAACAACATCCTCTTTGCAGCACAAGACTAATGTCTTACAGCAGAGAGTATCTTCCTATATGCTGATTGTAACTGATCTGCAATATTTATGTAATAAATGAATAAATTTGCATGTTTCATAAGAATGTTTAAATTTTTATTACTTTTAATCATAGAGTCAGTTACTTTATACTTAAAATTTATTTAAAATATAGGAATATCATAAAAAAAATATGATAGACTCCATTCACGCTGATTCTATTGGTATATATTATGTTAGCCCTAAGTCTCTAATGTAAGAACTCCATTAAATACGTCTCTAATGTAACTTACCATTCGTTTATTAAATACGAATGATCAAAAAGTGTGATTTTTAGTGAAGTAAACCAAGATATTCTTCATTGTAAGTAATATGTTAGACAGAGATAGCTTAACTCCTTGAAAATATTTTTGTTTATCAGTCAGTGCACGTGTTTGTTAATTTGTAATGCCACTATCATTATCAATTGTAATAGTGATCCTAAAGTCATGTAAAAATGTATACAGTAGAGGTGGGAGCGGAGGACACAGTGCTCTAAATCAGCTAATTAACACAAGAATCAGCTGATTTAGACAGACCCGTTTTTTAGTTCGCCGTTTCTCCACTGGAGGTCAGCCACATGTATAGAATTATCAATTTCGAATGTTATAATTATTTAAAGAGACTTTTAACAATGTTAAAATTTGTATTAATTATTTTAGAAGTAAAATTATCATAAAATAAAATAAAAATATGTATCATATTTTGAATTATAACTACTTTTGATATCATTATAACTACGACGTACAGAAATTTAAATTTTATTTTGTGTGTTCATTGTCTTTTTTATTTGTCCTTTTAATAGAAAAAATGCTAAGTTTATCGTATTTTCTTAACAAAACAACTAAAAAGAAAAAACTTTTTTTACTCTATTTCTTTTTAATATTTTAATTGACCATTTTTTACTTCTTGTTTCATATTGTATTAATTGTATTTATTGTGTAATTATTGTATTTATTTATTTGATCGTCATCTTGTTTGTAGGTACTGAGGATGACCTTTATTTTGTTGAAAGCCGGTTTTACTATCATTATATGCTTAAAACTATATATTTAGATAGACCTCTATTTGAATCCTTAACTAAAAAGAATAAAAAATATTCATAAATAAGTTGAAAATAGTCCTTTACAATAAATGTCTCCATTTAAAACTGATAACAATATTGATAAAGTCGGGACAAAGTGAACACTAGCGCTCGGTGCAGTAGATCATCCAACTAGCCCTTGTGTTAGGGCCACTTCAAACCAAGGAGTTGGAGCACAGTGTCCCCTGCACTCAACCCTACTGTATACATTTTGACATCACTTTGGTTTATCCTGTTCATCGTAACCTTTTGTTCTTTCAGGTTATCGGCGGAGTTCTTCATATGATCGGTTGTCTAATCTGCATGTGTACTCTGAGAATACTGGGAAAGCGTCGCTTATCACTATTCTCGCTATCAGGTTGTGTGTTCATAGATCTGTCATTAGCCACATACGCTTACTTTCAAGAGCACCACGGAGTCGAGATAACATGGATACCAACTGTACTCTTACTCAGTCTCTTTATGTTCACATCTTTGGGAATATTTATAATTCCATGGGCACTAGTATCAGAAGTTTTCCCTACAAGGTAATTCACTTTCTTATACCTTATAATTTACTTTTCTTTATACGTTTCTTTATAATTTACTTTTATTTATACCTATAATTTACTTTTCTTTATAACTATAATTTACTTTTCTTTATACCTATAATTTACTTTTATTTATACTATAATTTACTTTTCTTTATACCTATTAATTTACTCTTTATACCTATAATTTACTTTTCTTTATACCTATAATTTTTTATTATACCTATAATTTACTTTTCTTTATAACTATAATTTACTTTCTTTATACCTACAATTACTTTTCTTTATACCTACAATTTACTTTTATTTATACCTATAATTTACTTTTCTTTATGCCTATAATTTACTTTTCTTTATGCCTATAATTTACTTTTCTTTATACCTATGATTTACTTTTCTTTATACCTATAATTTACTTTTATTTATACCTATAATTTGTTGCCAAGCTTATATAATATTCTTCAGAGAGTGTGCAGTGTAAAGTTTATTCTTAAGTTTTTAGGAAGTAAAGATTCACTTTTTAGACTTCTAGACCTTTTTAGAAGGAAAAACTCGTTTTTACTCCCATGTGATAAGAGAAAATAATGAGGAAGCGACCAAAAAATATTTAATGGTTTAAAATCAGTTTTAGGTCAAAAAATTAGAAGAATAAAAGCTTGTACCTTTTTAGAGACAATACCCCCCCCCCTTCACCCTATATAAGATAAGCCAGATCAAAAATAAATTAAGAAACAATTATTCAACAATAATATATAACTAAATTTAAGACCTAAATTAAAAATTTCTTAAGAGATTCTTAATAATTTAAGATATATATATATATATATATATATTATATATATATATATATATATATATTAATAATTTTTGATATTTGTTCAGACATATGTTTTTAAAAAGAAAATAATAAAACCAATTGAAATCGACCCCCTCCTCTCACTACTTATCCATGCATTGCCGTCATTCAAACAACATCATTAGCGTCATTTATTGATAAATATTCGTTAAACATAAAATCACTAATTCTTTTATTGCATAACGATAAAGGACTTTTTATGCTTTGTTTTTCATCCATTAGTGTAATTATTTTACTTTATAATTCATAAAATGCGTGAAATGATATTGACGATAAATTTTCACATTTCTGTAAGATTAGGATATACATTAAGAAGTCTGAAGCCCATAAGTTCAACTCATTATCCCCCCCCCCTTTAAATACTGAGGTGGTAAGAAGAAAAGTGATATCGAGGATTCCATCCCTAAAAATAAATTTTTAAGTAGACAAAAGGATTATAAGAAGAAGACTTCTGTTTTATCTTATTTTGCTTTCATCGGTTTAAAATGCGATAAACTGGAAATCATTTTTTTTTTCAAAAAACAGCAATTTTTGCACTTATTTGAATAAACAGTTTATTTTTTTTTTACTCTTCCTCATTTATACCGTATAGGTATATAGGAAAAGTATTGTGTTTGCAAAAATTTTCCGACACCGGGATGAAACCGGAATTATCCGTTTCAGGCGTTTTTAAGGTCTCCTTAGTGGTTTTCGCAGTTTTCTGCCTGTATGTGTGTGTGTCTATTATCATCAAACCGCCCAGTGTATTTATGCTAGGGAGTTGAAATTTTGTACAAAAATCAGTTGTGGTATTCGGGAAATATTTTTGATGACGTCAATAACCCGCAATAATGACAGTGAAAATTTCGAAAAATTATAAATAGCGGAAAAATGATGCGATCAAATTGAACATATAGGCCAAGTTTCATCTTATTATCAGCATTAGTTCAATTATTAGCTAATTTTTTAGTTGTTTTACCTCGAAAATTTCACCCTCAAAAACGATACCCTCCTAGAAATTTGTTATTTACCGACCGTATTTTACGTTTTACCTTAATTTACCACTGCTTTTTGACTTTTTGGTTTTTAACAGTGGTAGAATCGACTTAAGACCCGCTTCATTTGATTCAGATAAAAATTTTCTTTTCCTTCTTTTTTATCAACATAGAGTATATAACAAATAAAATAAAATGTAATAAAAGCGCAGATCCATTGTACCAAATTTCCATTTTCACACTAGTTATCTCTATCCAGACATTTACCGAACTCACACACGCAAAAAAAACTTGTACTATTAAATACACCAACTACTACCAAACCAACCCATTCAGTTAATATTAAATTAGAGAGTAGTGGGGGGTAAAGTAAGGGTTCCTTTACGTTCATAAGGTTAAATTAAATTTTCATTTTTATACACCCCCCCCCCCCCATGTGTAATGTGGTTTTCCAGTTACAAATAGGCAACAGATTTTTTTATGAGTGGAAATTATAAGAGAAAATGAAAATTGGTAAAATAATGAGAGGAAAGTAATTAAATTATACCGCAAATGGGTTTTTACACTTCAATTATAACTTTAATTATTATTGTTATTTTTCCTTTTAAACTCACTTTTTACCTTTTCTCATTTATACCGTAGGTATATTGGAAAAGTATTGTGTTTGCGAAAAAATCCGAAACCGGGATGAAACCGGAATTGTTCGTTTCAGGTGTTTTTAAGGCCTCCCGAGTGGTTTTCTCAAAGTTTTCTGTCTGTTATCATAGTAGCTCATAGTGTATTAATTCTAGACAGTTGAAACTTTGTACGAAAATAAGTCTACTGCTGTAGTTGTGCTATTCGGAAAATATTTTTTTAAGACGCCGTTAACCCGCAATAAAGACTCAGCAAAACTGAAAAATCATATAACGCGGAAAATGGTGCTATCGGATTGAGATTTGGCAGGCAGGTGACAATGTATAAGACTACGTTATGTGCCAAGTTGCATCTCATTATCAGCATTAGCTCAATTTTTATCGAATGACTTGTGTACGTTTTTTAAAAAATTAGAAAACAGTCTAATTGAGTTGAAATTTGTTGCAAGTGTACATTATTACACAAAAATAAGTACACTAAGTTTAAGTTTTGTTTTAATACGATAAGTATATCCATGATTTTCGTTGGATCAGAAAAATTAAGGAGCATTGAGCGTGGTCAGTGCTGTGTGGGTGACCGCTGAGAATGATACGGATACATTTACTATTTATACTAGTTATAGGAAAAGTTCTGAGGTACCCCGTACCTGATTTTTGTGCTTTCACTTTGATGTTATTTTATAGTAACTCATGTTATTCTGTAAAACAGGCTGTAAAACAAAGTACGTTGAATAAAAATAGAGCACTGCTTCCGATATCGTGTAGCTTCAAATTTAAAAAGTATAATTTTAAAAATAACAAATAATGTGAGAGATGGAGCTACCTGCTTCCTATCCCTCTCTACTTTTCGGTATTAAAAATGAGAACAACTTAATTTTATTCAAAACGAAAACTCAAAAAACATTTTTATTTTATTTAACAAACTTATATCAAAAAGTGACACCATGACAACAGCTACTAAATCCAACAATACAATAAAGCTCTGCTGGTCTAGCCCAGAGACTATAGATACTTAAACAGTAAGACTGTCGACTCAATGGTGGAAAAATTTGGATTCCGGTCGACGCTAGCGCGGCGAGGGACCTACCTTTCAATTGAGTGGGGCGTGTCTTGATTTCCCGCTTTTTGCCCACAGTCAGTTTGAAATTTAATTTTTATACTTTGCATAGTTATACTTTTAACTAACCCTACCACTTTAATCTTACACAGAACACTTCTGATTATTTTTATAGTACGACACACGGCTAAAATCAATTGACAGCGCGCCAAAAATCTGTGAGGGAAAGAATTCTATTGGTTCAGACCGACCCCGCTCTTTCCCCCTCCACCTCATGCCAACCTCGGTATAAAAAAATACCTTTTTCGTAAATAAAATCATAAACAGGCAACACTGGTTGTAAATATTTTTAACCTCGCGTCGCTTTTATTTCCCTCATTGTGCATATTTATCTGTTCAAGTTCGTTTCGTTTCATTCCAATCTGTTCAATTCATCCAATTATTGCGAAGTTGTAATATGATCTGAGTGCCTATATTTGACGCTTGGACATTGACGTATTCTTCAAGCATTTCTTGCTATTTGAGTACAGCGCAGGATCTGTGCTCTGTCAACCAAATGCCATGTCTTTCAATAGATGACAGTCTTAACTTTTTTAAGTCTTGAATGCATATTGTGTCATATTACTTTTATAATATGAAAAAATACGCATTCAATTATACAAACTTAACACAAAAAAGCAGTTTGTTTTGGAAAAAAGTAATTATAGCTGACAATTTATTTAAATCGTCAAACTTTTATCAAAGAACTATTATGATCCATTGCATTACGTAATTAACAACTTTAACTCCACTTAATTCATACTTCCCGAACAAATTTAAAACAACACTTAGTTGGTAAATTTATAAGATACAACAATATTCCTTCTTAAAAAGTAAATAAATAATTTTAAAAAATAAAAAATACGATATCAAATAAAAACAAATAATAAAATTCAAAACATAACCTGACTTTCAGTGTTGCCAGAATAGGGAATTTTTTTTGTTACATAAAAAGAAGGGATTTCTTTTATTAAAAAAAGAGGGTTGAAAGCATTGAGATTTTGGCGGGGTGTCAATTGATTTTAGCCGTGTGTCGTATTATAAGTTTTTCATTCAAGTAATTTATTAATTTAATCGATTCAATCAGGTAATAATGAAATAGTGGCTAAAGTTAACACGTGGTAGAAGATAGATTTCATTTAATGCAGCCTGTATTTTAATTACATCGGCAAGATGCGCACGTGTGATTAAATGTAATTACCTGATAAAATCGACTAAATCAATAAAATAATTAAATGAAATTTACAGTTATCTGCCATCAGTAGCGTTCTCTGAAAGTTTTAAAAAAGCTTCTATTTACTTTTAGTATCTTAATTTTTGAAATACAGAACATGCAACGGCGAACCGTTTTTGTGAAAAATACATACAGAAAACAATAATTTTATAATAATAATAAATGTAGCTGTCATAAACAAGAATTGTCATGGTATTCATAAATTTAAGTATAAAAATATAATCAGTCATTTTTGGAAAGCTATTGGGGTTAGTTCATGAGTTGTCCGCATCGGTCCGCCGCAGCGCTATTTTTAGTAGCTTGCGATAATCGAATCCAAACTTTTCCTCATTTAAGTTAACCCCCCCTGGTCTAGCCTAAGCTTTAGTGTTCAGGACAAATAATTTAAGAATCAATTAAATAAACAGTGGACAGCCCAGTTTTTTTAATTATTATTGTCAGCAACTGTTAATGCGTAGCTTAAAATTCTGGCGTGGTGGTCCGCATGTCAACAAATTTCTTTTAAAATGCGTGTTTCTGTGCTTAAAAATTTATTTCTTGCTAATAGTTCCGGTTTATGCTTTGTAACTTGAGCAGTTACTCACTAATCATGAGTTATTTATAACTAATTTTTCTGTATTTTTCAAAAGAATGCGCACAGTTGCATTTGCATTTGATTGGCTATACAGACCTATGCCTCTAAAATTGGCAGTGCATATCATTATTAGCACTAGTTTAAAGCTCAGTTAGTTTCTTGGTTGATTTCTGCAAAGGTTTTAGCGCATTTCCTTTGAAAAATACAGAAAAATAAGTAACGAGTAGTGCTTGACAAATAAGTAACTGCTGAAGTTTTAAAGCATAAACCAGATCCTTAAGCAAGAAATGGATTGTTAATATCGGAAACATTTGTCAGGTTTTGGCGTTGGTTTAGGCGTTGCAAGTTTTCATACAACGTCGGGACCCACTATATAGCTTCGACAAAAAGTGAAATAGGGGGGGTAAGATGGGAGGGGGCTGAAAGGCTCAATATAAGACCTAGCCTGAAGTAATTTGAATAACGGTTCCAGGCTAGGTTCAAGGGGTTTCGCGGAGTGAGTTTTAGTTGGTATGAGGCAGACCCTGAGTCCAACACTGTTGACAGACCGCTGTCTTCGTGCGTAAATGCATTTCTCTGTCTCTTTTTTGGTAACATTTTTCCCGCAAGAAAAATTGTGTTCTAAAAAAACACGCAATTCAAAGGAAATTCGCCCGACATGCGGACAACCGTCCCAGCATTATTTTGTTGTTATAAACCAATATAATGTAAAAACGATAAAAATAATCTTACCAGGATTCGAACCCAGGTACGTTGGCTTTGAGTGCTTACATCGACTCGAGACCACTTTCATTCAACTCACAGGCCAAAGAAACATTGAAACCGACTCTCCACTTAAAATATGATATTTACTGGTCGTATTTTAGATTTTCTGGAAATTGATTACCGTTTTTCGATTTTTCAGTCACTTAGAGTGGTCCTATCTACTGCGGACCGGTTTCATTTGATTCAACGCGCCAAAAACATAGAAAACAACACCCTACTTGAAATTTATTTTTTACGACCGTAGTTTTGATTGGTAATTTACTATGGTTTTCGGTCACTTAAAGTGGTCGTATCGACTTCGAACTGGATTCATTCGATTCAGCACCCCATGAAACAAGAATAAAGACCCTTTTCGGGGCGAAAAAAATAACCTTCATTCAGCAAACCGGGTAAATGACGTCACAACCTAGTTTTCGATCGTTATCTCTCCAAGGTTAATTTCTGTACCAAGTTTGTTACCGAAATAGCGTGTTTACAAGAAAATGTCTAGAAATATATATATTATATATATATATATATAATATATATATATATATATATATATATATATATATATATTAATATATATATATATATATATATATATATTTGTGTGTATGGTGTGTGTATTATTGTTTATTTTGTTTTGCAGGGGCCGAGGTTTTGGAGGCGGCATGACCGCTGGAATCTACTACCTAATGTTCTTCACATGTATCAAAACATATTTCTTCATGGAACACACATTACATTTCTACGGCGTACTATATCTATACGGAACTATAGGATTATGTGGAATAGCTTTCATATACTTCTGCCTTCCCGAGACAGAAGGTAAACCACTGGAGGAAGTTGAAAAATATTTTCTAAAGAAACGTAAAGCACAACCTACATAGGATTAACAAAGTGCAAAAGCCATAAAAATCAATATACTTAACATTCTAAACGAAATTTTGTAAAGAAAAATTTACAAATGAGACATTTATAAGTAAAGTAAGGTAAATTACTTTTTAAAAAACAATAATTATAGGTATGAATTGTTTGTATACTATTGTTTGTTGTTTGTAGTTTTTACAAAATTGTTAAGTTTACATGCGGGGTTTAAACTCTAGGTTTTATTCGAACTCTAAATTATCACACTGCCAGTACTGTATGAAACTACCATTCTAATCTATAATTGGATTAAACCGGATTTAACTCCTACTATTTTCGAAAATTAATTTTATACTTATATGTAGTTAGAATCGAACCTTTATTGAAAATCATGCATGTAAACTTGAGGTGTATAATTTATTTTTTTAAATATCTACAAATTGGTTTTTATAAACAAGTAGGTATATTTATGTAATAATATGTAAAAGATTAATGTATGTAAAAATATATGTCCACATACACAAGTTGAGATTCCACTAAGTGTAATTAGTTTCCACTCGTGTAATTAGTTTCCACTAGTGTAATTAGTTTCCACTAGTGTAATTTGGCGGAGGTGTGAATTATGAAAAGAGAGATTACACAACTAGCTTTTACACACTCGGCTATCATTTGATTGTATTGTTTTCATTTGACCTCCAGTTTGTTTGTTAGTCATAAAAACATTTAAATGACCTTCGTACATTTTATGTTATTTTAACTAAAGCAGATTTTAGGTATATAAATTAGAAAAAAGTAATTTTAGAAGGTCTGTAAAAAAAATCTTGTAGTTTAAACAGAAAAAAAATTAAAAAATTCACAAAAATCAAAAAAAGTTTAGATCGAGCTGATATAAAAATATTTATACACTACTATATAAATTAAACAAAAAAGACACAATCAAAGTTACACTATAAGCATTGATTAAGACTTCATCGTTTGACATATAAAGATTCATGCAAACAAAGCACGGTTTTTAAAATGTTTTTGAATTTTGAAACCTGCATTCGAAAATTCGCTATTTATAATTCCCGCCTCCGCAGTAGACTTGACTTGTTTTTGCAAATGTAGCTAATACTATGTGTTCAAGTGTGTATATAAAATATACAATACAAACATTTTACTCAATTTTAAACTATGAATTATTTATAAAAGCCCTTGCTGCGGTGCTATTTAACGAGTTAAATTCATGTTATTTAATAATTTTAAATATCCTCAACTTGTTCATCAAACAAAACCTTAATATATATATATATATATATATATATATATATATATATATATATATATATATATATATATAATATTATATATATATATTGGAGTCTGTTTATTTTATTTTTAAAAGCACTTGGAAAAAGTTAGTCTGTATTAATTTTCTATATATATATATATATATATATATATATATATTATATATATATATATATATTATATATATATATATATATATATAATGGCTTATAAAATTCGTAACATGAAGGAAATCTAGTTGGTAATAAAACTGTATTTTCCTACAATTTTCCTTAAAAATAAACTCTATTATATAAGTATAAAGAATAATATAATAACGGGGAAAGAATGTATGAAAAAATTGCTCGACAAACAAATAGCATAAATAACAGAGGAAAATAAAGCAATGTATGTAGTAGGAAAACTCGAAGAATGTATTTCAACAAATACTTTTTTTTTAAATAAACTACATTACTTTTAATAATAAATCAAAAACGTTAAGGCATTCCTATCAAATTGAGGGGTATAAAATTCAAATGTACCATCCGTACTGTTATAAATATATCATTGTATTATAAAAATTAAAGATCTTGTGGAATCAATTTATGATTATTTATGACGAGGCTTCTATTATATATATATATATATATATATATATATATATATATATATATATATATATATATATATATATATATATATATATATATATATATATTATTGTGTGTGTTTAAAATAATGCCTTTACGGGAACTATTAAATAAGCGTTACACAAGAAGGGTTTATCTGAAATTAAATTCCTTTTTATTTTACTTTTTAGTTTTTTATTAAATTTTTAACAAATTAATTTTAATTTAATTTTTTAAATAAAGGTATGAGTATAAATTATAATATAAAATTGTAAACTCTTTATTTTAAAAAATTGTAAATCCTTTTTTTTTTGTTTAGATAATTTATGTAAAATAAATATGTAAGAAATGCAAATGAATATATACTTAAAAATTATTTAAATTCATAAGATAGCAATGTCATTTTATGACATTGTTTTCTAATTAGGCCTATGAAGGGAATATGTTAAACCTGAAAAGTATCACTAATATACAACTATATTAAAGGATACCCGTTTTATAGCAAATTTAAATTAAACATTGTGCTTATTAAAACGACACTGTCAATTTTACAACTAATTACTTTAGGTTTTTTTCTTATAGGTTTTTTAAAATTGTCAATAAATTAAAAAAAAATATTTTGTAGCAAGGCAATTTACATTTAGCTTCTTTAAAATAGCTATAAAAATAAAATTTATTTGTAACATAGCAATTAAATTACAGTGTTTTAAACATGTAGCTTTTTAATACTGCTATTAATATAGCTTTACTAATGAAGCTATTTAAATATATCTTTATTAATATAGTTATTCAAATACATAGCTATTTAAATATAGCTTACTGTAAACTAATATTAATGTGCAACAGGTTTTTAGCATATTTACTTTAGTGCGTTGTTAAAAGATGTTTACGTTTGCCTGCATTTATTTTAGCTTAAATTAAGCTATTTTACTATAACTATTTATAAACAGATTTATGAATGCATTTATTTAAATATAGCATTCTTAATTTAGCTATTTAATACACCCATTTATTTATAAGTTTTAAACTAGCTATTAAATTAAGATTTTTAATTTTTTACGTAGCTATTTAATCAGAGATTATTTAATACAACTATTAAAATATATACCTACTTAAATATATATTTTAAATGAAAAAAATATATACTATTATATATATTACAATAATATATATATATATATATATATATATATATATATATATATATATATTATATATATATATAATAATAATATAAATAAGCTATTTTCATGTAGCTTTTTATTTCAGCTATTAAATATAGCTTTTTAATTCAGCTATTTGATTATAGCTTTTTAATAAAGGAATTTATTTATCTAATTATACCTAGTAAAAACATTTATACTAATATTTAATGTGCAATTCTTTTAGTTATTTAATTTTTAGTTATGCCTTTTTGTAATTTATGTATTACTGTGTCTTAATTACTTTATAATGGTGTGTATTGTAATAATTTATTGAATATTTTTTTATGTTTTTTAAAATATTAAATTTGAAATAAAAAAAATGTTCTAAGCATTTTTTATAAAATAAATGTCCATTTCTTCGGCACTAAACCCATCCCGAACAAGGTGTTAAAACAGGGATGGTTAGAATGGTAGACTAAGGGCAAGCTATCAGAAACTATCGTTCAGGAGAAGGTTATCTACGTTTATGCATACATTGACAATTAACATATATGCATATACATACATTCATATATATATATATATATATATATATTATATATAATATTATATATATATATATATATATATATATATTATATATATATATATATATATATATATATATATTATATATATATATATATATATATATACATATACATATATATAGATATATATATATATATAATATATATATATATATATATATATATATATATATATATATATATATATATATATATATATATAGCAGTTCATGCGTAAAAAAATGCAGTCCGATTTAAATACTTTTGTGATTTTTTGACATTTTTCCTGAATCATTATTGTTGGTCAATGACCCAGCAAAGTCTCTATTGATGTGAACAATCCCCTATATCTTCAAAAACTACTAAAATTTTTCTTCTACAACCTCTACCTTCCAAAAACTATCCAGTAATTTTGGAACAAAAACAGATTTAGAACGTTAAAAGCAATTGTAAGACAGAAATATCTTATATTTTACAACAGAACCAAATACGTTGGTTAAAATTTTAACTTCCTGGTTATCTCAAGCTTACCTTTCAAGTACTAAAACTTGGACATAATTTCACCTAAGTCTACAATAGTATACACTTCGCAACAAGCCTTGTTCGTTAAACGAGACTTCTTAAAACTTACAACTTGTTGTTATTCAAGAAATGAGAAAAGTTAAAATAACTTTTAACAATCCTCTTTAGAGGAATATTGCTCAGTATGGTTAACCCAAGACAAGAAGCCCCTAATTAAAGACCTGTTGATTAAACCAGCAACCTCAAAAAAGTTTTTAGCTAAAGTCTTCACTTTATAACTTTTAGGAAAAATTTTACAATTCTTTTTTAAATAAAAGTAAAAAATATAAAGATATTATTTTATTTTAACCATTTAACCGCTGTATAAAAATTAATTTTAAACTTTTAAAGTTAATTAAATTTTGTTGCTTAAAAAAATGTTAAAAGTTTCTTTAGGTTTAAAGCCGTCAAAACTTAGTAACTGTTAAAGGTTTTCAGAGCTATTTGATTCTGCATTTTTCTAAAATGGGGAATGAGGAAATGGGGTTATAGAGGTATCTCAAGTTAAGATAAATTTAATAAAAGGAAGATCAATAAAAAGATTTCACCTAAAAAAATTGGATACGGGGTGCCATGGGCGTAGCCAGGGTTTCTTTTAGTGTCAACCCTAAAGGGTATATATATATATATATATATATATATATATATATATATATATATATATATATATATATATATATATATTGTGTGTCTGTCTGAGTCAAGGATGTTGAATAAAGGGGATGACGCATTAAGGAACATTTCTGACCCCATGGAAGTTGTATGAGATAGAGAAATAGGAGCAAACTTACCTTCCCTTAGGTTATAATTAAAAAAGGCGCCAAGCGCAGGTTATGTAGCTAAGTTGTTATACAATTCTTGGTTGTCGAGTTTGCTTCTCAACTTTCTTCAGTGCTTTCGTTATTGTTACATTTGGTGCTTGTCAATTCATTTGTGCTTATATTTTACATTTTGGCCTCTAGGTAGCCACTTTAGTGAGAGTAATTGAAGCTTTACCGTTTACTTTTCGTAGAGAGTAAGTTAAATGTGTTAATATTTTGTCTTTTTTTTAGCCTAGTGAAATGTTTTGCTAGTTTTCAAGATTCAATTTTGGTTGTAATGTTCTTAATTTTAAGCAATGTTGACAAAAACAGTTAAAAAGTATGAACTTTTTTCAATTTGTTTATAACCTTCGCAAGCAAAACAATGGGAAACCCATTGAGAGTTAAGTTTGCCTCTAAATTTTAAGACCTGCGCTGTTATAAGGATCATAAGCATGCGCAGTTCGTACCAAGCATGTGCAGTTGGTTTTTGACGTGTGTTTCGTGTTGCATTCTTCTCTATGTTTTGATTTTCGATGGGGTCACTTTGTTGAATTGCAATTCGACTTAGTGCGTCATCCCCTTTATTCAACATCCTTGGTCTGAGTGCGTGTATTACAAACAATTAAAATAAGATTTATGTTTTGTTTAATAAAAACAAAGCACAAATCAAAATTAGTTTTATTCAAATAGATTTAAAGAATAAAGCAAAATACAAATTATTATTGAACCGAACTAAACTAAATAGGGCGGGCATTTTAGTTTTATTTTAATAATATTACCACAAAGTTAATATGTCGAACTAATAAAACAAATTTATTTTTTTAAGACAAAAGTTACCTTTAAGCTCTAAATTATTATATTTCGTTTAAATGCGACAAGTATACCCTCCGCTTTTAAAGGATAATAAAAGTGTAGCTTTGTCAGCGCCTAGAATAGGCAACCGCTGGGAATGGCTGGGAATGAAACAAATGTATTTACCATCTGTGGACGAGCGAAGCGAATTCAATGAAATGTTGTAGTATGAATTTGGTGATTGTCATATTCTAAGGGCGAGCGACGCGAGTCCGAAGTAAGGAGGAAGAGCGTAGTGAATTCGGTGTGATGAGGAAAAGTTTCAATTTACCCGGCACCCGTTTTAGATGTTTTTCTTTCTTTTAGAAATCTCTTATAGTGGAATTGAAACTTTGGTTTCAACATCCTCCTTCACGAGATTTTTGTAAAAGCTTACCTTGTTTACTAAAATACCCGCAGAACCCTACGCATTTTACATTTGACTAAGAAAGTAAAAAGTCCCTCATTTGGTGTATCAAGAAAAGAAAAGTCAAAATCCATCTGATACAAAGCATCACTACACAGATTGTCATTGTTATTCAAATAATATGATACCGAAGATTGACGTTAGATAAACAATCAGACTTCTAATTTAAAACAAACATGACTCGACTGTACACGAATAAAGTTTAGGTTTAGAATACAATTTGTTGGCTGGAAATTCTTTTTCCCTAGTTAGAGACTAGACTTACAAACCAAGTAAAACAATTGGCTACGGGATACCTCGGAAGTTTTCCTCATCATATCGCATTCACTACGCTTGCTCCCACTACTTCAGACCCACTTCGCTCGTCTTTGGAATATTTCAACCACCAAATTTACACTATAACATTTGTTCGAACTCGCTTCGCTCGTCCTGAGATATTAAATACATTCTTTTCTTTCCCAGCGGTTCCCCATCTAGGCACTGACTACTTAATGCTGTTTGACTTTTATTTTCCATGAAAAACTGTGGATATACTTGACGAATTCCTTTATTTACACTGAATATATTATAGTGTATTGCATATGATATAGGCTCTTATTAAAGAAGGCGGGACTAATGGGGAAAGAAATTAAAAAATCAACAGATTGGACTAAGAGTAGAAAAAATACAACGTCGATGATAGGTCGGAATTTTCTAACTATGCTGAAAAATAGGAAGGTGATGCCATTTCGTCAAATGGTCTAAATGGGCAAAATAGTTGTAATAAATTTAAATAGGGAGTTAAAGTCTTACTTTTATTCTGAGTAGTGGGGTCGCCCCCGGGGTCTTGACATCACGATGTCTCGACACTATTTAAAATAGACACATGTGTCGATCTTACGCAGAATCAGTACAAGGAGAGTCACGTGACTAATTTTTGTCCTGTGCAAACTCGTAGTTACATCGACACTGGCATGGCAAGTGTCGATACAACGTAGAATCCTGCCAGGGACACTAATATAGGTGTCGATCTTACGTAAAATCAGGATAGGGGTGTCCCGTGAAAAGTCAAGGAAAAGCGTCGACGTTTTTAAGTGTCGAAACATGGTGATGTCGAAACTGCGTGAGTCGAAACTTGCCACCGTCTGTCGATGTTATGTAGTGTCGAGACAACGTTAAACACTAAATATATATAAACATAACGTTAAACACTAAAAATATAAACACATCCCATGTGTTGATATAACGACGAGTTCGTACAGAACAAAAATTAGTCACGTGACATCCCTGTCCTGATTCTATGTAAGATCGAGACATATAGTAGTGTCGAGGCTTTATAGTGTCGGTACACCGAAGGGTCTGAAATATGTATTTTTAATATTTTAACCCTGGTAGGATTTTACGTTGTATCGACACTTAAATATCTCGACACGACGTTACATCGACACATAATTAAGTTAAAGTGTCGAGGTTTTAAAGTGTCGATACAACGTAAAATCCTGCCATGAAAAGTGTCGACATTACATAGTGTTGAGACATCGTGATGTCGAGACTACGTTACGGCACCTGAGTAGTGCATTCGATAGAAATTCGTTTTTATAATTGTTTTTGTGGTTTTAGATAACAACTAATAACATTTTATTGTAAAAATATTATAAACTGACAGAGCTACCACAGTTATCATATTTAACATTTTCGTTTGATATTTCAATTTGTAAATACGAATTTCTATCGAATGCACTACTTTGGTGCCGTAACGTAGTCTCGACATCACGATGTCTCGACACTATGTAATGTCGACACTTTTCAAATATCAAACGACACTTTTCACTATTCAAATATCAAACGAAAATGTTAAATATGATAACTGTGGGAGCTCTGTCAGTTTATAATATGTTTACAATAAAATATTATTAATTGTTATCTAAAACCAGAAAAAAAATAAACGAAAATGTTAGTTAATGTCAGTTAAGTATATTTGGATGACAACAGATCTATATCCGTTGTTTATTCGATGTTTTTATCCGTTGATCTTTATCTCTAATGCTATAAATCTAGTGATTATTATAACTCAACCATAATTTAAAAGGAGTTCACAAAATAAAAAAGGCTCAATTAAAAGGTGAGAATGCTAAGGATAAAAATGTTCAATACTAGATAAAGATGCAGCAAGAGAATTTTCAAAATTTTCATTTTCCCCCTATAACCATGTAAACAATGTTTATTCAGTTCACAGCTTTTAAACGGTAAAACAACATTTTTAACCTATCTACATTTTATAATCCCCAACAACCACATAACACAAGTTTATACTAAATGCTTCCGACCTTGGTTTTTCAAATTTTAAGCACCATGATTAATAAACACTTGATAATAACAAAATAATAAAACTTCTTGAAAAAAACGTTCGATTATTTACTTGAAAACATTAAGATGAACAAAAAAGGTAGGTTATAACCTTTTAGTAAACTACTAGCGTCCACTTAGTGGACATTTGAGGAATAAACTTTGTTAGCAAAAACGAACGTTTTCGATTATTTATTTGAAAACAGTAAGAACAAAGAGACTAATATTCTATAGAGTATTAGTATATATACAAGTATATATGCTAGTATTAGTCTCTTTGAGTAAGAAAAACAAAGAAGGTAGGTTATAACCTTGTAGTAAACTACTAGCGTCCACTTAGTGGACATTTAAGGAACTTTACAGCGACAGTTTCGTAGTTTACAGTACAGTTACAGTCGCCGACAGTAAAAAACGTATTTCACCTACTTATTTGAGGTTGTAAATTACTATTTTGCAGCCGCCCGAAAAAAATGTTTTGTTTTTTATTGATGTGTTGAATTAATTGTGTGTGAAGTTGCGTTTGAAAAACAGTCCATTGGATTCATTAAAATTTTATTTATATTGCAAATGCTAGCTTCGCCTCACTTCGGTGGGTGAAACGTCTGAGCTTGTATGTAAATTAAATTTACATAAATTTACTTTTTTTAAATGTTAAAAGGACCGAAGTCATCAAATATTTATTAAACCTTTTAGTACCCGTGGTGTAGTGGTTAAGGTACGCGGCCAAACCACAGAATGAATGGACTTTAAACTTCCGAGTTTATTTTGTCATGGGTTCAATCCCAGCACGGGCCTCTGGGATTTTTATAAGAAATAAAAATTCTGCGTACCACGACCTTCATAAGGGACGTAAAGCCGGTGTTTCGAGCCTATGCATTGTCATGTACTCGTTAAAGATCCCTTACCCTAAATGAAACTCGGTATAGGCAAACTTTAGGACCCTCATAGTAGATTCATTATAATAATATAGTGTGTCTGCCTTGTAGTTTAAAGTGTATGGTGGTTTGGTTTAACAGCGAGAGCACGTGTTGTTCCTAGTTTTCACTAGACTATAACAGTCAGTGAAAATATGTATAATTTCTTGAAAAAGCATGAGAGGAACCATAGAAATTCACAGCTCTTCTGTCTAGATTAGATGAAATATACCTACACTTGAAATTAAAAGGAGTAGAACACTATCTTAAGAAGCTGGCAAAAAAGGCCCAACAACGAGGCCTACTTGCCTGATAGTTTCTACTCCCCCCATATTACTACTTACACCTTTTAGTACGATTCCATTCACTATTCTTCTCAATTATTTCAATTTACTTAATAATTTCTATTAATTCCATTATTTCCACAATTGTGGCAAATACTGGTAAACTCTGAGCGGAAGAAGCCGCATAGTGAAGTTTTCTACTTCTTTATTCAACAAACGTTTACAAAGATTTAGCATGTTAAAATTCATTTGCATGTAAATTTAAAAATAAAATACCACGAAAAATAAAATACTACTAAAATTATAATTTTTATATATTCTAGCCGGATAATATTTATCGTATTTTGATCAAATATATATTATTTCAAGTGAAGAAATATCATAAATTTGTTGTTATTTTTAGGCTTTTTGTTTATAAAACTTGGAATCGCAAATAAGGTCGTGTGACTTCTTGGTACTCCATACCAAATTATATTAGTCAAGTAACGCAATAGTAATAAATATTTATTACGTTCCAAAGAATTTTACACGATTCGAAAAATATAAATTAAGGAATCGAGAAAAATATATATTTCCCTTAGTTTGCAGTAAATGGAATTAGAAATTCCATTTATTTAAAAAATTAATAAAATAATAAAGTTTATTTTAACCAAAAAGATACTAACAGGTATTTTTTCACGAAGTTATTAGAGGACATATATCATAGGTTCAAAAGTTTTGTTCAAAAGCACTTGAAATGAAAATTTTAATTTGTAAAAAAATAGTTGGTATATGACAAAGAATAGCGTGATTATAAATAATAATTTGGTAATACTGTTATTAAATATGTCTTAGGATTTAATAGAGTTTTCAAAATAGATTACTATTACATAACAAAAATATTAATTTTTGTTATGCTCTGACTCGAAATTTTTCCTCATTACATCGAATTCGCTACGCTCATCCTCTCAACTTTGGACTCGCTTCGCTTATCCTCAGAAGTACAAGTCATTAAATTTATACTGCAACACGCTTTGCTCGTCCTCAGATAGTATATAGATTCGTTTCATTCCCAGTGGTCTCCCATCCAGGCACTGAATACGATCGATGCTACTTAACTTTTATGATCCACCAAAAATCATAGATAGGCTTGATGTATTATAACGAAACTTAGTACACTTATTTACTACGTCAAGGGGTACACTTGTACTAAATTTCAACTCAATTGGAATATTTTCCATTTTTTACAATGTTTTAAAAAACTTATACAAATCATTCGATAGAAATTGAACTAATGCTAAAATTGAGATATTATACATGGCTACATGCAAGCCAAATTTTAATCAGCTCGCATAATTTTTTCATGTTTTAATTTTTCGAAATTTTTGATATGTCATTAACCCTTATTATTAATTCATTTAAAATAAGGATGCGATCCGTGTTATCAGTACAAAATGGTACAGTATACATGTATGGCTCTATTGAGTATACAGTACAAAATGGTACAGTATACATGTATGGCTCTAATATACAGTACAAAATGGTACTATACATGTATGGCTTAAGGAGTATACAGTAAAAATGGTACAGTATACGATGTATACATACATGGCTCTAAGGAGTATTCTGTACAAAATGGTACACTATACATGTATGGCTCTAAGGAGTATACAGTACAAAATGGTACAGTATACGATGTATACATACATGGCTCTAAGGAGTATTCTGTTCAAGATGGAACACTATACATGTATGGCTTTAAGGAGTATACAGTACAAAATGGTGCAGTATACATGTATGGCACTAAGGAGTATTCTGTACAATATGGTACAACATGCATGTACTGAATCTGTAGTAGAAAGTAAAACCGTGGATATTTAGTAAGGAAAAGTGAAAACACAATTTCTTTGTATGCCTCTCTTAAAGGGATAGGGTAAAACAGAAAATAATCCTAAACTCTAAAGAAACTCTGAAATTACCATTTCAATTTAGTTAAAACCCGAGGCCTGTAAACTTTAAGAAATTTTTGAAATGACCATTTCTCATTACTTAAAAACCTTTTCTATACCTACTCTGGAAAAATAAAAGTAATATAGATTGTGTATCAAAGAGAAAAATTTCATATTTAATGACCTCAGACTTCCCGAACCCTATAAAAGCACAAGGAAATAGAAAAAATGACAAATATTTATTTTAAGATATTTACATTATGGATTCTTAAGTAGAACAGTATTTTCCGCTAACTTGAAATAAATAATATATTATCCTGTAGTACATTTCTTTGTAAATGAAGGAAAAGAAAATAAATATTTTGGCCCAGCTAACTAAAAGTTTTTTTTTAAAGATTTATGATGATTACAATTTAAAGAAAATGTATGAAATAGTAGGTTTACGAGAGACGAAGTAAGGAAAACGTAAGAAAAGAAAATATGGCAAAATAATAGAGTCCAGAATACTTCCAAGATTTTTTCTTTTCAAAATAAACAATTGTTTAACCTTTTCATTTTTCCAGCCTAATGGATGTAAGCACTATGGTAGAATTTTTATATTCACCATTCAAATCCTTAACAAAATGTTTAAAATAAATAAAATAAATGTAATACTATAAACTGTAATAAAATAAAAGTAAATGCAAAAAATAGCTTCGTGTTTAATGGGAATGCCGAGTATTACCCATTCATTACCACATTGTTCGACAAATATATTTTGAAATTCTCTAATATTGTGGCAATGTGCCACTTACAAAAACTAGTAATATGGCAAGTAGATACAGGACAAGAATGTGGCAGAGGAATGGCCACAATGAGGCAAAGGCCGCAAAGTGGGGCCACCGCCCCTAGTGACGATGCGTAGCGCCCAAGAGGCCTCTTGTGTTCTTTTCTATGCCATCAGGACCTTCGGTATACTTTGTAAATAACTTTATGTAAATGTGACGTAGGATAAAATTATTTTTTATAAATCAATACAAGTGTATTTTTATAATCTATGTCTATTACATTCTTAAGTATTACATCCATATGCATAGAGATATATCACTAGAGAGGACCTAAAGGGTTAAATTTTGAAACATCGAAAAATTAACCTGACCACCTACGCTTATAAATATAATCAAATAATCAGTACAAAATTACTGTAACTTATATAGTAGAGCGTTTAAAATACAAATCAAAACACAAGCAATGTGCGGGAAGCCGAAAACAATTGATTTATTATAACCTTAACTAACTCTTAAAGTTTCAATGAGGTTACACAGATGTGAGCCCCAAAAAGATGTTTCAGGTCTTTTAATGTATTGAGATAAGCTATGCCCCCTCTATTATATATCTCTAAGTCCATATGTATTAAAATAAAACCAGATTTATTTATTGGTGGACATATAAAAATTTTAAATAAATAAATAAATCTAGACATAAATAGAAAGGAAAATCCGAGCTATATGTTTAAGAGATAAAAAGATGTGCCTGCGAAAGAAACTGTTTACACAACAGTTTCGTGAGGTAATAGCCGCAGGTAAAATTTAACCTAAAACTAATATCATACTAAATCTTGACACTTAAAGGACAGCCTAAGGAACAAGATTTAAAGTGCTCTTATATCCCAGGGTTGAATTTGGGCCAAGAATTTAAAAGACCAACAGAGGTGTATTAATCCGTTCCGGGCCCTTGACCTGTCACATAGGTTTTCTTATTTTAAAGACCCTTTTAAAATCTCTTCCGTTTTTTCTTTCTTTTACCTCTTAAATAAAATCGTAGCCATTTTTACAAGACCAAGATGTTAATATAAACATTTCCTTTACATTATTATTTTAATGTTTATCTGAATTATCAAATGTAAAGAACAAAAATAATAAAAAATAAGTCCTTACTTCTTGAGTATGATAAAACATAAGTTTGCTTTAGTAATTTAAAACATATTAATGATTTAACGCGTTGAATATATAATTTTTCGGTCAAGATTCGAACGGATTCATACGTTCAAGAAAATAGAAATGGCTGATACAAGAAAACTAAGCAAAAACACGTCAACCAGAAAAACTAATCAACTAAAAACAACTTATATTGGTTATAAGTTTTTCCTTTTATTGATTTTTTAGTTTAAGATATAATATTTTTATTCGATTATTTCGTTGTTTTTGCTGAAGGGAAAGTAAAAAAATGAGCTTTTTACTTTTTCTATCACTTTAAGTTGGTTGTTAAACTTTACAAAATATGACGTATTCTATGGTATATTATATCATTGTAAATGTAAAAACAACAATATACGTTTTATATCTTTGTAGAAACAAAGATGTATGGTTTTCGCATGTTTAAGGGATGAATGAGGAACAATTTCCTATTGAAGTATTCGAAACCTATAGTGGCAGAAGACCTGGGAGATGAAGAGTACCTAGGAGAACAACATCTTAATCAATTGAAGTATCAACTCCTGTCGAGGCTTGCTGTTGTATTTTTTTGTTGTTTAGTCTGAAAGATAGAAAGGGAAAGTGGTTTAAAATGTCAGCATGACTAGCTATGTTAAAATTAAAGATGTTGTATTTACCGCAAAATAAAGAAACACTTAAAGAATCATCTACTGTGTGTTGCTGTTAAGTGTAACCTCTCAAATTTAACATAGCCACTCAAGCTGACATGTTAAGTACCATTTCCTTTCTATCTCTCAAACTACAGAACAAAATAGCACACATTAAGTGTCGACGGTAGCTGATTCTTCAATTGCTTCTTAAACTTGCGAAAAATATCTCTTTTATTTTAACATCTTAATCAATTGCAGCAAAGGTGCGAGGACTTATCTTGGTCACAAGCAGTGAACAATAAATTGAAATTTTTTATTCCACTTTTGGGGCTTTGGTAATCCCCGTACTGCTCTTGGACGCTATTAGCACACTATGTGCCAAACAAATGAAAACATATGTCATCCTGAATCGAAAACCGGGTATCCTAGTTTATTTTAGCATTACACTGTATAGCCGAAAGGATATGAAGCAAATCGCTTTTCCTGGCAAATATATAGAACCAAGGAGAGGAATTAAATAAGACTGTAAAAAGCCCCTAAAATAGGACCCAGTCCAGTTTGATAAGAATCGACTTCCAGTTCAAGCTGTAGATGCCAATCGATAGGATAGCTTAAAATCTAGGGACAGATTAGAGAATCCTGGGTGACACCTTTTCGGGCATTCTAAAGGAATGGCGAGTTTCGTTGTTTCGTTAAAAGACTTGATTTTTATTCTATTCTGAGCTTAATTAAGACAAGATGATAATACTGGAAATGTGATTGAAAACTCTTTTCACAGCGAGATAGAAATGTAACGAGTAATGTAAATCAGGGATTCCTAACACAGAAACAAGCCGGGGTTGTGTCCTTTTGCTTCCCATCTCTACCGCCGATCTTGTCAGCTCTATTTAAAGCGAATTCGCTAAAATATCCATTTTATTTATAAGCCAAATATAAAAGATAAGAAACAACAGACGTAGATTAATTACATCATCCAGTCATAAAAAAATGAGAGATATACTTTATAAACTCCTTTTGTTATAAAAAAAATACCTAAGAAAAGAAAAAGCTCCCTAAGGAAATTTACTGTTAAAAAGAAAATGTCATGTTCAATTTCCTTGGCCATTTACAGAAAAGAAAAATCCAGAGTTCGTTACGGAACCTCATCAGCACTAAGAGCAAACTAACACAGACGGTAAAGTAAATAAAATAAAAACCAAGGAAAAAACTCTTATGAGAAGATAGATAACGAAATATACCTCCCCCCGAAAAAATGAGAAAGCCTAGATGAGAAAAACATTTAAAAGTCTTACTAACGAAGTCCTCTACAAGGACTTTCACTTTACTTTAATTGAGAATACCATTGGTTAGAACAATTAATAACCATCTACATATTTTACCACACGCAGATTTTAAGCGAATTTTCAAAAAAAAATATACATATAAAAGATTGCTATCGTGAAGAGGAGAGGAGAGGGAGAAGCGACTCGGCTCACTGATCAACAATATATATATATAATATATATATATTATATATATATATAATATATATATATATATATATAAATATTAAAGTTATGTATATACATATATATAATGTATTTTTGTTATATACCAGGCGTTTCTATGCCGCACGATGAGATTCGAACGCTTTATCGGATTTGATTGAAACTCGGTTCAGAAATTAACCTTATTAATGCTCAAACCGCTATTGTTTATCAAATACATATGTATGATGTTATTAACCTAGCATAATGAATCAGCATAAATTTAAAATATAACTTTTTTAAAAAAAATTATGATCGAGCTATAAATTAATACGCGTATACTGCTATGTATGGTTAACAAAGGTACGAAGTTAAATTTTATTAATAGAATTAGTTCCGATTTTATTGATTGACATATGTTTCTTTTATATTTGGAAATTCGCTTATATCGTTTATGTATTTGAATATTTATTTAAAACATAAATAAAAACAAAATACATTTTTACATTTATAAACCTTAATTGTAACTCTATATGCTTTCAACATTTCCTTATAGAGGTAATCAAATAATATTTTTACTTTTCCTCATTTATACCGTAGGTATATAGGAAAAGTATCGTGTTTACAAAAAAATCGTAAACCGGGATGAAACCGGAATTATACATTTCCGTTACTAAAACCACTCCTGAGTGTTTTTTGCAAAGTTGTCTGTTTGCATGAGTGAGTGTGTTTCGTTATCAACGTAGCGCCCAATGTATTTATGCTAGAGAGTTGAAACTTTGTACAAAGTCAGTCTACCGCTGTAGTTGTGCGTGCTATTCAGAAAAAAATTTCTTTTATGTGGCCATTTACCCGCAATAAAAAAAATATGAAAATTCATAAAACGCGGAAAAATTATGCGATCTAAAATAAATTTATTCCTTTAAATGCTTTAAATGAAGAACGCTGTTTCTCAAGTTATAGAGCATATACTAGAAACTTCCAAACAATTCAAAAAATGAATTGCTAAGCACGGAATCGTGGTTTTCAAAGGAAATTCGCCCGGCTTGCAGACCTCTGCGCCAAAATTATTTTGAAGTAATAAAACTTTAAGACCGTAAATCTGTCGATAAAAAATCATGGTCATACACTACTAAATTCATGGCCATATACTATCACTACTAGTGGAGTCTCTCACTCTTAGGTTATCTCTCCACTCTGAGTGGAGAGAACTCTCAGTCTCTCCACTCTTATATTATATAAAAGAGACTCTTATATAATATAAAAGAGACTCTTATATAATATTTAATAATATTAAATATTATTATTTTTGTGGAGAGACTCTTTTCTTTGTTCCTTTAATTATAAACTCCACCAGTGCTCATTTAGAATCAATCGTATATTAGGGTTTACGGTTATTTAACTATAGATTTTTTTGAATTGTTGATCACTAAAAATAGTCTCATCGCCTCTGAACCGATTTCATTCGATTCAATGACCAAAAAAAATATGTTAAAAACTTTTAACCGGCAAAAAATGATAACCCTTTAAATTTTTAATTTTAAACATTTTAAAATTATAATATTAAAATTAAAAATCCCGGTCCGCTCCATAAAATATAAGAGAGAGGGGCGAGCTTGATAGCCTGCCCTTATCCACCCCCCGGAAAAGAATTCATAACTTAAAATATTGTGTAAAACACTCGAAATATTATAAAAGCATACTAAAGATCCTGTAACAAATGCGAATAATAGCACAAATAAAAATTAAAAGCGTAATAAAATAATATATGTTTAAAATGTAATTAAAATGTGATAAAATTAACAATTTAAATTGCGAAATGTGTTTTTATAGTAACGACACAATTTTCCCTCTGAGATTCTGATATGAAATAAAATCTCACAGTCTGTATAAAGACTAATTTTAACGTTTAATTACTTAACTATTTAATATTTTAAAATTATACGTATTTAACTCGTATTAACCTAATTGGTGAAAATTAAATTTTTATAAATGATAATATAAATAGAATGTTAGTTTTAATTCAACAATTAGAGGTAATTAAAAAGACGTTGAAAGAAGGAAGCAACTCCAGACTTTGCTTTAAAAATTATATTTTGAAATTAATTTAGAAGAATTACTAAATTAGTGATTTATTTAAATAAAGAAAGTTTGTTGGATGAATATTGTTATAAAATTGCTCGTATGTAATGTTAATACTTTAAGCTGTTCGACCCTATTTATCTGCACTGAATTTAGGTGCCAAGTTCATATTCTTTTAACTAGTAAACCTAGCTCCTAACATTTCGGAATAGGTGTTGGGTTGATAGCCAAGCCTTCTTTAAGCAAATTTTCTTTGAAAAAATTCGCTAGTGAGATGGCTCGCGTGGTGGGGTGGGGCCAACCAAAAGTGTCCCCAGTCCAAAATTCGTTCTAGAGGTCCCCAACCTCGAAAAAATTGAATTGTTATATATTGTTATTGGTTATTGAAGGTTATATATATATATATATATATATATATATATAATATATATATATATATAATAAGTATATATATAAGTATGTATTTCTAGCGGATTTTTGTAAACAGGCTATCTTTTGGACCTATAAGTATTTTAGGTTTTATATTTATATTAAACTTGGTACAAAAATATGCTGATTAAGCAAAATATTTTTAAAATATTTATAATATATAAAAAATCGGTAAAATTCAAGTTTAAAATTCTTCTGTATAGGGTTGTACGGATGACAGAATTTTTCTTTTTCCATTGTTCCAAAATAAATAATATAAGGATCTTTCATTTTACTATAAAATATTTAAAATGTTGCTATTTTGAAAAAGGTTTAAACAATTTAACTTCTTAGTATGAAACTCTGATACTTTTCAAGTCAGTGTTACCAACAAAGCAGTATAAGCGCGGCTGACTCTAATGGAAGCCTGTAGTACAGAGATTATGACAACACAATTGGTTTAGTATAAGGGCAGCAAGGAAACTGTTCGAATTTAAAACTTAAAGCTGTCACTGCCAAAGTATGTGCTATAAGTGATTCTCTGTTCTTCAAAATAAGAACAGATGGTTTTGCGTTTTTTATAGTATTTGGCATAGCCGCTTTTGCAACGAATGGCACTAGTAGCTATCAGCTTATTTAGATCGCACTAAACCCTTTCCTATACCTAAATAAATAAGAAAGCAGCATACAATCCAATAAGAAGCTTTGATAGCGGTTAAAAGTTATCAGAATGTCTGCAACACTAGGAGTCAGACAGCGGAAGAAATTTATTACCCCCCAATGGAATTTAAGACTTGGACTAACCTCCAGAAAAATGTCACGGATACAATCGATGGTTAGAACAGACACTATTTTTACTGAAATACTCTAAAAGTTATTTATGAGAATTGCAGGTTTAGTGTCGTTTAAACCGATAGCTTTAGTATGGCTCGCCCAAAGGCTATTGGAACCACCATGAAGCTCAAGGTATTAAACGAATCAGAGCTTCAAATAATGTGATATATTACATGGATGAAAATAGCTTCTGTTTCTATTTTTTATCATTTGATGATTTGTGGCCAGTGGACTGTTTAACTTACATTGTGATGACACTGCTTTTTTACTTTAGAATTTTAAAATTCAATATTAGCACAGATTAAATCCAATACAGAAATTTAGACTTTAATTTGATAGGATATGCTTCATTTTAAAGCCTGCAATCTTATCTTAAGCATAACAAGAAAAATATCAGGTATGCGGTCCCTCGGAACTTTTCCTCATAACAAAACATACAATTCGTCAAATGTATACTGCAACACCTCTTCCGTCTCGCTTCGCTCGTCCTCAGTGCACTTACCAAGATCGGTGCTGCTTAATAAACACCAAGCTCCTGAGATAGTAAATAAATTATTTTTATTACCAGCAGTCGATACTGCTTAACTTTTATGATCCATCAAAAATCCTAGATATACTTGTAACATTAAAACGTACTTATTTATTACGTACAATTATACAGATCCCTCCCTGAGTTTACACACTTTTATTTATTAATTTAAAATAAGGATGCGATCTGCCTCCGTAGCCGCGGTTGTATAGTACTGGACTTCGGCATTTTTCCGTGTTTAATTATTTTTCAAAATATTTGCTTAGTTATTATTGCGAGTTATTGATGGTAACCTCAATGCTACCTTTCTGATCCATTCAATTATTGGAATAACCCAAACTCGATCAATAGCCGAATTATTAATTTCAGGGTATTATTAAAATAATGAATGTAAAAATTGATTAACTTTTGTGAATCAAATTTACAGAGTTAATTTGAGTCAAAATTACAGATCAGGTTTTATGATTCAATCATTTGAATAAGAAAAAAATCTGGTGAGGAGGTTTGCAAGTTGGGTGAATTTTCTATGAACTGTGGGCTTTCTTTTCCAACAATCCATTTTTTTATAGTTTCCGATGTATATGATTATAACCTGAACAGTAGAGTCACAACTGTTATTTATTTTTTACGGGTTTTAAAGAAATTGCTCATATTCTTCCCAGAGATAATACAAAACTATAGTTATCATTTCAAGATCAACACTGCATATTATTGTTTGCTTTGCACGCATTTAAACCATTTTTAATGGTTTTTAAAGTGTTGTGTTGCAAAATAAATTTAACGACTTGTATATTCTGAGGACGAGCGAAGCGAGTCTGAAGTAGGGAGGATGAGCGTAGCGAATCCGATGTGATGAGGAAAATTTCCGAGGTACCTCTGGTTGTTCCCGCCTGGCAAATAGATAATTACACAGGAAAGGGAACAAAACCACTGCATTTATTCCCAACAAGAGACAACCAAATTAATACCAAGCTTAATAACCAAATTTGGCTCACCTTTGATGTTTTGAGGACTGTAGTTTTTGATGTCTGGTAGTACCATCGTAGATGCCTCCTGAGTGAGTGTTTTGAGAGCCGTTTACGGGTATTTCGATTTGTGTAAGATTTAAAGAGAACGGAGCGTGCTGCACGAGAATATCGCGACAACCCCGAGTCATACGGACACACAGACACGAACAAAGAGGTGGAAAACTAATATTGGTAACTAATTAACGAATTTTATAGATAGCAACACTAATCAATCAAATTATAAATTTAACCTCATTTACAAAACTAAACAAATTATCCAGCTCGTTCCTAATTTTTTCAATTTTCTTTGAAAAATCTGAAAAAGATAAATAATAGACTACTCAGGATTTAAAACATACACAGATAACTTAAAGAAGAATTAGATAATACCAAAAATTATTAGCAAGAACTAGACGTAATCAACCAAAGTTATGACGTCATCTTAATGCATGTTTCTTGAACTACATGCTTCTTGCCCATCAGTCCACTTGTTGCTTACGTTTCCGGTATATGATTTATAACCTGAGCAGTAGCATCACAGATTGCTATTTATTTTTAAAGGGAAAGGGCTCAAAGTGGCATTGATCCTTGCTGACCTTGAAGCGATATGGACGGGGTGTGGACCACATGATAAAAATTCAGTAATGGAAAAATGCTAGGTTAAAAGTAATAATAAAACAACAAATTACACAAAGCAACAACTAAAACACAAGGCACGTTTTCTGAACGGGACGAGAGCCCGCAATAAAACCTTAATTAAGGCATAGAGATATTATTACTAGAGATGTTAATAATAACCTATAGGGGCTGTATAGATTAATTTTGAAACATCGACAAAGTTTATTTTATTTATTTATTTATCGACAAAGTAACCTGACTACCTTCGCTCATAATATAATCAAATAATCAGTACAAAATTAGAATGACTTATATAGCAGAACGTTAAAAATACAAATCTACACATTGTTTGTGTTTTGGTTTATACTTGCAGCATTCTACTATATAAGCCACTGTGTTTTTGTTCTCTTCATTTCATTATATTAATAATCAAAGGTGGTCAGGTTATTTTTTCTGTTTCAAAATTAAACCAATTGGGCCCCTCTAGTAATATATCTCTATGTTAACCCCGAACTTCGGGGTTAAAATCGGGAACTGTACCTCGGAACTGTTGCTCACCACATCGAAGCTGCTACGCTCATCCTCCCTACTTCAGATTCAAAACGTACACTAGTCATTTAATAAAAATTGAAATAATGCTGATAATAGGAGAAACATTGCTCATACGTTGCTCTTTTATATGACGTCTTTTTTATTACGTTGGCCTTTTTTGACTACAAGCAAGTCAAGTCACAAATTGATCGTTTTATGATTTTCCAAATTTTTTGCTGAGCCATTATTGCTGGTTAATGAAGTCATAAAATATTATTTTCCGGATAGCACAACTACACCAATAGACTCATTTTTGTCAATAGACTGATTGACTGAGTTGAAACAAAGTTTCAACTCATTAGCATAAATACACTAAGAGCTACGATGAAATCCGACACATAAACCATCACACATACACACAAATAGACAGAAAACTTCGTGAAAATCACGTAGGAGGCTTTAAAAAAAGGTTTTATTAATAGAACTAGTCCTATAGATTAAAATAGTTCTATTTATAAAACTTTGCCTTAAAAACCTAAAACGAGTAATTCAAGTGTCATCCCGGTTTCGGATTGTTCGCAAACACAATACTTTTTCTATATAACGGTATAAATAAGGAAAAGTAAAAATTATATTACAAAATATTTTAAATGTGAAAAACTTACGTACTGATGGCGGATCAAAGATTAATAAATATTAATTTCAGACTTGAAGTTCAGGTTTATTCGACTTAAAATAAACATCTCCCCTTCCCCTTTAAAATTAAGTTAACTTGAACATAATTAAATCATTGAATAATTAAGTTAATTAATTTAAAATAAAGATTTTACTTACTGAACATGTTTAAACAAGAAAACAAAATCGAGAATGCTAAGAGAAGATTATGAGTCGTAAAATCCCATATAAAATCCGAAAAAATATCAGTGTGACCACCACATAAATTTACATTACGAACGTATTTATAAAATATCTAAATAAAGATTTTTAAATCGTGCTTAATCATTTTGATAGTTAACAAGGACAGTAATTGAGTAGAAAATATGGTTAGTATTTTTTTGAGTATGGATTAAAAGAATTTAAAGCTATGCATTTGGCAGTCTCTCACTTTATATTGGCATACTTTAGATGAGTCGGCATTTTTAAAATGACCAATGAATCAAAAATTAAAGTAAAATAGTTAACAATGTTATAAATAATTTTATAAATGTTAATAAGTTCTTAAAGTGTTGCTTATTTTTTTATTAATGCTCATGTAATAAATGGACGGTCAGTCTATTCATTACATAAAATTTTTAATTCAAAGATCAAATTTTGACAAATTTGTTAAATATTAAGGTTAATACTTTAAGGGTTAAAAATAGATATAAATAGATATAGATACTTTTGATGATAACATTTTAAGCCGCATAAAGCTATTATGGTACTAAAAATTGATATCGATTAATTTTCTTGGAGAGTGTATCCAACCATGAATACAAGGAAAATATGCTTTTATAGCACTAAAGAAAGCCGATAAAAGGGTAATGAAAAAAGGCTACTTTGAACCAATCTAAAGTTTCCCTCGGCTTTTAGAACAGGGAAGGCATTTTATATCTATACACAAAAATATCTGTATACCAAACTGAGTTCCGTACGTATAGTAATCGAGTTATTTGGTGAGGTGTATTCATAAAGGATATTTGACTTCTTTCTAATATTAGACTGCTTTTACACGAGGTTTAACAAAATGTTTTAAATTGGAAACGTATTCAAAACGATTATTGTGCTTACATGAAGCACAATAATCTGATATATTATAATCTGAAGCATATTTATCTGCTCACGGCAGGAAAATGAAGCATTACTGAACTAATTGTAGGCGAGAAAGTAGCATTTCCCAGATCGGCTGGTAATTAGTCATGAACATAGAGATATTAATACTAGAGGAATTTTGAAACACTGAAAAAATAACCTGATAACATTCGCTTATAATGTAATCAAATAATCAGTACAAAATTACAATAACGTATATAGTAGTACGTTAAAAACACAAACAAGGTATAGGAAGCCGAAAACAATAGATTTGTTATTGCCTTAACTCACTCTTGAAGGAGGTTTCAATGAGGTTACACAGAGCCCCTGAGAGCTCCCAATACGATGTTTCAGGCCTTTTAATGTATTGAGACAGGCTATGCCCCCTCTAGTATATATCTCTATGGTCATGAATGACTGCACTTTACCTGCCTAAGCAGGAAAGTAGCATTTCCCAGCCGCTCCTGCCCATGCTGGTAAAGAATCTTACTAGATAATTTTTGTAAACATGATTAGTTAATAATAAAAAGCCTATTGAATTTATTTAATAATTTATATAATGAATAATTACATTATTTAACTAATTAAAATTAAAATAAAACAATTTCTAATGTAAATCTTTTATTAGAAATAAATTTTATTGATTATATTAAAGGCAACACTTTTTGTCTTGGGTACATTATCTAATCTTTTTTTGTCAAGTCATTCACTACTTTTATCATACGAACTCGTATTTAATACAGTTTAAAAGTTAGTTTATTCTATAGCGATTCTTTAGCGTTTTGTGATGAATATCGTCGAAGATATAGACGAACTTTTCGAACATACCCCGCCGGATGTTTTGGACATAGCTACAAATGCCAAAGAGAGCCTACTACCCGGCAAATCAGGAAGTAAGTATCTCAAAGCATATGAAGTGTTCAAAGAATGGTGCTCAGAGAAAAAAGTAAAGAATGTAGGTGAAAACGTTATGTTAGCGCATTTAAGAACTGTCATACACAAAATCGAGCGCTACTCTGTGGTCAACTTTCTCGATGATAAGATCTGTATTATCAGTCAAAGAAAATGTAAATATAAAACATTATACAAACGGAATAAGTTTTTCAACAATGCTAGTTTTGATTTATTACTGTTCGCAGATAAAATATTGTGTGGAACGAAAAAGTAACCTGACCACATTCGATTTATCATTTTCATCTAATAAACAGAACAAAAAAACAGTAAATTATATAGTAGAGTGTTTAAAATACAAATAACAACACAAACAATCTGCGGGAAGCCGAAAACAATTGATTAATTACTTAATTATAACTTTAATTCCCTCTTGGAGGAGGTTTCAATGAGGTTACACAGAGCCCCTAAGAGCCCCACTAAAAATGTTTCAGGCCTCTCAATGTATTAAGATAGGCATGTCCCCTCTAGTATATATCTCTATGATTGCAAGGGTATCATTGAGCGTAATATAGGATAGCTACCCTAATTTCGATAAATAATTTACTTTCCCTCATTAAACTAAAAGGCAATTTAATATTTTACTGCGAAAGCAGTGAAGAACCAATGAAGAAAATACAGGTTTTTTAATTTCTTCTTAAACCATAATAAGGTGTCACTAATTTTTAGTGCCCATGTCACCAGCCATCAGCGATGGCCCTCATTGGAGGAGAACATCATTTTCTTCGCGAAATCTATTTAAAAACGTGAAATTAATTAAATACAAAACTCGGCAGTATTACATTAGGACGTTTAAACTTAAAATAAATGTCCGACATATTACATATTTTCCTACAAAGAATAATAAAAAGAACATAAAGCACAAGAGAAATTACCGTTAAAGATGAGGTTTGTGTTTTAAAATGTTTTGAATAGTGTAATTTCTCGGTATTATATAGTATTTTTATTGAAAGAAATGAATTTAAATAAGTTTAATTCGAATTTAGATTGCGCTGTGTGTGTAGAATGGTATAATGCGTCCGGTATATCTACAAAATCAGTCAAAATTAAATCTGCAACTATCAATATTTTAAGAAACGAATTTCGTGAACTTTTCCTTACTATTAGTTCAAAAACGTCTAATTTTAAGTTCTTATTAAAGTCAGTCAATGTTTTTAAAAAGTTTGCTCACGAGGGCAAAGCATCTGTTAAGTTTAACGACGCTAAAGTTAGTGTGATGATCTCAAACGCTCCCACAGCTCAGCTGACGGCTTTTCTTAAGATATTGTTTATTAAATTGACGAGTAGTGAGAGCTCACCTAAAACTACGATTAGAAATAAATTGTTATCTGTTAAAGATAAAGTTTTAGACGAAATCAGTCCTGTTAATAAGAAGGATGTCACGAGGACTGCTCAGCACCTGGATAAGAAAGGAGTCAAGAGGCCTATTGACAGTATTCCTAGGGTGGGTATGGTCATAAGTCATATTTAGTACGTTCACACACACTTCTAGATACAAGTCTAAGATATAAAGCCAGCATACAAGTCTTCCAGATGATTAAAATGAATATAAGATATGATTTCACTTAATAATGTGCTGCAACAAAGCACAGAAGTGACTAGAGTAACTTATAACTCCAAATTTACTAATATTCCACACCACAGAAGCTGATATGCGTACTTCTTTTATTATAAACAAATTACCTTTTAAATAATATTAACAATAAAATAATAAAAATTTGAACTGATTACAATTAGTATGTTCACACACACCTCTAGATCTGCGTATCATATGGAATACGATCTCTCAATATGGTAATATTAGCTGTATGAACCATGCGGAGGGGATCCGATCGCATACGCTAGAACTAGGGAGATGGAATCTAAATGGATCCCCTGATACACTGTATGTACCTTTAGAGACGATCATATCTGATAGACTCTATATGTATAGACTGATAGACTATACGTATCTAGAGACTATCGTATCTGATAGGTTACCAGATAACCTTCTCGTCAAACTTTTATTTCACTTCAATATTACTGTTTTTTATCAAATAACTTTTGGAATATAATTTGTTTAGTGTAACTTTATTATTATGCTAAGAAATCACAATTTAATTACATATATTTTTTGTTTTAAACTTCCTTATAACCAAAAGTGAACCTTCACTATAAAAGATGCGATGTTTTGGCGGGATCAGTTGCAAGAACCTTATGGTATTTAATGCGTATCCAATACGATCGCCTTTTAAATACTCTCTGTGTACGTACTAATTGAGTGGAGGGAATTGAAAAAAGAGAATAAAGTATTTGTACAAGATCATGCCTTGGAGGAAATAGCCATGTCCATGCCATGACCATAAAAAAACAGAGAGAGAGAGAGAAACACTTTATTTACAAAAATAAATACAGTGAGGCTGTCCTTATAATAAGGATTGCTTTATAATACACAGCGTACTGATCAATCTTATAGACAAATTTAAATTCTAAATTAATTTTTAACCATAAAAGTATATTCACTAAAAATATATACTAAATAATATATATATATACTAAATAATATATATATATATAACTTAATATATATACTTTAAAATAAATATAAAGCACAAATTAAGTTCATGTGTTCTCTTTATTCGCCAGGCGAATTTTTTTTGAATTGCGTGCTTTCTTGCTTATCAATCCAATTTTTTCTTAAGTTGTCAGTATATATTAAATTACCTGAGCAATAGCGTCACAACTTGTTATTTATTTGTTTAATTTTTCAAATAAAATGCACATATTTATCCCATAAATTATATACTACACTTCTCAGCATTAATTGCAGTAATTTGAAGCTCAGTATAAGTTAATTATTGTTGATGTATTTTCTTTTTAATTGCAGAAAATCAAAATTATATTAAACAGCTGTGAGCACTATTTCATTGATATCTATATAATATAAAGTAAAGTGATGTAGAAATTCATACAGTATGGGTGGGGGGCTCCAGACATAGTAGTCCAACTCCCCCGGAATAAGCTGTTTTAGATGGACCTGCTTTAAGTTCACCTTTTCACCTCTAGATGCAAGTCGGTTTACCTTGTACAGCATATATAAAATAATTATTTCTTCATTTTCATGATTGAAATTATTTAAACGGGTCTTTAAAAATGTTAAAAATTGTATTAATTATTTTAAATGTGGAATTTTTATAAAATATAATAAAAATATAAATGATGTGTTATTTTTAACTAGACCTAATATCATGATAACCATGACGTGCAGAAATGGAAATTACTTTGCGTGTTCATTGTTGTTTTTATTTGTCCTTATAAAGGAATAATGCTAAATTAATCTTCTTTTCCAAACAAAAAATCTTATAAACAACTAAAATGGTTTATATATAAGTTAAAAACTGTCTTGTTTACTTTCTTTCTAAACATAGACGTCTCCATTTAAAACTGATAACAATATTGATAACAGTTTTACAAGGTGAAAACTAGCGCTCGGTGCGGTAGCTGATGCAACTAGCCCCTGTTTTTTAGGACCACCTCAAACCAGGGAGTTGTACCACTGTGTTCCATCCCCCCCCCCTACTGTATGAATTTCTAAATCCCTTTAATATAAAAATATATTTTTGATTTATGTTCCAGGAGTCTAAAAAAATATGTTTATATAGTGTTACAAATATGAATGCGGAGCAGAAAGCTATCTTAGATTCTGTTATTAGTGGAGCCAATATATTTTTTACTGGTAAGGATTACTTTTTTTGAAAATTAGCTTCCTAGAAATTAAAATATTGAGTGAAAATAAAACTCTTAATAATATTACCAGTACCAGGTGTAGTACCTGATATTACCGATGAAGCATCAGTATAAACAAATTGCCTAAACAATTATGATTAATATTATATTAATCACATTCAATGACATTATTGTTTATTACCGTTAAGTTAAAGTATCTATTTGGGTAGTAAAATATTTAGTTTAATCAGGTACCGACAAGGATCTTGTAGAAAGGGGATGACTCACTAAGTCGATTTGCCTTACAAAAAAGTGACCCCATCGAAAACCAAAAAAATATAGAGAATTCAGCACGAAACACACGTCAAAAACCAACTGCACATGCTTGGTACAAACATGCTTACAATTCTTATAACAGCGCAGGTCATAAATTTTTTTAGAGGTAAACTTACCTCTCAATGGTTTCCCATTGTTTATTGCTTGAGAAGGTTATAACAAAACACGCTTAAATTATCACTCACTGAAGTGGCAAAGTATAGTTCAAAATTTAAAATAATAAGCACAAATGACTTAACAAGCACCACAAATGTAACAACCACGAGAAGCACAGAAGAAAGTTTAGAAGCAAACTCAACAACCTTGCTACATAACCTGGGTTTGGCGCCTTTTTTTCATTATAACCAAGGGAAGGTAAGTTTGCTCCTATTTCTCTATCTCATACAACTTCCATGGGGTCAGAAATGTTCCTTAATGCGTCATCCCCTTTATTCAAGATCCTTGGGTACCTCACAACTCATCCTCACTACAACAGATTCTCTAACATGCCCTCAGAAAGGTAGGCCACTAAGCGACACCTAGCCAAAGGCCTCTTGGTTAAACAAGAACTACCATGGCCGAGACTTCATTCTAGAACTTTTCAACAATCAGTCAATTCAAAATTAACTAACTGAATTAATAATGAATTATTTTATTATAGGACCTGAATTAACATTACTTTAATTTAAAAAAGATGAATCTGCAGTCTGTGATAAAAGCAAGTATCATCACATGTTGTTTAGTGATTATTGCTTCAATATTATTTGGATACCAAAAAGTCAAAAGGTGATAAGTCAAAAAAAGCAACTTTTCAGGAACCGAAAAACAAACTTTGAATGAAGCTTTAAAATCGATAAAATCAGTTACAGTTTTTATTTTAACATTATCATATTTATTAAAATGTTCTATATAATGAGAAGTAGTTTGGTATTCAATTAATAAATAGTTCTCGAGATATTGGGGAAAATTTAGGAAAACCCACTGACTTATACCTTTTTTATCGGTTCCAAAGAGGTTGTTATCCCCTTTTGACTGATTTTCCACTTGTCATTTTTAAGGTTGTTGAACTAAAAATCAAACTATTTTTTTGGTTATAGTAAGCTTACTATTATAGTAAATTATCTATGTAGATAGTTTCATATTTTTAAATAAAATGTGGATAAACATGAAAGTAAAAATTTACTATTTTACACAGAAAACGAAAATGTTCCTGAGTTAGCCCGGTGTCCAGTTGAATACTAAAATCAATGTGTTTATGTAGGAATATTTTAAGTTTAATATCGCTGTTTCGTGAATTTAAATTAAAATTATAGCTCAAAATATCTAAAACATTGGCTTTGCGACTTTTTGGTAATGTAGTCAGGACTGAAAAGTATAAAGGAGATAAGTCATACCACGGATACCAAAAAGTAAAAAGGTGATAAGTCGAAAAATGCAACTTTTCAGGAATCTCCAAAATCGTTAAAACCAGTCACAGGTTTTATTTTAACATTATTATATTTATTAATATGTTCTATATAATTTGAAATAATTTGGTATTTAATTTATAAATAGCAGGCAAACATTTGCAAAAGGGTATAACTCGACTTATGTCTTTTATGTTTACAATTTTTTCAACTTATTGAAGTCTAAATGGGTTAACTTAACTTATTACGTTTATACTAAATGCTTCTGTTCAAAATAAAAGATATCTCCTTTGCATTGAGTTAATTAATTAAAAAACTAATTATCGTAGATATACATTTATTATACCAATCGAAAGAGCCTTTTTTGCTGATTCCAGTGATAGTAATAACTCAAAATCGACATTTTTCAACTTATCACCTTTTTACTTTTTGGTATCCATTTATTACAGCGAATTTGGATAATCTAAAATTAAATGTGCTATGACACAGAAATCTACTGGATTTCTTTTGTATAATTTATGAATAGGGGTTCTGAAAAAATTAGTTTTCTTCCTTATTTTGTTTTTATTTAATTGGAAAATTACTTTTTTCTGAGCAGGCAGTGCAGGGACTGGTAAATCATATTTATTGAAGATAATCATTAATTCTCTTCCTCCTGATGTTACTGTAGCCACGGCAAGTACAGGTGCCGCAGCTTGTCTAATTGGTGGAATAACACTTCATTCTTTTGCCGGTGATTTTTCAATCTTTTAAATTTCATCAAGTTAAGTTGTGACTTAAGTATCTTGGTCAGGAAGCCATTGTTACGGGTTATAGTCAATTAAGTGATTAATATTGAAATTAAATTTTGCTTACCATACTTCTTGGTCTTTGATTACTCTTTTAATTAATAATATTTGTTACTTGAATTCAAAAATTAATCCTGATGGAAAGATCAAGATTACAATCTAAACTTAAACAGACAAAAAAGGTCTAACTTGGTTAAAAAATCCTTATTTCTATCGCTTGTGAGAGAAACTGTATTTCCCACACTGCAATTGATGGTAAACTAATTATTTATATTTGCCTTTTAACCATAGAGATATATACTAGAGGAGACATAGCTTATTACAATACATTGAAAGACCTGAAACATCTTTTAGGGCTCTCAGGGGCTCTGTGTAGCCTCATTGAAACCTCCTCTAAGAGTGAGGGTGTGTTTACGTTGTCACCTAAGTTTACTGTCTCCAAAGTTCGTTAGTTCCAAAACAAAAATCCCATGGCCTCCAAAGTTCACAGTTCCCAAGGTTCGTTGTCTCCAAAAATCGTTGGACACAATTTCTTTTAATCTAATTTTTGGAACTTACGAATATTTATGACATTAAAAATTAATTACTATGTTAATAATACTGTTATGGATCTAATGAATTTTGGAGACAACGGGCTGATTCGATAGATCCAAAGCCTTTGCCAAGTCTTCCCGTTAGTTCCATAAAGATTAGACCTTGTTTTTAAATACCGTTGTCATCAAAGTTCATTAGTTCCAAAATATTTTCCATTATTTTGGATCTTGTGAACTTTTGTGACATTAAAATTTGCTTCTGAATTAAAAGTTTGATTGCAAAATGTTATGTCACATTATTTCGTTATCTCCAATTGGAACTTATGAACTTTTCTGACTTGTTGGAACTAGCGAACTTTGGAGACAACGAGTTTTGGAGGCAACATATAGGATCCAGAGTGAGTTAAGGTTATAATAAAGCAATTGATTCATTATTGATTAAATTAATTGATTGGCTTTCCACACATTGTTTGTGTTTTGATTTGTATTGTAAACGTTCTACTATGTAAGTTACTGTAATTTTGTTCTGTTCATTTAATTATATTTTTAGCAAAAGTGGTCAGGTTATTTTTTCGATGTTTCAAAATTCTACTGATAGGACCTCTCTAGTAATAATATCTCTATGCTTTTAACTATATACCAAATTATAATAGCAGAAAATAAATTATATGTGTACTTATGTATGCATTAGCCTCAAAACCCAGCCAACCAATCAGACCAGTTTTTAAACAAAACATTTATTTAAGCTACTGTCTAATTTATAATTATTTTTAGGAATTGGTACTGGTGAAGACAGCTACTCGAGATCCCTCCAGCTAGCCTCAAGACCTGTCACTTCTCAAAACTGGAAAAGATGTAAACATTTAATTATTGATGAGATATCTATGGTTGATGGGCCTTTCTTTGAGGTACTTTTTCATTCATTTCAAGTTTAATATTTCACAAACAATTTAAGTTATAGTAAAGATGGTTGACTATGTCATCTTTTCAGTACTTCTTTAGTTACTCCCTAATAGTTTTATAAAGGATATTATATGGACTTATCTTTTATAGATAGAGTGAGTATAACTCAATAAATTATTCCTGTATGTACATAATTTTCTCTAACCAACTAAAGAAGCTACTGCGGTGCAAATTTGAAAAGGTCATTGGGGAGTAACCAAGTAAAAAAAGTTACTGAGGTGTAGCAAATTAAAAGATATCATAGGACAGCAACCCTCTGAAAATGTGATATTCTTTATAATTACTGTTGTTCAATAAATAAATCCTATTGGAAAACACTTGGAGAGCTTATGTTTGCAAAAAAAAAAATAATTATGAGAAGTTTACACTAACAATCCAAACCAAGTTTTGGCTAGAAATAGCCAAAACTAAAGAAAAAATATTTTAAAAAAAACAAAAAAAAAGATTTTATTAAAAAACATAAATTATAATATATCTATAAAAACCATCAAGTTTACTGCTAATTCTTTTTAATCATTTCAAAGAAATATTGTTTTATTTGTTTTTTAAAACTCTCAAAATGATATGTTACCCTAAAATTTAAAGGAAGTTCATTGAAAAGTTTTATTCCAGTGTATTTTAAAAACAAAATTCCAGTGTACAAAAAAACCTTTGTTTTTTTGAAGTGTTACATAAAGGAATATTATATTTTAACTGTGCAATGGATCTAGTAGAATATGTATGTTGTTAGTTGTAAACGTATGGAGTAAAATGGATTTTTTAAATAAGTAATTAAACGGTAGGACTTCAAAATCTTTAGTAGTAAAACAGTCGTCAGTAGAAAAGGTCATAACTTGCAAAGGTTCATTACAGTCAAGCAGCTTTTAAGTTATGAGGCTAGAAACTGAACATTTGAGCTCTATTATTTTAAGACTGTCTAAAACACACCAATCAAAAGTTTCATGTTAATATGATTGATATACAGAAAAAAGATACATTTGTATACACTATTCATATCTAATTATTACTAAAAACAATTGGTACTGGGTATCTCAGAATGATCAGTTTTAATCCTTGTGGTAACTCATCCACCTTATGACCTCGGTTTACTTATATGGGTTTTTGCTGGTTTCAGAGAATAGAAAAAATTGCCCGTGACGTACGCTGCAACGACAAACCATTTGGAGGCATTCAGGTGATTGTTTGTGGAGATTTCTTACAACTTCCTCCTGTCAGTAAAGCTGCCAAAAAGTTTTCTTTTCAAACGGAAGCATGGGAAGCTTGCAGGTTTAGATATTACCAACTATCTCAGGTTCATAGACAAGCCGACCCTTTGTTTGTGAAAATATTGAACTCCCTAAGAGTTGGCAAGTATGTTATTATTTTAAGATTATAGACGTAGTCAGATATGTTGGATTTGTTGTGTAATATTTCCTGAATTCTGATCTATAACTGTTAGTACTTCATAATAATTTAATGTGCAATATTTTATTTACTAAAAAAATGGTTGACAGAAAGTATGTCCTTGACTTCTCCCCCTTGTTAATTTGAAGATATTTAGAGTTCAAAATGCAAGCTGAAGGACAGCTCATGTTATTATTTAATTATTGGTGAAGATAAAAAGCTTAGTTCCTAATTAGGAAGCATGTTTAATGTTATTTATAATGTATAAAAAAATATTAACAATACATCTACTTAAAACTGATTTGTTATAATCTAAAATAAATAATTAACTATAATTTAATTAGAATAGTTACAATTTTCAAGAAAAGATATCCTCCACAAAATAATATTTTATTGGCTTATCACTATCAATCTAACATAAGGCCACCTTCAAGCCATAAAAATAATGATGAAAGACATACATAAAACTATTTTAGTGAATTTTCAAAGAAAAAATAGGCTTATGAGATTGGGGGAGGTAGATTTTTGAAAGGGGGGTCTCCCTGATCAAGAAATATATATATATATATATATATATATTATATATATATATATATATATATATATATATATAATATATATATGTATGTGTGTGTGTGTGTATACAAGATTTTTGCGTCCTATATGTTTCTATGGGACACAATAACTTTTGAACGCTTTATTAGATCAAAATTAAATTTGGTACAAAAATCAACCTTGTTAATGTCCTGAAAAAAATGAACCTTAATGTTTATGAAATATGTATGACGTCATTACCCCACAAACATTCCAAAAAATCACAAATCTTCATATAGTGTTTAGATTGGGCTGAAAGTTTTTACACATATTGTAACTCCAAATCTTTGTAACTTAAAGTTAAGCTTAAAGTCTACTCTATAATAAGTGGGTAAGTTTCCTAACTTCAGAATAATTACTAACAATTCGAACAATCATTGAATTTTATTACCCATAATCCCATTAACAACATATATTGAAATGAACAATAGTAAATTTTATCATCTATTAATTCTAAATAACTTAATCAAAAATAATCCTTAAATAATTAGTAAAGAACTAACTAATATTGTTTATTGGCCAACACCTAATAATGATAATAAAACAAGTAATATTTGCATGCAATAATAATAATTAAACAAAAGTAAAACTTAGCAGTTCGTCGAATGTCGATAGCGAAGCTCCTTTAGAACGATTAAACGTTAACGGGTTCACGTCGGTACGTAAGTATAAAATTACGTAAATGTATTACGAAAGGGGAAATGTTTAACGAGTACGTAACAATTGCTTGCCCTACCTGGGCTCGACTGACTCCACACTCCTAGATGTCCCGTATATCTTTTCTTAATAAAAGGGTATAGTTCATTATCGCTGAAAACAAAACTCTATGGCTCTGTAAATTGACCTTTAAACGCAGTCAAATTAAACCGTTACAATATACTACTATGAATGGTTCACAAACATATCAAGTTTCATTGTATTATCAGTGTTGGTTCCAGTTTTATTGATTGACATATATATGTCAAGCAAAGCATGTCGTTAATTGACATAATGTAAACAAATCAACTATTTCGACTAATAAAAAATATAAGTGGCAGTATGCCACTTATATAAACCAGTAATATGACGAACTGATAAAGTACAACAACCATGTGGCCATGAAGCGGCCCCCCACTGAGGCCGCAGAGTGGCTATGAGGCTGACAGCCTCTAGATTTTTACTTGATAGTGAGAGCTCGGTGGTGACTTTATGTTAAATTGAGAATACTTTGCCTGTAAATTATCATTTTGTGAAGAGACTCTTTTCTTTGCTTCCTGGTGTAAATAATTCTACTTGTGCTCAACTTCATTCAAAAGTTATGATTTAGTTCTAATCTAAAATTATTCGGAAGAAAATTATTTTATATTTTATTTACTTTTTCTTTATGTTTTTTGTCAGAGTAAGTGATGAAGTAAGTAAAATATTACAAGAAACGGCTAATCAAGAAATAGAATCTGGAGGAGTCCTGGCAACGAGGCTTTGTTCTCATACAAACGACGCTCGAGTTATTAATCAGTCCAAATTGGAACAGCTTCCTGGTTGGTACAAACTTTCTGCCTCTTAGAGTTCCTACAATCCTAATTGAATATTTCCTAGATTTTACTATGACGCACATATTTTGGGAGCATATAACGAAAATATATGCTCGTAGTTTAAAAATCGAATTACTTGGCCTTATTTATATGTACATAGGAAAAGTAAATAAATAAAAAAAAAATTGCTGTTTACTGTTGTAAGCCAGCTTTGTAAAAAAATGTGACATTTAGTCGAGAGACTGTTGTTTATATTTAATATTTTACTTCACAGATCAGTGTATTGGAAAAGTATTGTTTTGCACTAAAACTCCGAAACTAAGATTTCATTAATAAAATACCCAAGTCTCTCCACATATAATATTTATTGACAGAGCCAGCTTTCAACCTTTCGGTCATCATCAGTGCCTGAACAATGAAAAAAATTAATCAATGTCTACATCTAGTAAAAAATAAGAAAGAGAGAAAATAAATAAATAAAAAATGTCAAAAAAATAAAAACTAAAAACATACAATAAGTCAACAGAATAAAAAATAAAAAACAAACCGGCGGACGATGTATAAAAGTAGTAAGGAGTCACTTGTTAGCTTTGACAAATCGGACTGGTGGTCTCTTTATTTTTATTAGTTCATCTAGTAGAACTGAAGAGCCTCCCTCTCCTCTGGCGTTTAGCGATAAGGGCCCAAACAGGGTGTTATTCCTTTTAATTTCAAGAGCTTCTAAAAACGTAAGTTTCGGACCCTTTCTAACTTCATGCAGCAAAGCTATTTCATGAGTGTTCTTATTCTCATGGCCTTTTTCTTTGCGCTTCTTCTTTGTCTGACTAAGATTTCACCTAAATTATCCATTTCAAATGTTTTAAGACTTCCTGAGTGGTTTTTAAAAAGTTGTCTGTCTGTGTGTACATTTATGCTAAAGAGTTGCTACATCAATCTTTAAATTCGAGCTGTTCTATCTCTAGTATAATTATACTTGGAGCTACGATGATAACAAACACACGCATACAGAGAGACAACTTTGTAAAAACCACTCAGGAGGTCTTATAAACACCTAATATAATTCTGGTGACATTGGATTTTTTTTGCAAACACAATACTTTTCCTATATTCCTTTGGTATAAATGAGAAAAAGTAAAAAAAAAAAATGTGTATAAAGTTTGTTTTGCCACATATCAAAAGCTTTTAAAAAATATTACTTACTGACTTACTTGACTTATTTTGTTTAAAAATATTTTGAAGTACTAGTTATTTTGATTTTTAATATTTATTTCAAGCTACATATGACTTGGTTTTTGTCACTTTTTTTTTCAAGTGGTCCATCATATTGGCCACTATTTTTAAAACATTGGTCAAAACTAAAACTAGACCGCTCTGTCGCCTAATTATAGTATGACACACGGTTAAAATCAGTTGACAGTGTGGAAAAATAATGCGAGGGAGCCAATGAGATTAGTCCTGGATGTTAAACCATGCCCACAATTTCATATCAGGCCAACCTCATTGGTTCCTTAACACTATTTTCCCACGATGTCGACTGATTTTAATGGTGTGTCATTATTATTAAAGATTGGAGTTGGAGTCGAGGATAGACCCCATTTGCACTGCGACTGGATACAATCCCCTGCTATTGTACAATCCCCTCAATTGGTCCAGGTCAGAATAATCCTTTTCCCCGGACTAGGTCTAGGATCTTTTTGACCAGTGATACATTGGTAGAGTCAAACTTAGTGAGAATGCTGCTACCAAAGTTGGTGAACCTTTGAAAGGCTAGGGCTTCACATCTCAAGTATGTGAGATGCAGTTTCGGTTTCCGATTCACAAAGCCTACACACTGGGTTATCTTTAAAAGATACCAATGGTATGGAGATGTTTTTCGGAGGTGACAGTGACCAGTCAGTAGTCCAGTTACTGTTCTAAGGTCCCTTCTGCTGAGACTGAGGAGGTCCTCAGTTACTTTGGGACTGGGTCCTTTTAACATAAGTTAACTGTGCCTCATGGCAAAGGATTTGTTCCATTGGTGCAGGTGATTGGTTATGCCAATCTTTAATTACACCTTGGCTATAGCTTTAGGTTATGGCTTCTATGGTTCAGGGCCCACAGGAGTGGTCTTCAGACCCCTTTTTTGCAAGGATGTCTGCTTGCTCATTACCATTCCCTTATGGCAAGGCACCCATATTGATTGCTACATCGTTTGTTGAGTGACAGGTCAGAAGGTTTATAACACTCCAGATAAGCTTGGATTGACTTTGTATGAACCAAGAGCATTAATGGCAGCTTGGCTGTCAGTAAAAAATATTTATAAAGGTCTTATTAGAATTCATATTTTAATATTTTCTATTAGAAAGGCAATAATGCAAATACTTCTGCCTGAAACACTGTGGTATGCTTTCCTAAAGGAAATGACGTTTTGATATTTGCAATGAGCCTCAATATATGCCACCCAGAGCCACAGTCCATCTTAAGATCCATCTGTAATACCATACAGTGTACCAAGGGATTGAGTGTTCCCCATTGAAACTATCACAAGTGTAGAAGGTGTTTTCATAGGAGTAGAGGGTATCATGTCATCAGAGTTCATAGATAGTATGGGACCTGAATTACATTCACTATTTTGGAGTGAACCTCTATGGTAGGTATTTCGGTTTCCACTGTTCAGCAAGTCTGTAAGCTGCCAAACCTAGCCTCACTCTTTAATAATAAATCAAAGGGGCGGAAGGACTCAGTATGACTTCTAGAGCTGTTAGTTGGGTGCTTGGTTCATGGACCTGTAATGGATAGAAGGCTAAGCGCTGAAACTGAGTTCAGTGAGTCAGATAGTACTATTTGCCTACCAATTTTTTCAATATTAGTGAATTTTTATTGCAGTTATCGTGACACGTGAAAACAACATTTGCTCAGTCCCAAATGTAAGATTCCTTACTAAAAAGTATATATGTATTAAAGTTCTTGAGCAAATGTAATGAGTTCACTTATTGTTGCTCAATTAATGACAGGAACACAGGCACTTTTCATTTTTTTTAAAGATAAACCTTTATGTTTAGGTCAAGTGAAATTCTTCGATGCAATAGACTTCCCTCCAGCTGCTTCTAAAATACTAGATGATTGCACTCCTATCAATAAAACTATTTCTTTGAAAATTGGAGCACAGGTGATGTTGTTGAAAAACATTAATGTTTCTAAAGGTCTAGTCAACGGAGCCAGGGGTATAGTTCTCAAATTTGTCAGTGGTAAGTTTGATTTGATTCGAAACTTTACCAGAGATTAAAAAAAAGTTAAAAAATATATTTATATTTTTTTTAAACTTTATTTATTATTTTAAAAACATACATACATTATAATATAAATAACAGCATAAAAAATGTTGTTTATTTTTATACAATTCAAAAGATAGTTGTAAGGTTGGTGTGAAAATAAAAGGGTGATCATTTTTTTTTGTTATGGGATTAGCATTATTTAAATTATTTTTTTTATTTATTAATTAAGTTGTGATAAATTTATTAAAAAGTGATACTATTGCTGTTGTGAGTAAAATTAGTTGGATGAAATCCATTGTCAATGTTATTCACATTTAAAGCAGTTTCAGGAGCAGGTACTTCTCTCATCATCAGGTTTGTCTTGAGAAATATGGTAAGTGTTATGTGTAGATCGGGAAGGCTCAAAGTAGATAAGTTTTTAAGTGCTCTGTAAAATCACTTTAGCTAATTTACATTTTAAACTCTACAAACTCTTTTATGATGTAGAAGACATTGTTTGTTAATAAAGCTTTTATTTCTTTTTTATATTTCTCATCTGGCAGATTTTTTGTTTTCTCTGGGTAATTTGTTAAAGAATTGAATGCCTTGGATATGGTGTCCAACCTCAGACTTATACTTTGGTGCTGTTCAAGACTGTTTACATTGGACTTTACATAGAGCAGTGATTTATATATATAAACACTTACCGTCTTTCTCAAGACGAACCTAATGATGGAAGAAGGATCTGCTCCCAAAGCGTTGTTAATAGTAAATAACTTTGACAATGGATTACATCCAACTAATTTTACTCATAATTCACCATTGTCACAAACTTTTACATCTAATAGTATTGCTCTAAGTGCAATAAAATTTGTCAATATTTTAGGTGTAAATATTTAAATTATTCCAGCATTTAAAAAAAACAGCTCCAATTACCACAGTTTTGAAATAGTTTGCTTTTGAAACTAGTATTTACCTATAACCTGGTTATATTTTTTAAAAAATCAGGTACAGGGTTCTACAGAACTTTTCTTTATCACATCGGATTTGCTACGCTCATCCTCCCAAATTGGACTTACTTCACTTCTCCTCAGAATTTACAAGTTGTTAAATATATACTGCTACACGTCTTCTCCTGCTCCCTAGCATAAATACACTGGGAGACACATACAGACAGACAACTTTGTAAAAACCACTTAGGAGGCCTTAAACGGATAATTCAGGTGACATCTCAGTTTCAGATTTTTTTATATATTTCAGTGAATCTGATGTGGTGAGGAAAAGTTGCGAGGTACCCCGTACCCAATTGTTTAATAAGTTCTTATGAACTAAACTTTATTGCTGATTGATTTGTTTTAAGGTGATCCAGTTGTAAAATTCTTATGCGGAGAAGAGTATACAGTTAGGTATGAGAAATGGATTGTCAAAGGCCCAAATGGAGTCAGCTATTCTAGAAAGCAACTCCCTCTAAAGTTAGCCTGGGCTTTCTCTATTCACAAATCACAGGTTTGTACTGAATTTTTTCTATTAATATATGTTTAAACTGTTACTACAGTCTATCGATTAGTTTAAAAATCCCCAAGGTCATAAGTATTTTGGGGATTGACCAATTAGAGAAGCCGTTGCCAACCTCTCACTTGAAAAGAGAAAAAAATCCCTACCACAATAACCGCTGTAGGGAAAAAACCTTCTCCCGGCAATCGTTCACTTTGTTTGTGGTTCTTCCTTTGATTACATCATTTTGAAAACTACTTTCAAATTAATCTTAAAAATTATATTTTAAAATAAAACTACACAAAAGAAATGTGAAAAACCATCGCCAAGAAAATACGGGTAAAATAACCTGATTTGTTTTTCATAGGTTTTTTCCCGCTCCCTTCTTGCAGGGATTTTTTTTCTTAAGAATCAGTGGTGTCTAAACTGACCTGTCAAGATTTTTAAACTAAACGATAGACTGTAGGGTGAAAGTTGACGTTACCTATACATACTATGTCTGCTACCTGAAATTAGTTTGAGTTTCTTGTAAGGGTACAGTCTATCGTTTAGTTTAAAAATCTTGAAAGGTCAGTTTAGACAACACTGATTCTTAAGAAACAAAAATCCCTGCAAGATGGGAGCGGAAAAAACTATGTAAACAAATCAGTTTATTTTACCTGTATTTTCTTGGTGATGTTTTTTACATTTCTTTTGTGTAGTTTTATTTTTAAATTTCATTTTAAGATCAATTTGAAAGTAGTTTTCAAAACGATGTAATCAAAAAAAGAACCACAAAGAAAGTGAACTATTGCCTGGAAGAAGGTTTTTTCCCTACAGCGGTTATTGTGGTAGGGATTTTTTTTCTCTTTTTAAGTGAGAGGTTGGCAGCAGCTTCTCTGATTGGTCAATCCCCAAAATACTTATGACCTTGGGGATTTTTAAACTAAACGATAGACTGTAGTTTGTTGTTAAAATAAATGGGTTTATAATGGTTGAAAGTTTGAACTTCACCAGACTATGGTAGTTCCTAAATTTATGAATAATATCAATATTAAATTACTCCAATATAAATAAACACAGTTTATGCCTTGCAAAAATGGCCTCTTGTTTGGTCGACTGTGCATATTTCATTAAACATTATTACTCGATCATTTTGTCACATTTGATGTTGATGGTCAATTCGCCATCAAATTTAGTGGGGTGGAGTTTCTCAGTTAGAAAGCTATAAATGAGTTTCTGCACGTTTCTTGATTATTCTTTAAAATGATTGAACATTTTTATGAAAAGAATTAAGAAACTTCAAAAACACTTGAATTTATAGCAAAATTATTTGTCTATTCTGTGATTATTTTGGATTGTTTTTTTTTTTTAAAAACCTTTTATATTTTATTTATCTCTTTAATCTTATTGCTTATGTTTTTTAATCAAAACGACGTATATTTTATAGGATGTGTTAAAAGTAAATCAAATAAACTAATATTACAAAAATCCAAATTTTGTCTTGGAATGAATCAACTACTTGGGTTCATTTTAAAATGCATAAAAAATATACATGCTGATTCGGCTATTTTGTCATTTTAGTTATTCTATAAAAACCATTCATTTTAATAATTAACAAACTAAATTAATGATAAAATAGTGTTATTAAAGAAGAAAACCAATAATTACCAAACCAATTACATCTGCAAGATGCGCACAAGTGATTAAATTTAATTACCTGATAAAATTGACTAAATCAATAAATAATTAAATTAAATTAACATTTATCTGCCATCAGTAGTGTTCTCTGGAAGTTTTAAAAAGGTTTCTTTTTACTTTTAGTTTCTGAATTTTTGTAATACAGAACATGCAACGGCGAACCGTTTTTGTGAAAAATAAAAACAGAAAACAATCATTTTATAATAATAGTAAATGTTGCTGTCATAACCAAGAATTGCCATGGTATTCATAAATTTAAATATAAAAATATAATCAGTTATTTTGGAAAGCTATTGGGGTTAGTTCATGAGTTGTCCGCACCAGTGCTAATTTTTAGTAACTCGTGATAATCGAATTCAAACTTTTCCTCATTTAACCCCCCCCCCCCTGGGTAAAACATCATATTTTTGACAGATGTAAACAAACTTATTGATATAATTATAAGTGTAGCACCTATAAATATGCATGTTCTTTAATAACTTACAAGCTAAAAGTTTAATAGCTATGGAATTCCCACTACTGATTTATTATAGGTTGCTATCTGACAATGTGTTGAACGTCAAAAGCAGTAATAAAATTAAATTTATAGGTCGTTAGAATTTCAAAATGTAATAATATTTTTTAAAAATGGTGACTGATATCTAATCATATACTTATGATAGGAGGTGAGGAAAAGTAAAAAAATAAATTATAACAGAAATAAAATATTCAAATAAAAGAGAATAATGAAATTAACTAAACTTAGATAAGATTTAAACAATAAGAATAATGATAGAATCATCCTTCTGGCCAGTGGTGGACTGAGCCAAAAAGGCCCAAGTTTTCCCTGAAAGGGCCCAAACCTACATCTGAAGAGGCCCAGTAGGGGGGGGGGTCCAATATTACTTCCCAAATAGAGGGGTCTACTTTTAAATAGAGTAGTATTCATGATTATAGCAAACTTAATTTAATAAAAGTAAATCAAGTGAAATCATTTTAAATGAAAACAGATTAATTACACAAAAGTCCTTTATTTTTATTGTAATTAATCTGTTTTTATTTATCTTTTTATTAAAGAAGCCCACAAAAACAAACTTTTAAAATTTTTGAAATCATTTTATTTAAATAAATTAAATATTATTTATATTGATTATATAATTATTTATATTGATTATATAATTATTATATTATTATTATAATAATATTTATATACAATATTATTTATTGCTCTACAATAAATATAATAAATAAAATAATTAAAATAAACTTTAGGAAAATATAAATGACCTAGATAAAACTTAAGTTTATTATTTTAAATGTAATATTTAATTAAACTATTTTATGTTTGATCTCTGGGGCCCTTTTCTACTGCTTTAGAGCCCTGATCAAGCTTTATCAGGGCACCAAAGCACAAATCTATTGAGCCCTTTTATGCAGCTTTGGGGCCCTGATTGAGTATCCTAGGACTCTTTTTGGTCCTAGCTTTACGCATGGGGCCTTTAAAAGTCCAGGTAAAATAAATAAGGGCCTTATAGACCCTAAATTCAGGTAACAATAACAAATTGAGAAAAAATTAAAGTACTTAAAAAACATTTATCTCAAAGAGCTCTTTATGCCCTTCATTAAAGTATCGGACCCTTTTGACTCTGTTATTATGAATATATTACATAATTATGATATAACTAAATATTATAAGCTTGAAATTATTTTATCATTTTTTTTTAATTTTCGTAGATTTTTCTTTAAGTTTATTTTTGGCTGAGGGATCCAAGGGTGGCTGCCACCCTTGTCCTCACTTGCTAGTCCGCCCCTGCTTCTGGCATGCTATCTAGGCCACCTTTCTTGGCTCATAAAATGTTCTCAGCATAAGTAATAACCTTTTCCCATGAGTCTTCATTCTTTAGGATGGCAGTCACATAGGTGTCTGGTGTGATCTGTCCATATGTCATTATTACAAAATCTAGTCTTTCATTGGTCTTCTTACTGCAATGAAAAAGGTGTGTTTTGTATTATTGGCAAGTCCTAGGCAGATATGCAGTCGGAAGACTGGCGTTTCCTATTTTTTGTAGGTAGAATCTGAAATATCCGGCACGATATTCAGATATCCCAGCTCCTTAGTGGGCACCACTAAGGAGCTGGGATAAGAAGAATTTAATTTATTTTTGATCCACCCAGGGTTTGATGTCTTTTACTAGGTCCAGTGGCCTCTGGTCTCTTCATTCCACAAGTGTTACCATAGTGCCCTGGATCTATATTTTTCCTTTCTCCTCATTATGGCCGATTTCTGTTTTTCTTCCATACTCTATTTTACGCTCTTCAGCTAGCAGGTCAATAGGAATGATGCTTGCTATGACTAAGACTGCTGGTTCAGAAACGGATCTACTGATCTCCTTTGTACTCTGACTAGTATTGTTTGTAGCTATTTTTACTGAGGACGTCTGCCCATATTTCTGCTCTGTATTAGAGAATAAACTGACTAGATCTGACATCTCTTATCTAATATTGACCCACCAATGTTAGACATTAGTCTTCCAAGCACTCGTATTTTTAATAAAGTTTTTCCAGTCATATGAAGGGCTCCATTCTGGATAGGCAGACTATGTATTTTCTTTATAATTTAATGTATGTTTTCTGAAAATTTGGTTTAAAGTAGTACAAAATGAGTCAAATTTTTTCAGGTCTGGCTCTTGGACTATAGTTAGAGAAATATTCTCTAATATATCAACCTTTCCAAATTGGTAGAGGTGGTGTTAGGTTAAGGAATTGGGCCTTTCAAGAGGGGCCTATTTGCTTGGCTTTGCCTTCGCATCCTATTAGTATTACTTCTACTATTACTGCTACTCTATGTATTTACGCAAAGAATTTGAAATTATTCAATGCTTGATGTAATATGTACTTGCTTTACTTTTTCTGTTGCAGGGTTTGACACTAGACTGTGTAGAAATGTGTTTAGATCGAATATTTGAAGCTGGTCAAGCATATGTTGCTCTTTCCAGAGCTAAAAGTTTGAAAACCCTCCGTGTAATCGGGTTTCAATCCAATCAAGTTTGGGCCGATGTTGAAGTCCTTAGATTTTACAGGAAATTTTCGACTCATTATCAGGAGTTTATACCTCTTGGCAAAAAGTTGTCTACTAACGAAAATAAATCAAAGAAAAGATTAGAATATGTTTGAACCTCATGGTAAGGAAGAGGTGGAGAGAGCTATAAGATTTCGAAAGCGGTTCATGGAATAGGTATGGAATGGCTGATTTGAGCCTGAAACTATCTGTTATTATACTATTATCTATAAATCAGCTGATTAAATTATCCATCTCATACTATGAAAATGATATATTTTATCATTTTAAAATATTTAGCAAAACAACTTTAACAATGACTTTAATGGGTAATTTTAACGGTTAATTATTAAAGAATGTTAATTATTATCTTATCTAATATTATAGTTTTAGGCTAGAATCAGGTAAAGTGTGATGGTGTATAGAAATCCTGTTAGGGAACATCTTTTCAACGAAAAGGTTCAATCTGTATGTTTCTCTCCATCCTCTCTTACTCTGATGACAGGAACATGTAAAGATAGTTAATATTATTTATATGGATGGAGAGAGTAAATAATGATATAAAGAACACAATATAATTTTGTTACACCAAGGAAATGTAACAAGCAAATGCAATGCTACATCTGGGAACTGTTCCATCATTCGACAATCGTCATCATTGATGGCTTGACATAATGTCATGTCCCACTCTGATTCGTTATGACATTATGTCGACATGACATTATGTCGAGCCATCAATGATGACGAATGTCGAATGATGGAACAGTTCCCAGATGTAGCATTGCATCTTGCTTGTTACATTTCTTGGTGTCTCTCGCCAATTATATTGTGTCAACTATTCATGTTTTGCAAAACTCGGTAGTATCAAAATGATAAATGATATAAAGAAGCTTATTGGTTTCTAACTAAGAGATTAATACTTAGAGGGAGGATGCAAAAACTCTTATTACTCATTACCAGAGTAGCATGGTACCATAACTGTATCTTGGTGACATTATTTTTGGACCATTGTAAACTGGTAAATACTTCACATCATATTCTTCGGAATTTCAATTGAAGGTCAGAGTGAGTTCAGGCTCTGTCGGCGCCCTGATGAGTAAGACGTAACGAAACAGAGTGGGACATGACATTATGTCGAGCCATCAATGATGACGAATGTCGAATGATGGAACAGTTCCAAGATGTAGCATTGCATTTTGCTTGTTATGTTTCCTAGGTGTCTCTCACACAATTATATTGTGTCAATTATTCATTTTTTGCAAAACTCGGTAGTATCAAATGATTTAAGTAAAATGAATTTAAAATAAGTTGTAATTATTATCTATCAGATATTCTTTAACTATCTGTGTTGTATTAAGTGATTTAATGTGATATCACTGAAAATGCCCACAGTTTGACTCCCCTAAGGGTTGTAGAGGGGTAGGGAGTCTCTAAGAAACATAGTAGAAGTAAGTACCGCTATGGTACAGAGGGTACCATAGCAGCCTACAAGGGGGGCCATAAGGGGCCTACAAGTGAGACAGTTTCCAGAGGGGAAACTGTCTCACTTGTAGGCCCCTTATCACTGTGTTATTTTACCTTAGTACTCCCTCTAACTATTAGTCTCTTTGGTTTCTAACAAGTGCTTTTATCCCAAGTCCTGTGTCATTCTGAACTTTACTTGACCTTTACATCCAGTACTTCTGACCTTGAACTTATTATTGGAAAGTCTGTTTTAATGGTCCATGTCTTAATCTTTGTCCTGTACTTAGCTCAAATATGTACTAGAATTTTATTCTATTACTATTAGCATTTTACTGCTAGAATGTTATTATTTTAACACAGATAGCTTTGCAAACAGCTGTTTAAATTATTTTTATTTAATCCCTACAACTGTGCTATCCACACATGTTCACGTCATATGGACACAAAACACTTTTAATTAACTCTAAAAATAATTTTGACCAAAGAAAAAAATGTATAAAAAAATTAAAATCCACTCATTTTAAAAATGTCATGTTGGATTTCACTTACAATCTAACTAGTTTTTACAGAATTAATCTCTCATAGGACTTATTTTTTACCAATATTCTAACTACTTAGTTTTGCCAGGTGCTTGATCCATTTGGCCTGTACTAATATTTGTGTGAATATAATAAAACAAAAAATAAGTAATACTTAAAATGATTTTCATGAACACTACTTAAGACTGACTTATTTTTATAATAATAGCATAGGAATAAGTCAAACAGAGTAATGTTTTAGTATTACCAAACATCTTGGTGTTATATTTTTTTAATTAAATTGTGATATTTTGATAAGAAATTATTGTACTTAGTTTTAAGCTTTTACTTACAAATATAGACTGAAATAAATTATTTAATTTAATTTTTTCTGAAGTATGTATTTGTTTCTTTTACAACTTCTTTACAATTAAAGAATAAATTAAACTGACACTTGTACAATTATCGGCAAAGACTTTAGAAACATAACTTCTTTACATATTCAGATTATTTCATTTGGCATCCGTTCAATCTCACTTGGCAAACAGAGCAACTTCTTTGTTTTATTTTCTGTTCATAAATTATTACTTTTCCTCATTTATACTGTATGTATTTGGAAAAAGTATAGTTTTGGAAAAAAATCTGAAACTGGTATGCCACCCAAATCATCTGTTTCAGGTGTTTGTAAGGCCTCCTGATTGATTTTATCAACTTTGTCTGTCTATGTGTGTGTGTCTGTTATCATCTTAGCTCCCAGTATATTTATGCCAAAGAGTTGAAAGTTAGAACAAAAGTCAGTCTATAGGTGTGTAGTTGTGCAATCTAGTAATATGGTTTTTTACAATTTGTAGTGGTGCAATCTTAGTAAAATGGTTTCTTAGTTCTCTGCTACGGGATTGATAAATGTAATTGAAACAAATTATGTACAAGATGCCACGGATATTTCACACACTATGTGGACATGCCTTGGTGAAAAGGACCCAAAAGTGAGATCTACTCACCAGGCTGGCCTCCCCACCCCTACTACTACTATGTGAATATGCCACGCTCATCTTCACTTGAGGTTTGCTTTGCTCGTCCTCGAATATAAAAATTACCTCATTTGTAAAGTATCTCTGTAATCAGAAAAAATCTTTATTGGGATCTGAATGAGGGCTTCGCTCGTATTCAGATAGTTAAGTAGATATTAAAACATTGTTCTAATTTCAATCCTTATTTGAATTGTTTGCTGATGAAATGGGTGACATGGCAGGAGCTGGACCAGGTAGTGAGTTCAAAATCCATGTCAAAGGTCCCTTACACTGGAAAATAAGTTTCGCAACACTTTAATATGAATTTTTTATGTAATTAATAAAATCATAAATTTTGATAAATAAATCAAAAATACCAAACTAATTAAGGACTTAGTAACCTTTATTTACTCATGTATATAATTTTTTGACTATATGCGAAATAATTCACTTAAATCTAATCCATACTGCAGACTTATCTTGACTTAAATGTTGTCTTTTGTTGTTGTAGACATCTCCCTTTGTATATTCTGTTATTGTATACTATTATCCCTACCTTAAAAACTTCTAAATTTTAGCGTTTTCAAGGAAAATTTTAGCTGAAAGATTTCCTGGTAAACTTTCTACTGAGCGTTTTCCAGGAAAAGTCTTAACTAAACATTTTCCAGGAAAAGTTTCTACTGAACATTTTCTAGGATAAGAAAAAAACTTAACAAGTTTGCCAGGCTAAAAATAAAAAAAAACTAACATATTCTAGAAGTTGATTGCAATTTTTTATTGTTTGGGTGAAGTGATTTGTTGTATGACAAGCAAAGCGAGACAACAATCATATAAGTCAAGTGTACACCTGTACACTCTTTTGAGAGCATCTTCTAATTAAAATAATAGGTTATATTTACGTCTAAGGACCAAAACTAGAGTTGTTCTGTCTTAGAAAAAAATCCTTGTAGTGAAAATGTGCTTCTTCTTAAGAGGAAGAAAAATAATGTTATAGAGGCTACATAAACGTAGGTTGGGCAAATTTGTGGTAATCCTTTATGATGAGCGCTTTCCTAGGTTTGGTGAAATAATGTCTAAGTGGGCTCCTCTTGACTAGCCCCTCTGGCTACTGCCAAATTAATGACCTCTTTTTTTTAAATTAAAGGTTCCACGGTCTAAACCTAGATTGTTTTTAGCAGCTTGCGATAATCGAATCCAAATTTTTCCTCATTTAAGTCCCCCCCCCCTGGTCTACTCACTCTCTATGAAACAAGCAAAGCACACCTTTTTAGCACAGCGCACCTTATTCATTGCTTATCAGTCTGTCAAATTTTTGTAAAATCATATACAATTTATGTAATGTTTATGTTATAATTTCTTTTAAAAAAAATGATAAATTATGACTGGTAAAAACAGTTGTGAGCACACTTTCTAAAATAAATTACAAAATTTAATGAGTCCCATTTTATTTACACAGAAACTCTATAGATCGAGTAGACTTCCTCTGCTCCTTACACCCCCCCCCCACCTATCAAAATTACTTTAACTTAGGCCTTGGCTAGAGACTATAGATACTTAAACAGTAAGACTGTCGACTCAATGGTGGGAAAATTTGGATTCCGATCGACACTAGCGTGGTGGGGGACCTACCTTTCAATTGAGTGGGCGTGTCTTGATTTCCCGCTTTTTGCCCACAGTCAGTTTGAAATTTAATTTTTATGCTTTGTATAGTTATACTTCTAACTAGCCCTACTGCTTCGCAAGGCCTTCGTCGTCTTTAAACTTACGCAGAACGCTTCTGATTATTTTTTAATTTGTTTATCATTCAAGTAATTTAATTGATTTAATCAGTTAATATTGGAATAGTGATTAAAGTTTACACGTGCTAGAAGATTGATGTTTGCATTTAATGCAGCCTGTACTTTAATTACATCTGCAAGATGCGCAAATGTGATTAAATGTAATTACCTGATAAAATCGACTGAATCAATAAAGTAATTAAATGAATTATATTATTGATAATTATAAAGTAATTTACACTTATCTGCCATCAGTAGCGTTCTCTGGAAGTAATAATAATAATAATAAATCTTTATTTTCATCCATTTACATATCTATATATAATCTATTAAGAAACAAAAAAAATAATTTAATGTTTTACTTTTTCCTTTTTTTATTTTTGTTTGTTTCAACAATTAAGGATGAGAGCTCTCAGTAGCACTATGAACAGTGCGAGAGCTCCGTTTTGACGTCTGGTCAAAACGGATTAAAAAAAAATAAAAAAGGAACTAATATTATAACTATAGTGTTGAGGCAGTTTATACAAGCAACTTTTTTAAAAAATTTAAGTTATACATATTTTTAAGATGAATTAGTATAATTCACAAAGTAGGCAAAAAAAGAAAAAAAAAGGAGAGAAAAGATAATGGTTTAACATTTTTTGGTTATTCTTACAGAGTGTATTAAATATTTATTGAAGGATGCTGATGTTTTAGTAGAGTTGTGTCATGTGCATTTTGTAATTGTAGTTTACTTAGGTTTTGGTTCTATTAATGAATATAGGTATTTATTCAGTCTTGTTTTAAAGATGTTAATGTTTTTAGATGTTTTAATGTCTGAAGTCAGTTGGTTAAAGAATTTTGATGCTAAGTATTCGAAATATCTTTGTCTTTTTGTTGTCTTACACAGGGGAAATTTTATGATATTTAGGTCCCTTGATCTAGTGTTGTAAGAATGCTCAACAATTATCTTTTCTTCATTAAAATATTTAATTACAACTATTTTTTTATAAAGCAGATCTAGAGGTAGGACAGAGAAATCTGAGTATACTAGAGAACTCGAGTACTTGACAGGTTTATGAAGGCAGATTTTGACAATTTTTTTGTAACACCACAATTTTATTCAAATCTATTTTGTTAGCAGCACCATACGCTATCAGACCATAGTTAATTATGGACTCTGTAAGACCATACTAAACTATTCTTAATGAAGACTTGTTTAAGAAGTTTCTTAAAATTTTATAGCTAAAAATAGTTTTCCTAATTATTTTAGATAGATGAGAAATGTGATCCTTCCAATTTAAATGCTTATCAATTTTGATGCCAAGATATTTGGTATTATTTACTTTTTCTATAGTCGGGTTTGTAGTTTGTGAGTTATGAGAATTAACTAGGTGACAGCTGGGTAAATTAAGTTTAAACTGTTCAGGGGCTCACCTCAGCTTTCGCAGGAGAAAGCTATGTATTTAGTCTTTTCTATGTTAAACTGTAAGAAATTTAAGTCAAGCCATTCCTTAACTTTTCTTAAGCCCTCTCTTGCTTTGTTGTTCACAGTTTCCCAGTTTTCTCCTTTAAAGTAGAGAACTGTATCGTCGGCAAATGAAATAATGTCACATAAACCACCTAAAAAGAGCAGATCATTTACATAACAGGAAAATAATTCTGGTGAAATATTTGTGCCCTCAGGCGTTCCATGATATAAATCTGCTGAATCACTTATCCTACTGTTTCCTTCCAGTGAGGTAGCTTTCAAATAGCCTGTAAGCTTTACCCCTTATACCCATATTATAAAGTTTTTCTTGTAATATAATGTGGTTTACTGAGTCGAAGGCCTTCCGTTTATCCAGAAATATTGTTAAGCATTTCACATTATTATCAAGATCTTTAGTTATGTTAGTTATAAGTCTTAAGATAGCATCGGAAGTACTTCGACCCGATCTAAACCCATACTGGTTATCAGATAGTAGTTTTTGTTTTTCGAGAAAATCAGTTAACCTATGCTTTATACATTTCTATAAAAGTTTGGCTAGATTTGAGATAAGAGAGATAGGGCGATAATTGGAAGGATCACATTTATCACCAGATTTATAAAGAGGTGTAACTATTGCTTCTTAATAGATGTCAGGAAATATAGCTTTATCAAGACAAAGATTAAATAGATATTTGAGTGGTTTAATTAGATATTGACTGATTGCTTTGATGTATTGTGCCTCGATACCAGGTGCAGTATCAGTCTGTAACTGATTTATGTTACAGTTTTTATCTTACTGTGTTCAAGTTTTAAAAATATTTCTTTTTACTTTTAGTTTCTGAATTTTTGTAATACAGAACATGCAACGGCGAACTGTTTTTGGGAAAAATAAATACAGAAAAAATCATTTTATAATAATAATAAATGTAGCTGTCATAACCAAAAATTGCCATGGTATTCATAAATTTAAATATAATCGGTCATTTTTTGAAAGTTTTTGGGGTTAGTTCATGAGTTGTCCGCACCGGTCCGCCGCTTGCGATAGTCGAATCCAAACTTATCCTCATTTAAGTTACCCCCCCCCCGGCCTAGGCCATGGACAAAGTACAAGATGCAAAGTAAAAAATGTTCGGTACGCATCCGAAATTGAAATTGAAGGAAACTTACTTTCTGTTCGGAAGCTAACTGAAAAGAGATTCAAAGTCTTATTTGAAGATAATAACTGTAAAATTTTAAGAAAGCATTATTCAGGGTATTGCTTTCTTAGGAAATAACTTATATAATTTACAACTAGACAAAAGTGGAATAAACAAGTCGATATTGACCAAAAAAGACAAACTACGAAATTTACTACATAAATGATTTGGACATTGAGATTGGGAAACTTAAGATATATTTCTGGAGTCAAACTATCATTTTGCGATATTTGCATTAGAGGATAAATTTTATGAAAATGATGATTTTTATGAAATGACTTGTGTACGTTTTTTTTAAATTTTAAAAAATCAGAAAACAATCTTATTGAGTTGAAATTTAGTCAAATATACACTAGTGTATACCTTTACGCAATAAATAAGTACTCAAGTTTCGTTTTAATATGACCAGTATATATCCATTGTTTTTGTTGGATCATAATAGTTAAGTAGAATCGAGAGTGGTTAGTGCTGTATGGGTGACCGCTGAGAATGATACAAATGCATATACTATCTGAGGGCGAGCGAAGCGAGTCCGAAAACATGGTTGCAGTATAAATTTTGCGAAATGCATATTCTTAGGACGAGCGTAGCAAATCCGATGTGATGAGGAAAAGTTCCGAGGTACCCCGTACCCGATTTTTTTTGGTTTCCGAGATTTTTAGGTGCTGGATAGTTGACATTTAATGAAAAGTGTGCGAGTGTTTCATTTTGTCCTGAAAATGTTCTTTCCCAGTTCTTAATTGGTGATAAGGGAGCTATGAATTATATAAATATGTTTTTCTGCTCACGGCAGGAAAATAAAGCATTACTGAACTAATTTTGGGCGAGAAAATAGTATTTCCCAGATCGGCTAAATTAGTCAATGAATGACTGCACTTAACCTGCCTAGGCAGGAAAGTAGCATTTCCCAGCCGCCCCTGCCTATGCTGGTAAAGAAAGTTAATAGATAATTTTTGTAAACATGATTAGTTTATAATAAAAAGCCTATTGAATTTATTTAATAATTTATATAATGAATAATTACATTATTTAAGTAATTAAAATTAAACAATTTGTAATGTAAATCTTTAATTAGAAATATATTTTATTGATTATATTAAAGGCAACACTTTTTGTAATGAGTTTATTATCTCATCTTTTTTTGCCAAGTCATTTACTACTTTTATCATACGAACCCGTATTTAATACAGTTTAAAAATTAGTTAATTCTATAGCGTTTTGTGATGAATATGGTCGAAGATATAGACGAACTTTTCGAACTTACCCCGCCGGATGTTTTGGTAATAGCTATAACTGTCAAAGAGAGCCTACTACCCGGCAAATCAGGAAGTTGGTATCTCAAAGCATATGAAGTGTTTAAAAAATGGTGCTCAGAGATAAAAGTAAAGAATGTAAGTTAAAACATTGTGTTAGCCAGGGGGGGTCCGGCCCCCCCCCCCCCCTAGCCGAGCCGGGTTGTTGCAAAAACTATGGTTCAGGCAATAAGGAAAAACATTTTTTTATAAAATTAATTTAAATTTTAATTTTATAAAATAATTAATTAATTTTATATATAATAATTTAGAACTTAAAGGTAGCTTTTGTCTTAAAAATTAAATTTGTTGTCTTAGTTCGTCATATTAACTTTGTGGTTTTTATTAGTAAAATAATAAAAACCATATTTAGTTCAGTTCAGTTCAATAATAATTTGTATTTTGTTTTAGCGAATTTTCTATAAGACTATTTTAAATAAATAGTTTTGATTTGTCCTCTAAGAGCTTTGTTTTTTAGCGAATTTCCTTTGGGAATAAAATTCGCTAATGGGATAGGCGTCATGGTGGAAGTCGAACCTCGGTCCACGACACAAATCCGTTTCAGAGGTCCCTAATGACGAAAACATACGTATCTATATATATATATATATATATATATATATATATATATATATATATATATAATATATATATATATATATATATATATATATATATATATGATGCCCCCCCTAAAGGCAACCCTGGCTACGCCCATGGTGTTAGCGTATTTAAAAGAACTGTCAAACAATCCTAGTTTTGATTATTTCTGTTCGCAGATAAAATATTGTGTGGAACGAGGCAGGAAAGGAATTACTGACTCGTATATTTGCCTGCCTCGGATTTGCCTCGTCAGTCAAATTATATATTACCTTCCTCGGCTTCGCCTCGTCAGTCAAAATGAAAATTACCTGCCTCGGCTTCGCCTCTGCAGGTAATTTAGATAGCACACCGCTAACTTCGATACTAGTCAGTAATATTCCATTTTCCTGCCTAGTTACACAAATAACTATTCCCAGTTCTTAATTGGGGATAAGGGAGCTATGAATTATATAAATATGTATAATAACTATTATTTGTTACGTGTCAAGAATTTTATGTGCTTGTATTATTTGTAAAGAATAGTTATTATTCAAAACAGACAGGTTGGGATCAGCTGCTCCCCTGGTACTGGTATAGATGTACTGGTAGTATTTACCCGGTACCCTGGTGGTGGGAGCAGCTTTATCCAAAAACCTAGACCTGTTATCTTGTCCGTAAAGGTCAGTCGTTAGTGTTCAGTCCAACCAGTCATATGGGTTAGTTTCGGTTCAAACCACGTCGCGTCCACAAACATCGTTATCACTATCTTAGCGATTTAAAAATAATGAACGATAAAATCAGGCATTTCTAATCAGTGTTGTTTTGTAAAATTATCTGAAAAAAAGGTTTTGTTTACATTTAGTTTTTATCTGTTGTTATCTTATGTGATACTTGTTATTCGATAAGTAGTTAGTTTTTAGTGATTTTTTTAATTTTTTTTTAGAGTTTTTAATATAATAATATAGTCGTTATTTTAATTAGGGAAATTATTTTAAAATGTCGGGAAAAAAGAAAAGTGTTGGTGATTATATGAAAGTTTTGTTCATGTGTAGTGAAACTAGCAAGTCATCTTGGTCGCCCTGCAAAATAACTGGTAATTTTTACGTTTTTTTAATAGTTCTATCATCCTCATATATGTATTTACTGGAAATTGTTTGGATTAGAAACTTACTTAAGAAATACATCAAAAATATAAATAATGCAAATAAAATTCGTTTGGTACACTGCTTATATTAAAATGATACTCCGTAAAAGGGAATCGCTTCGCTCGCTGGATTGCTCCTTGTAATAATGATAGTCCAAGAGCCAGGCCTAAAAAATGTGACTCATTTTGTACTACTTCAAACCAAATTTTTCAAAAAATATATACCTTAAATTATGAAGGAAAAGCATAGGCTGCATATTCAGAGTAGAGCCCTTCTTATAAAAGTGCATTCTCAAAATATTAGATAATCGCAATAAGTTCCCTGTGGGTCGTGTTCAAGTCATGAATAGTAAATTTTATAAAGCTATTAAAATTTTAAATTAAACGAGTGTTTTTTAAAGTTATGACGTTTGTTAAATGGCCAAAAAAATTGCAAAAACCCCAATATTTTTTAAATAAATTCGCTGACTTTGCATAAATTAAAATTTTTGGTGTTTTTGATAAAGCCATGACTTTGGTTGTAGTTATCCGATTTTGATAATTTAACACTTTTATTTGGAAATTGTATCAGCTTTAAAACATGTTCTCTTCATGTTTTGCACATGACCGACAGGAAACAACTTGTTGCAAGAAAACTGAAATTTGTGCGATTTTCTAATATTTTGAGCATGCGCAATCATACGAAGGGCACCACTCTGGATTGGCAGATTATGTTTTTCTTTATAATTTAAGGTAAATTTTCAGAAAAATTTAGTTTGAAGTAGTACAAACTGAGTCACGTTTTTTCAGGTCCGGCTCCTGATCTATAACGTAGAAGTATAAAAGCTCGCTGAATTACATATATTAACACTTAAATATAGAAAAAAATCTCACTACATGGCGAGCCCTACTTTTATTTATGATTTTTACATTTTAAGTTGTAATAAGATTTAGCCGTGACGCTACTTTTTTTAAGCTTTCTGTTTATGGGCTAACCTACTAATATTAACTTTCTATACGTTATGATAACAAGTTTAAGGAATAGCATAAAATGTTAAAATTTGCTATATGTGTGAATAAAATAATAATTTTGAGCATTAGTCGCTGCTAGTTTTTTTTTTATTGGCATTGGCCCTTATTAGCCATTTTTTGACACTAATAAAAATAATATTTGATTTCCGTCTGTCACTTTCGATAAATGCTAATAATAATAAAATTTGTTTTTATGACAAACATAAATATTGAACTTTTGGCTCTTTAAAAAAAAACAGGTGAAACACTAAAGAAAATATCAGATAAAGAGAATGATTAATAAATAAAGAGTGTTATTTAATTAAAAATAATATTTACTCTATATGATTACTAGACAGAACTGTGAGATTCAAATTTTTATTATATAGTTGATTTTAAAAATAGTATCGTTTACTAGACAAAACTAGTAAGCAGGTTTTATTAAAAAGTCGCTGCTATTTAAAATAATAATTATAGTAATATAAGGTATTATTAATACTATTTATAAGGTATAACCGATATTAACAATAAGGTTATACCAATACTTCATCATTGGTCTTATATTAACGCATTGATGTTAAATTCTGACCAACCACCGTTGCGTGCGTAATAGCAGACAAAATATGGGGCCTTAAGTATCATAGTGTCTACGAGACCCTTGGCGTCCAGGACCTCCAGGCTGCTTGGTGGTCCATCGAGACCTATCCTGTGGATTTTGGTGGAAGCGGAATATCAATCCCTCTGCCGCTTTAGCACCAATGGCCTCAAAGAGTAATTTTCATCGAAAATACTGACACAGTGATACTTGTAAATCGTTTCAACAAATATTTTAACGATTAATTTCATATATTCTCTTCTCTAGAATCTTTGAACTGGTATATACTGGTTGGTATATTATAACCATCGACGTCCTAAAATATAGCATTCTCTCAGAGCAGACTTTAAACTAATCTCATATTCAAATATATGTTTGCTGACAGCCAAAATCAACTAATAGAAATGTTTCAGTACACTTATTTATTACGTCAAGAGGTACACTTGTACCAAATTTCAACTCAATTGGAATATTTTTCCATATACAAATCATTTGATAAAACTGAACTAATGCTAATAATGATATGAAACTTAGCACATGTTAGTCTTATGCATGGGCTGCATGCGTGCCAAATTTCAATCGGATCGCATCTTTTTTTTCGAGTCATTATTGCGGATTAATGTCGTCATAAAAAATTATTTTCCGAATAGCACAAATAAGTGTTCGTCAAAATCAAATAAATACAACTAAAGTTATAGCATTTATTAAATGGCCAAAAAAATGCACAAAAATTCAATATTTTTTCAAAGAAATTCGCTCACTTTGCATAAATTAACAATTTTTTAGTGTTTTGAAAAGAGCCATAACTTTGGTTGCAGTCGTCCAATTTTGATGAATAAATACTCGTTTTATAGAACATTTTATCAGCTTTAAAAAATGTTTTCTTCATCTTTTGCACACGACCCACAGGGAACCAATTATTTCAAGAAAACTGATGTTTGTGAGATATTCTAAAATTTTGAGCATGTGCAATCATATGAAGGGCTCCACTCTTGATAGGCAGACTATGTTTTTTTTATAATTTAAGGTATATTTTCAGAAATATTTGGTTTGAAGTAGTACAAAATGAGTCACATATATTCAGGTTCACATTGTGTTCGTAAAAAAGTTTGATACCAGGATGTCACCGGAATTATCCGTTTCACGTGCCTTTAAGACCTGAGTGGTTTTCACGAAGTTGTCTGTCTGTATGTGTGTGTCTGTTGTCATCGTAGCTCCTAGTGTATTTATGCTAGAGAGTTAAAACTTGTCTAAAAATTAGTCAATAGGTGTAGACGTGCTATTCGGGAAATATATATTTTATAAGGTCACTATCCCGCAGTAATGTATCAACAAAAATGTCGAAAAATCATGAAACGCGGAAAAATGTTGTGATAATGTTGAGATTTAGCACGCTTGTAGCCATGTATAAGACTATCATATATGCCAAATTTAGTTTCATTATCAGCATTAGTTGCATTTTTATGAAATGACTTGTTTATGTTTTTTAAAAAATGTTAAAATAATCTAATTGAGTTGAAATTTAGTACAACTGTATACCTTATACGCAATAAATAAGTACACCAAGTAATTAAATTATTTAAATACGACAAGTATATTTTTGATTTTTGTTGGATCATAAAAGTAAAGCAGCATTAGGCGTACTCAGTGTTGTATGGGTGACTGCTGAGAATGAAACAAATGTATTTACTATTTGAGGACGAGCGAAGCGAGTCCGAAGAGTTGTTGCAGCATACATTTGACAAATTGTTTATCCTGAGGACGAGCGAAGCGAGTCCGAAGTTGTAAGTTTAAGCGTAGATAATCTGATGTGATGAAGAAAAGTTCCGAGGTACCCCGTACCCGATTTTTTAATTACGAAAATATTTTCAGTCGATTTTTTGGTAATGAGAGAAGAAATAAACAATACATTTTTAAGAATGGCTTCTACAATCTAATACCCTCTCAGACACGGGCAGTCAAGTATCATTATTATATTGCTAATATGACAACATTATCGCACCATTTTCTGCCTAAATTTACAGTGTTTTTGTAACACACATCTGATAATTATAATCTGACAATGAAAAACCAATTAAAAGGGATTAATGTTTTTCGGGTAATTTCAATTGTCCAAAATTGTCGTGTTTATTCAAAAATGTTGAAGACGTACAATTTCGTTTAGGATTATTTTGACATCAAAATTTTATCGTGATTTATAGCATTCAAGAATAAGCCATGTAAAACTAAATGCTGTCCCGCTATTACTATTATACGTACCTAAATCATACCTAATTTACTTTTCTTTCAGATGCTAATGAAAGAGTACCGTATAATGACCGTATACCGTATAATGACCGTATACGTGTATGATTTTGACGTTAATGATTTAGATTAGATCATGCTAGGGGATCCAGCTTCTGCGATTTGTTTGTTCCGTTGCAGCGCTGGTTCCCAAGGTAGCGGAGAAAATAGTAAGCTTGTCGGTTACAATCTTGTGTATTTCCGGGGTGACAGGAAAACTCGAATACACAATTTTTATTTTATTGTTAGACATTTGTAATGAGAATTTGTTTTTTTATGTTTTACCTCGTCTACACGATGAGTTAGTTGAACACTGGTTAAAATACCTATAAATGTTTTCGGGGTTGAATCCCGCAAACGTTTACACGATAGGATGATCAACCCCCGGGATTCAACACCTACACTGTAATTAAAAGTTATAACCTCTGCTCAGTGACTATCCTATTGTATCTCGTAAGTTTTCTTCTGTTTTTATTTAAATGTAGTCTGTTCTTAAACATCATTATATATATACTTTTATTAGTAATGGCAGACATTTGTAAATCACATTTTAGTAAAGTAGAATGATAATGAATAATAAAACCAAGTAAATGATTGTTAATGAAATAACAACAATATAATAACAAAAATTGTTATACAACAAACAAAAACTGAATCGTAAAAAATTGTAGAGTATATAAAAACAAAACTAATAAAGGTCATAAAAAATAATTCAATTTTTGTTTATCAATTAAATAATTCTAAATAATAACTTAAATCTAAACAAAGATCGATATTTTCTTAGGGAATATTTATTTGTGTATGTTGGTCATTCTAAAATCAACATGATTTGCAATTATTCGTTTCTGTTTGCATTCTACTTAGTACTGTAAATTTAAAAATAGTGAATTATTCCTTCCTTATTTTGTGTCCGCTATTTATAATTATAACTGCTTTAACCTACAAATGAGTGTATTTATGAAACGAGGCATATAGAGCAAGGAACCACGAGAAAAGAAAATACACTGCTCATATGAGAAGACGGAAAACCAATGTCATGAGCAATGTTTATTACAGCAAACAGCGACTTAAATTTGAGCTAAAGAATGGATTCAACTTAGTGTTCAATACATCATGTAGACAAGGTATCTGTGTTCTTTTGATTAAACATTTTTCCTGTAGTTTCTATTTTTGATAATTTCTGTTTAATTCCTTTTATTTTTGCTTATTCAATTCATACGGTATTTTTTTAAATACGGCTGATCTCCGGCTTTCTCAACTCTGTATAGTGCCATTTTTTTTCTTTGGCACATGTTTTATTAATGGAAAACAAAACATAAATGACTCTGTGCCGTTTTGGGATGTCTAAGTACAGCTCGGAAAGCTACTATGTGCTGATTTTCAAAAGATCAAGTAAAAAGGCGGGAAGCAGTCACTTCTGTTTCCATTTTTACCGCTATTTTAGGGGACCTGCACAAGTAAAGTGCAAAGCAATAGAAGAACAGGGTCTTGCCGTATAGGGTTCAAGGATCTTGAATAAAGGAACATTTTTGACCCCATGGAAGTTGTATGAGATAGAGAAATAGGAGCGAACTTACCTTCCCCAAGGTTATAATTTTTTAAAAAGGCGCAAAATGCAGGTTATGTAGCAAGGTTGTCGAGTTGCTTCTCAACTTTCTTCTGTGCTCCTCGTGATTCTTAAATTTGTGGTGCTTGTTAAGTCATTTGTGCTTATTTAATTTTAAATTTTGGACTATACTTAGCGACTTTAGTGAGTGATAATTTAAGCATGTTTATAACCTTCTCAAGCAATAAATAATGGGAAACCATTGAGAGGTAAGTTTGCCTCTAAAATTTAAGACCTGCGCTGTTATAAGAATTGTAAGCATGCTCAGTTTGTACCAAGCATGAGGAGTTGGTTTTTGACTTGTGTTTCGTGTTGAATTTTCTCAATTTTTTGGTATTCGATGGGGTCACTTTTTGTATTGCAAATCGACTTAGTGCCTCATCCTTTTTATTCAAGATCCTTGATAGGGTAATGAATTTGTGTGCTATATTTGCCTGTGCTGAATATGTTTTTATTTCGTTCGAAAGGTAAATAAATAAAAATTAGTGAACTTAAATTGTATTTTTTATTTATTTCCCTTCAAACGCAATGTTCCTATAAAAATAAATAGATCGTGACAATGAATAAACCTCGGCTATACTCGTAATTACGATTATACACGAAGGAAGTGTTTAACTGTTCCTCTGACTTTCGTGGTACAAAAATTATTATAACCTTAAAATAATACTTTGTATAGAAAAAGCACTACAGATAACACGTAAGCCGATAGTGGTCTTAAGCGAGGGTGCTAACCTGACACAATAACATTTTTTTAACAAAAGTGGCAATACGTCCAGATTAATTACTTTTAATTATTCATTAAGTAATAATTAATTAATTACCTCCAGTTAATACTTCCAAGATTAAATTTTTATTCGGACTATGGTTGGTTGTACAACTGTTTAATTGCCTAAAATAATATCAATATCAGTTTCCATATGATGAAATGGCTTTGAGCGAATATGAATCGGAAAACAGTAGATAAAGAAAAATATTTAAATAGTTTTAAATATTTATTTTTGTTTCAAAATTAAAAGGAAAAAAAATAAAAATGGCGGGCTAAGACGCCAACATAAAAATGCCAAGTAAGGATTACAACATAAAAATAAAAGATTGTTTTGTTGTTAGGGTGGTACCTTAAATAAGACCACCAGTAAACCGATTATCGTCTTATCTGTCGAATTTCAATGTGTTTATGGCCCTATGGTTCTTCTAAGTTTATTTACTTTTAATGTTAAATAAATGATAAAGAAATGTTTAAGTTATAAGATTAAATAAAATTGTGTTATAAATATATTTACGACGTTATATTGTATTTTTTAGATTTCCCTGAACAGCCTAAAGTCTCCCTTCAATACATTTTTAGTGGACATAAATATATGCTCTGAATACAATATACTGACCTGTAACATAATTTTAGTTCATCTCTTATCATATTGCATTTAAATCTTATTTTAATAATCTCTGAGAACCATTTAACGTAATTTTGAAAATACTATTCCTCTTTAATTTTTTCATAAAATATAACTAATGTGTCTTGAAAATTATAAATTTTACCTGTGCAATCAAAATTATTGTATATTATAGAAAATTTGAAACGCGAAGGTAAAAAATGGGTGATAATATGAATTTTTATTTATTTCAATCCATTTGAAAGTATCCTTTTGATCTTTATTATTAATCTGTATCTGTAATTCTTCTGTATTGTTTTCAAATCGTCATATCAAAACTTTAATAAAATATTACGTGGAAAGCCTTTCAGCCTATAGCAAGACTACTGTAATTGTAACTTACTTTTTTTTTCATCTTAATTTTGTAAATTTTTATTTCTTGATTTTTGTATATTGGCTCACGCCGTAAATTATAAATAAAATATAAAATGAAATATAGTATCATCTACAGAAGACTTAGGTTAACTCAATACTTCCTTGTATAGCAACGGTAAGAGAAGAAAAGTAATAAAATTATAATTATATATAATATTTGTTTACGTAGAAGTTAGATTAAAAATAAACACGTTTCGATCAAGACCTTGAGATCGGTTGTAAACAACTTGCTTCTAGCTAATAGTAAACACGATAGCGGGGATCCAGCAGAAGCAGTTGGCGAATATACTTCGCCACTGATTCAAAACTTACCTATCCTTTTGACCTTTCCCTGGCGTTTAAGTTTAAAAATAACTTAAGTGTTAAGAAAACCTCGAACGAGAGAGTAACGGGGTTGCTATCGGTATCACTCAAATTCGTATCAATACAAAATTTGGTTGGAGAGCTGCAACATTTTTTGATAACAGAAGGTTAAGGCCCTTGTATAAAAAAGTTGATTTTATTAAAATTAACGATTTAATTTATTGATGGAATAAAATTACTTGATGATAAATAATAACTTGAGCTCTCCTAAATATTATTAATGAAGTACAATTACTAGATGTTAAATAACGTGGGCATTTTTAAACATGGATGCATTTCTAAAAAGACGTAAGAAATTGGTTTTCGTAAGCTGAAACCAATTTTACCAACCTTTTTATTCAAGGTTCAAGAACCATGTTTTGCCATATATTCAAGGACAAAATGTTGGTACATCTGAAATGTTCCACTCTGTATGTTGATATTTCTTAATAATTTCTTGTAGTAACTGTTATTCCGAACGGGTTAATATTATGTAATCAACCTTCGGGAGGGCTCGCACCACTCAATAACCAAATTTTATGAAGTCAATAACCCGGTTTCCTGAGTCAGCAAACTTGTTTAAAAATCAGCAAAATTGACGTTAACAATTTTTCGTTAAAATAAAATCTTAATTTGGCTTTTTGATGCGCAGAATCGAATTAAACTGGTCCAGAGTCAATTCGACTATTCCAAGTACCTAAACCAAAATCCCGCAGAAATAGCCCTATAATTTTACCCAAAAAGTTACCCAATCTGCTTTTGTTTTCACGCAACGAAATCCGCCAAACCGTTTTAAATGGATCCCTTAACTAAGCTTTAAATTAGTGTGAATATTGGTGTGCACAGCTAATTTTGGACGAATGCGCACGTTTTGTATAACCAGTGAGATAAATATGCGCACATGATTTGAAACATTTTGAAAAAGTTGTCTAACGTGTAGATTAATGCTATTGGTCAAGTTATAAAGGATAACCCCAAAGCTTAAGCATGAAATATACTAAGCAAGCATTTCAAAGGACATTCGTCCGGCATGGGGACCTCCAGATTTTTTGGATGGCATTACAGGATAGAGATATATTACTAGAGGGAGCATAGCCTATCTCAATACATAATTGAGCATGAAACATAATTTATGGACTCTTTGGGCCTCCTCCAAGAGGGAGTTAAAGTTATTATAAATGGATAGGAGATTGTATCCATTAGAGTTAAATAAAACAACGATTTTAGTGTAACGTTTCGACCAATCTGGTCATAATCATTCTTAAAAAATATAAATATATATTATTATAAAAGTGCACACACTTAGAAAATATAAGAATAGAAAATATAAAAAGAAACTAAAGGCTTCATCCTACAAGAAGTGCTAAGTTGATTACTTACAAGTATAATTTTTTATACTTAAAGTTTAACAGTTCTTGTATGGTCTAATTTCAGGAATTTAGAATTTTAAAGATGTTGTTGTCTAAGTTCTTTAAAGTTGACTTTGAAGTTGGACTACAACATCTTTAAAATTCTAAATTCCTGAAATTAGAACTATTAAACTTTAAAATATATTTTTAGTGCTTGTAAGTAATCAACTTAGAACTTCTTGTAGGATGAAGCCTTTAGTTTCTTTTATATTTTCTATTCTTATATATTTTTTAAGTGTGTGCACTTTTATAATAATATATATTTATATTTTTTAAGAATGATTATGACCAGATTGGTCGAAACGTTACACTAAAATCTTTGTTTTTATTTAACCCTAATGGATACAATCTCCTAATTAAGACATAATTAAGGGTACAACCAACATCAATTTGAATAAATGGTTACCAATCAACATAATCTAATTTTTTTAAATTAATTTTACTTAAAAGTTAAATTAATATTAAAAATTAGTAATAACGAATTATAAATGAATGATAAACAGTTAAATGGAAGAAACACTTATAAATTAAATTGATTTCATAAAGTCAAAATACGTAAAAAAAGTTAGCACACATGCGGATATAATAGACTCTTGTTAATATTTGTTAGTAGGATAAGACATGAAACAGCTGTTATTTGTTGATAAACTTACTCATAACGTACGACGCAGTAAAATGTTTATTCAAAAACATAATGAGAAACCGGTTCCAGTCCTAACAGTACATTTCTAAATTATACCATCTTTTTTAATATATGTCAATCAATAATAAGAATATGCAACTCATCAACTAAGGATTAAGTTGGGATTAAGCAAGAACCTAATGTATTGTGGTTAAGTATCGTATAAATGTATATTTTCTAAAGCATGATTTACGTTATGTACTGACATATATAAAGTTAAGAGTTACTGGTGCTAAGAAGAATTGGTTTTTAGGTCCTAAGTAACCTTGATCCATTGTTAGTGCTTTTTAGGAAGGCTAACAAACTACTTGAAATAACCTGTAAGGATGCTATTACAAAAGGGATACGTGTACAAAAGGGTAACTTAATGTTTGATCACACATGATGCATGATGACAAATGGTCTCAAAAATAAAAATTGGATACGCATTACCTCGGAACTTTTCCACACAACATCGGATTTGCTACGCTCATCCACAGAATACAAACAAGAGAACTTTGGCCTCTACACAGCGTTAGCGCATGAAAAATTATTTTCCGGATAGCCCAATTAGACCTAAAGATTGATACCAAATTTCAACTCTCTAGCATGACTACATTGGGTGTTAACATACGCACACTCTCACATAAACATACAGACACTCTGTGAAAACTACAGAGGAGTTCTTAAAGCACCTGAAACGGATGAAATGAAAAATGAAAACGGGTAAAATTCCGGTTTCGATTTCTTCGCTTGCGTTAGTTTTCCTATATAAATGAGGATAATTAAAAAGGCTTCAAAACATATCTGAATGGAAACATAAATACTCTAAAAATATCTGAATGGAAAATAAATACTCTAAAATATATGAATGGAAACATAAATACTCTAAAAATATCTAAATGGAAACATAAATACTCTAAAATATCTAAATGGAAACATATACTCTAAAAATATCTAAATGGAACATAATACTAAAAATATCTAAATGGAACTAAATAAATGGAACATAAATACTCTACAATATCTAAATGGAAACTAAAATACTATGCAAACTTAGGTTTAGAAAAAATCATTAAGAGTAAACAGTTCAGTTTTGACCCATTAAAGACATATTTATCATCAAAAGTACACCTTCCTGTATTCGATTTTAAAATTGAATCCAATAGGCTGAAACCAAAATGGCACCAATGAATCTATAAAAATTGTGCAATAATTGAGCTGTTTCATAATCTGTAGCTAAAAATAAGATATTTTTACTCTTGCAGTTTTTTTCTAAAATCTTCAAATTAAGCAGTTATTTACGATGACGTATTGAAAATTCCTGATCTTTGCTGCCAAACTATTAGGTTTAGCGAAAAAACATCAAGAACAGTCAAAACAGTTTAGTTTTGACCCATAGAACCCAAATTTACCATCAAAAATATACCTTCCAATTTAAGATTTCAAAGTTGAATCCAATATGGCGGAAACCAAGATAACGGCCATAAGATGTACCATACGGAAAGATAGTTTTTTTAAATTGATTAAGATCCCCTCATCCGGATATCTCAATTAGGGCCTGAGATTATTGATATGATAATATATATATATATATATATATATATATATATATATATATTATATATATAATAATATATATAATATATATATATATATATATATAAATCAATATTATGACGAACGAATAACAAACATGTGGCCGTGAGACGGCCAAGAAGCCGAAGGCCTCTTGTTTCATGTATACTTTTATCTTCATATATTTTTAAAAAGGAATACCTACCAGTGTAATTTTCCCCCTCTACTTAAAATGTTTTGTTATTAGGTATGTTTTAACTTTGTATGTCTAAGTAACTATTGCCAACCACCTGTGGTAACATCTAGTAAGCATAGCCAATCAAAACTAGCTATCTATCACCAATTTCAACCTCTATAAGCTACCAATAACCTAACCATCTTTTACAAAGTCGTTTACATGGTTTAAAATGTATTTTTGAGACATTACTGGTTATTGGTGGTTAATGTTAGTTGGTCATGGTTATATTTGAATACAAAAAATTCTTATTGACAAAAACAAAGAAAAATATTTTAAAATCAGACGATAAATCTTAGAGGAACCGAAAAAAATCTTGTTCAAATTAGACTATTTTATGGACCATAATTAGCCAAATGTACTTTATGACGTCAGAAATATTTATTATATATTTACACAGACATCCTTCCTATTAAAGACCGCTTTTTTGGATCTTACGCAAGACCCACACAGCAAAAGAGTGTATAGTAGTATTAAGTCTTAGACACAGCTGTACTTTCCGTTTTTTACGTTTCCTCATTTATAACGTAGTATATATATATATATATATATATATATATATATATATATATAATATATATTATATATATATATACACTACAATTAAAGAGATAAAATAGAACACACTTAAAAAGACTTGTAGTCAAAAGTGTAAACGTTTCGAACACTGAGTTCTTCGACTGACGGAGAGAGACTCCCGTATATATATATATATATTATTATATATATATATTTTATATATATATTATATATATATATATATATATATATATATATATATATATATATATATTATATATATATATATATATATATATATATATATGAAAAGTATTGTGTTTGCAAAAAAACCGAAACCGGGACGTCACCTGAATTATCCGATTCAGGCGTTTTTAAGGCCTCTAAGTGATTTTCACAAAGTTGTCTGTCTGTATGTGTGTTGTGTGTCTGTTATCATCGTAGCTCCCAGCATATTATTCTATAGAGTTCAAACTTTGTATAAAAATCAGTCTATATGTGTAGTTCTGTTATTCAGAAAATATTTTATTATGGCGTTATGAACGCGCAATAATGACAGCAAAAATTTTGTAAAATATGCGATCGAAATAAGATTTGGCAGGAATGTAGCCATTTATGTGCTAAGTTTCTTTTCACTATCGGCATTAGATCCAAATTAATCAGATGACTTGTGTGCGTTTTTCAAAAAAATGCAAATAATCGGAAAATAATTCAATAGAGTTGAAATGCAAATGAAATAAAGTGTATTTACTTTACTTAATAAATAAGTACACCACCATTTTTTTTTTTTTTTTTTTTTTTTTTTTGTTATAAACAATTTTTTATTAATAAATAAATGTGCCACGGCCCATGGCCGAACTGCATTAAAGAATCTATATCTCTCTGTAAAACTATAATGTTCTGTAACTAACTTTAATGTAAATAAATGGCTATTATTATTATTATTATTAATAATAAATTATCATATATATACATATTATCATACAAAGGTAAAGGAATAAGATGCCACACTAAAGAATGAAATAATTTAAATATAAAAAAATAAAAAATATAAAAAAATATGAGTTAAAAGCTCTTAAAATGTTTCAAACTTTTACTTTTCACATATTTGAAAAAACAGATTATAATGGAGTGTGTAGCAGTCAAATTAGACAAATAAAATAGTTGAGATATTGAAAAGACAAAAATAAAATAGTTTTACGATGTAAGAGGGTGAGAGCGTAGTGATAGTACATATGCCTTGTGTCATCCAGCCACCAAGTGTTCTTTCCAATTTATGTCTCTTCCTTATTCCGATACTATTTTTATATTTATATTTTTCCGATCTTCAATAAACAAATATAATTCTGGCGCGGTGTTCCGCATGCCGTGCGAATTGACTTTGGAATTCGTGTTTCCGTGCTTAATAACCCATTTTTTGCTTCAAGTTCCAGTTAATGCTAAAGCATAAACTGGTCATAAATAACCTAAACAGTTACTCAATTATCAATCACTGCTGTATTTTTTATTCTGTATTATTATCAACTTATTATGTCTGTATTTATCAAAGGAAATGCGCATAATTATTCTGTTGGTTATACAATACTATGCCTCTAAAATTGGCAGTGCGCACTATTATTTGCACAACTTTATAGCTCACTTAGGGTTTATCTATAAAGGTTTTCGCACATTTCCTTTAAAAAATAGAGAATAAATGAGTTACGAGCTGTGCTTGATAATTGTAAATGACACCTTACTCGAAATTTATTTTTTACTGACCGTAATTTTGGTGGTTAGAGGTGGAACCTAACATGAGGCCATCATCAGTCTATCTCAGCTCACCGAAATCGTTGAGTCCAAAAAGAAGAGGAAGAATATAGCTAATTCTATTTAATTTTTTGCGTATTTAATGTCTTTCTTTAGCTGTTTTCTTTTAATTATCTCTGGCACTGATGATGGCCTCATGTTAGGTTGAAAGCGCTTTGAATAAATTAATAGTTTTGTGGAGAGACTTTTTTCTTCGTTCCTTTCATTATGAACAACTCCACTAGTGCTCATTCTAAATCATACAGACCATCGTTTAGTTTAAAAATCCCTAAGGTCAAAAGCATTGTAGGGATTGACCAATCAGAAAAATATTAACCCTGAATTAAACCGATTTTTGGAAACTTTTATTGACTCAGCAAACCGGGTTAATGACGTCACAAAAACCTGGTTTTATATATGGTTCGAGTCCTCCCCAAGGTTGATTTTTGTACCAAGTTTGATTAAAAAATATTTACCCGTTTAAGCTGTAGACAATCAAAAGTTATACTCTGACCCACGGACTTGCAACTGATGTCCACTGATCCGACTCATTGAGTCCTTTCTGCTTTTTCTTCGTGTTATATATATGTTTTTATTTTCCACCACCTGATTTGCCTCTTCGCTCTTCTAATGATCTTTTATCTCTTTGTTAGTCATCTTTAAAATTTTTTGTGTTACCGTCTACTTTTCTACGACTGCATCTAATGAGTTTCACTTAAATCTTAAATCATGTATTTCAACATAGCCTGTACATTTTTCTACCATATATATGTATATATATATATATATATATATATATATATATATATATATATATATAATATATATATATATATATATATATATTAGTGTGTGTATGTGAATATATAATTTATAAATTAATTATATATTTATAATTATAAATTAATATATAAATATATAATTAATTTTTATATATGTATTATATGTTATCATCAGGTGTTAAACTACACTAAAATTAAATATAGATTTTATAATTCAAAGTAAAATTCTAGATTATTCTCATAAATTAATAATTATTCCAAATTTTTAGTAAACTTTGATTTAACTTATAATAGATATTGATAATTATATATTTAGCTGATAACTATTGATAACCCTTGACTGTAAATATATGCCATTCTGTGATAACTCAATATGGCGTCAAACAGTTCAAGGGTATTATTGTTCACCCCTAAATCGATGTGAAGAACCGTATTTTTTTTATATTAGGCTCATTTTTTAAATTAATTTATCGTCCTCATTTGAAAGAAGTATAGAGTTGATATTATTTATCTTAATTGTCTGCCATGGAATTGATTATTAGAGAGATGTGGTGATTGTCATTAATATGTTCTTGTTATGCTATTCATTTTGGTCGATTCGCTACCAATTGAATCCTGAGTTGACTCTACTTTACCTAGATTACTCCAACATGAAAGAAATTTAGTGCAAAGAAGAAAATGCAGAGTAGGAATAGTGCAGAGTAGAATAGTGCAGAGAAATAGGCAGAGTAGATAGTGCTGAGATAATAGGGCAGAGTAGAATAGTGCAGAGTAGAATAGTGCAGAGTAGAATAGTGCAGAGTAGAATAGTGCAGAGTAGAATAGTGCAGAGTAGAATAGTGCAGAGTAGAATAGGGCAGAGTAGAATAGTGCAGAGTAGAATAGGGCAAAGTAGAATAGTGCAGAGTAGAATAGGGCAGAGTAGAATTTGTCTTTGGACTCACTTCGCTCGTCCTCAGATAGTTAATTAATTTGTTTCATTTTCAGCGGTCACCTAACAAGGCTCTAAACACGCTTGATGCTACTTAACTTTTATAATGTCAAAAATCATCATAGATGTATACTTGTCGTATTGAAATGAAACTTGGTATACTTATCTATTACGTAAAGGTGCACTTGTACTAAATTTTAACTCTATTAGATTATTTTCCGATTTTTTACACTTTTTTATAAAACGTGCACAAGTCAATTGATAAAAATGTTCAAATCTCAATCCGATCACATCATCATTTTTCCGCGTTTAATGAAATTTTGAAATTTTGATAAGTCATTTTTGCAGGTTTATGACGTCATAAAAAATATTTTTCAGATACCTTAACTACATCTATAGACTGATGTTTGTACAAAGTTTCAACTCTCTAGCATAAATACACTGGGAGCTAAGATGATAACAGGCACACACACACAGACAAGTTCGTGAAAACCACTTAGGAGGCCTTAAAAATACCTGAAACGGATAATTCTGGCGACATCCCGGTTTTCTATATTTTTTGCGAACACAATACTTTTCCTATATACCTACGGTATAAATAAGGGAAAGTAAAAAGGCGCTTTTCCTACTACTAAACAAAAGATTTAATAATTTTACTAAATCAATTGTACAATATGTAATCAATTCATAAATTTGATTAGAAATTGTAGTGGCGCGTGTATGTAGTTTTTATCAAATAATCACACAAATATTTGCTTTAATCTGCTGATGCTGTTTTTTCGAATTTCCTACAGCTGTCCACTCACAAGATGTATTGTTCAGCTCACAGATGGATCCACTTATATCCCTAGGTTGTGTTGTATATACGAAATACTATATTGTAGACCACAACCTTAAGTGTCTTTCAAGCTCTTATGTTTGATGTCAGATTTGTTCAATCATTATTAATTGTTTTTTTATATTCATTAATCCTTTAATGAATGATTACATCTGGCTTTAATGATTGAAGGACCACTCAACTTATTTATTTTTATTCAGAATATGTATTATATACTGTATTCAAAAGGAAAGAATGACTACACTTAAGAGCGGAGTTATTCTTTCCTTTTTTAGGGCTTCGGCAAATTTAACGAAGTATTCCATAAAGTTGTATCTTTTGATGTTTAAAATTATTAGGCCTCTGAAGCCCATAAGCCGAGGGAGATAAACTAGATAGCTCCAGAAACTTTCTAATGTAGATTACTAATATTTTGGCTCCCGAGGCTCTGCCGAGGATTATAACATGAGCACTGAAATATTCCATCCTCCCCGGATTATGCTTTCCGTAGATTAAATTTTATCTTTGCCTATAGTCAAGTTTTACAAATAAAAATTACCAAAAAAATTTTATATTCGAAGTTGAAATGAATAATGTTAATTGAGTTGAAATTTGGTTCAACTATATACCTTTACGTAATAAATAAGTCCACCAAGTATTGTTTTAATACAACAAGTATACCCATGATTTTTTGTGGATCATAAAAGTTAAGCAACATCGAGCTTGGTTAGTGCCTTGATTGGTATTCACTATAGGAATAAAACGTGTCCGAAGACACGTATATTCTGAGATGAGCGTAGAATCCGATGTAATGAGAAAAGTTCCGAGGTACCCTGTACCCGATTTTTGACACTAATTCTCTATTTTTATTTGTGAACGAATTCCGATGAGAAAGAAAATATAAGTCATGATAGGTTTATTATGACCTATGAGTTGTCCAAGTATAGAGTTTAGTCAAGACTCATCTTTTTTTTTTTTTTTTTTTTTTTTTGGCATTAGTCGTAGACTATACAGCCATGATTAGACTCATCAATTAGATTCCAATCTGTAAGCACTCAAAATTTTGTGTTGCACTTAAAATTATTTTCGAACAGATCCCAAAGAAGCTTTAAAGTGACCAGGTAAGATATCTCAAGTATATTGCGCTCGCAATATACTTATATTGTCTGTGTAAGCTCTCAAAAAAAATATTTTTTACACTAATCCCCTAGTATTATTTTAGCATAGATCAAATCTGTTATAGTTTCTGACGCCTTCTGAAATATGATTAGTCTAAATTTAAAGTTTGGTCCAGATCCTTTAAGTAGTCTTTGAGTTATAAGCAACTGAAATTTCAACTTATTCTTTTATTACATAGATTATTTTATATAATTAATTACTGCGGTGCGAGGTATTACTTTCAAGGAAAACATGCTTTTGGTCATGACTCTTTATTAATATTTATATCCTTTTGTATTATTATATTTTTATTGCATTATTTTTTACATCCTTTGTTTTTTTATCGTACAATTATACAAGTCATTAGATATTATTTACGATTATGCATAATATCTGCTGTATATAGAATGAGCTTCTCTATGCCCTGTTCATAACTCAATTAAATAACAAAAGCCTCGCGAGCACCCGACGTCTGTTTTCTTATTTAAATATTTCGTAAATATTTAAATAATCATATAGATTGTGTAATTATTTGTATAATTTAAGGCATACATGCTTCTAGAATCTCCTGGAGTATTTACGACGTTAGGAGCTAAGGATTGTTTTGATTGCTGATCACTAATAGCAAATAAACATTTAAATACTTTTGAAATCGAGAGGGCATCGCAACCGGTCTCTTCTCACGTCAGTTTTGTGTCGTCCGCAAATGGTCCCTACACAAGGAACTTATATAAAGGGAAGGAACATATCAGGCCTTCACAAAGTAAAAATTCTGGCGCGGTGGTCCGCATGTCGGGCGAATTTAATTTAGAATGCGTGTTTCCGTGCTAAACAACCCATTTCTTGCTTATGCAAGAACCATGCCCATAGCGTGGTTCCGGTTCATGCTTTAGAACCTAAGCAGTTACTCAATTGTCAAGCACTGCTCGTAACTCATTTTGTCTGTATTTTCCAAAGGAAATGCGCATAATCATCCAGGTGTTGTACAAAACTATGCCTCTAAAATTAGAAGTACACACTATTATTTGCACTAGTTTAAAGCTTAGTTACTTATCTTTAAGCTTAGTCAGTTATCTTTAAAGGTTTTAGCGCATTTCCTTTGGAAAATACAGACAAAATGAGTTACGAGCAGTGCTTGACAATTGAGTAACTGCTTAGGTTCTAAAGCATGAACCGGAACCACGCAATGGGCATGGTTCTTGCATAAGCAAGAAAAGGGTTGTTTAGCACGGAAAAACGTATTCTAAATGAAATTCGCCCGACAGCGGACCACCGCGCCGGAATTATTTATTTAGTAGTTGTAAACTTATATAAAAAGCACGAAAACACGCATCCAAAGGAAATTCGCCCGACATGCGGACCACCGCCCCAAATTTTGTCTTTATGCTCTTCCTGTATGACAATTCGCTACATTAATAGCAAAATGCCTCGTGTTTAAAAAATAAAACAACACCTTATTATACAAGGGACTTTTTCTGAGCAGACCAGAGGCTGAAAGCCCCTGTTCTAACTCAGGTCAGTGTGGAAGGGTAACTTTGCGGAAACCCTCCTATTTACTTTGGGTTGGGTCAATAAACTATGTTCACATGAATTTTATACAAACCACTAAATGAGGGTCAAAAGTTTCACAAACATCTAAACTGCTAAATAATAAATTTTCAGTTTATTGTTTATATTTAAGATAAAGCAATTGGTTCTCTGCCCTAAGACTAGAGTTTCTCATCACTCCTATAAATCTACTAGGGCAAGGTTATTCTCTAGACTCTCCAGGATCGTTACGAGCAAAGTATTCTTTTGATTGCTATATACTAATAGACTTGTATGTTTTGTTTCAGGAGTGACTGTTCTCGGTGTGTCTGTGATAGTTTTTGGAGGGTTAACATGTGCCATGTGGTTCACAGACTTATACGTTAATTCAATTCTTAACGTGAGTATTATACTACAGACGGCAGTGGCGTAGCCAGGGGGGCTGAGGGGGCTTCAGCCCCCCCCCCCGAAATTTTTACATAACCTAAACCCGCAATAAATGTGTAAAAAAAATATAACCTATAAAAAATATATTAAAAATAATAAATTACATAACTTAATAACTTGAATAAACTTATAATATAATATCATAATATATAAAAAAAATATACAATGATATTGAAAGATATAAAAATAATTTGAAAACAATATATATAATTATATATATATATATATATATATTATATATATATATATATATAATATATATATATATATATATATATATATATATATATATATATATAATTATATTATATATATATATATATATATATATATATATATATATATAATATATATAATATTATATTATTATATATATATATAATATAATATATATATATATATATATATATATAATTATTATATATATACATATATTATATATAAATAATATATATATTATATAATATATATATATATATATATATATATAATATACATATTATATATATATATATATATATATATATATATATATAATATATATATATATATATATATATATATATATATACAATTTTTAACATTCAGCCCCTCCCGAAATTAAATCCTGGCTACGCCTCTGACAGACGGATCCATTTCTTAAGTATTAAAGTATTCCATGCATAGTTTAGCATGACCATCCTATGTCCAATCAATATAATAAATGCACCAATCATCAATATGTATTTACTTTAATATTGCAGAGTCGCAGTACTGTAATGTTTTGATTGGTAGTTCTCGTGTAATCTTTCTTAATTGCAATGTATAACGATATGTCACTTATCTTTACTGGCGAAGTGTTGTATTAAATTCGGTATAATATTTTACACATTAACCAAGTGTTTCTTAGTTAAGTAATTTCTCCTTAGTCTCACTTTTTAGTTTATAGAACTCACACATTTTAAGAATTAAATTAATGACTTAAATTCTATCATATTTTTCTTCACTAATCTACAAATTAACGATGATCATTTCACCCAACACTGTAGGCATCTTCAAACGAACAAAAATAAACTTTAATACTACATTAACAACAAATTAAAAATTATATACACAATATAAAACGCTAGAATTAAATATCACAGAATTAAGATAATAAAAATCAACTTCGTCAAGAAATAAATAAAAACTTATTCATATAAGGTCAAGAAATAAATAAGTTTTTATTTATTTCTTGACGAAATTGATTTTTATTAACTTATTTCTGTGATATTTAATTCTCTTTATATTGTGTGTATAGTTTTTAATTTGTTATTAATGTAGTGTTTAAGTTTATTTTTGATCGCCTGAAGATGCCCGCAGTGTTGGGTGAAATGATGATTAGTTAACAAAATATTATATAATATAAGTCATTAATTTAATTATTTAAAAATGTTTCTTAGTTAATGTTTTAGGTGTCGTATAATCTTTCTCAGTTTTCATGGCTGTATGGTTCTAGTCAACCAATGCCAAAAAAAAATCTTTCTCAGTAATTGTTGAAAGTATTTATCAAGAATTTGTTCGTATAATTTTTATTAGTTGTCAAGTCAGAAAAATTATTTAATCAATTTAAGATTCTGAAGATAACGTCAAACGTTTTTGTTCTATATTCCATGTAGACCAAGAGCCCAGGGGTGTTTTGTTAATAAAAAGTGTAATGGCTGGAACCGGTCTCAATTTTTCGTAAATACCTTCCTGAACAAGGATCTGCAATTCTGCCGACTCGTATCGGATGGGTGTCCCAGGCAGTACGCACTTTAGGGGTCAAAGGTTCTGCCTGGGACACCCATCCGATAAGAGTCGGAAGAATTGTAGATCCTTGTTCAAGAAGGTATTTACGAAAAATTGAGATCGGTTCCAGCTATTACACTGTTTGTTAACTAGGGTGGTAAATTTGACCTGTAAAGTGCGTTCTGCCTGGGACACCCATCCGATACGAGTCGGCAGAATTGCAGATCCTTGTTCAGGAAGATATTTACGAAAAGTTGAGACCGGTTCCAGCCATTACACTTTTTATTAAAAAAAACACCCCTGGGCTCTTGGTCTAATGGTTTTTGGGAATAAAATAATTTAAAATAATGGGAATTTAAAATAATTAGAATTGAGTGTAAAAATTAACATACATGAGGTGGAAAACCATAATAACCTATCATTATTTTGTACCAACATAATAATAAAAATATAAATAATCATGGACAGAAATATAAACCAGGATGTATCAATTTAGAACATTGATACATTGATATTGAAATAAAAATTTTTAACTTTATTTTGAACACTAATAATAATATAAAATTCCAGTCAACAGTATTACCGTGATAGAATGTTATTATTTTAAGCTCGAAATCAAAATAAGTTTAAATTTAATTATACTAATTGAGACCAATTGACTACCCCACCTGATCTTATACTGAATAATTGTCGTCGCGTGATATAAACACCACTCATTAAATTTCATTAAAACAAATTAAAACCAGTCATTAAATTCAAGGTGCGCAGTCTTTTGGTGCTCATATGATTGTATTTATAGTCTTTAGATAATATCTCTATATTGACTATAAAAGTAGTAAAGTTATATATAATATATATATATATATAACTTAATATATATATATAATATATATATATATATATATTTATTATTTATTTATATACTAAATAACTTAGTATATAAAAGTATATGTATGTGTCTGAATTATAATCTCTGACTAAAGCATGTGTTTAATATGTAATTTAATATCTATTATAAAATAAACTTTGATGTACGCATTATTATGTTAGCGTTTAACTTATGCATAGCTTATATGCAATATAATATTTAATAACGTACTTATATTCTTGAATAACAGCAATATAATTACCTAACTATTATTTACCTAATTACTTAATTACAGTTTATTATTAATTATAATATATATTAATTTTATACTACAAAGTAAAGTTGTTGTACAAAACATTATTTTTAAATATGTGTCATAAATATCCACTAATGAAGTAAGGTCACAAGGAACAAAAATAATAACTTAAAACACCTGCTAAGCATTTGATAAAATCGGTCTTAGATAGAAAAAGGATAGCGTATTACGAGAATCTACACTTACGAGGTTGTAAAAAACGTAAAACGTAAAGAATACACCCATTTACATATATATAGATATATATATATATATATATATATATATATATATATATATATATATATATATTATATATATATATATATATATATACATATATTATATATATATATATATATATATATATATATATAGTATATATATATAATATTTATGAATATTATATTAATTAATAATAGCACATAATAGTTCAGCAATCGGAAGTATTGCCAACTTTGTTTATAAGAAAATTGTATATTGTTAGGGTGGCAGCATTACTTATGATCACTAGTGAACCGGCTTTGCTATTATCAGTTATGCTCCTTCTATATATAGTATTATTATAAGGTGTTATTATTATTAGTGCCACACAGCACAGGGTTTCCAATTCTCCAGTGTGCACTCAATCCTTTAATATAGATATTGTGAATATAATATTTAATTCTGTATAAATAAAGGAATTTGTTTAAAAAAAAAAAAAGGTCGTTATTAAACTAACATCAGTGCTTGAAAGACTAACTTTTATATTCTGGTGAGCACCTTCGCTTATAAAGATAATCAAATAATCAGTACAAAATTACATTAACTTTTATAGTTAAATGCAAGGATCTTGAATAAAGGGGATGACGCACTAAGTCGTTTTGCCATACAAAATAGTGACGAAAACCAACTGCACGTGCTTGGTACAGACTGCGCATGCTTACAATTCTTATAACAGCGCTGGTCTTAAATTTTGGAGGCAAACTTACCTCTCAATAGTTTCCCATTGTTTATTGCTTGGGAAGGTTATAACAAAACACGCTTAAATTATCACTCACTGAAGAGGCAAAGTATAGTCCAAAATTTAAAATTAAATAAGCACAAATGACTTAACAAGCACCACAAATGTAACAATCATAAGAAGCACAGAAGAAAGTTTAGAAGCAAATTCAACAACCTTGCTATATAACCTACGTTTGGCGCCTTTTTCATTATAACCATGGGAAGGTAAGTTTTCTTCTATTTCTCTATCTCATACAACTTCCATGGGGTCAGAAAAGTTCCTTAATGCGTCATCCCCTTTATTCAAAATCCTTGGTTGAATTTTAAAGATACAAATCAAAACACAAACAATGTACGGGAAACAAACAATGTATGTATTATAACATTAAATCACTCTTAAAGGAGGTTTCAATGAGGTTATAGAGAGCCCCTGAGAGCTTCTAAAAGATGTTTCAGACCTCTCAATGTATTGAGATATGATATGTTTCCTCTAGTTTATATCTCTATGACTAAGAGGACAAATATACTATTGTAACTCTACGGACAATTTTAAATAATATACTTAATATTTTAAATGTATATATTTTAAAATGTATTTAAATATCCATGTATCCAAATGTATTTAAATTGGAGTAGATCCAAAATAATAAATAAAACTAATTCTTTTTTGTTTTTAACGGAATTATTTGTCTGTTACTCTAGTTGTTGTCCAAACATCTATTTGTTAGCAACCATGTAACTGTTTTTTGTTATTATTTAATATGATAAGCCTTAAAAAAGATAAAATTATATCGAATGCTCGGCAAAATTTGTTTTATTAATTATTCTGGACTTATTCCTCTTCAAAAGCTTTAATAATTTAAAATAGAGGTCCCTATAATTTTTTTTTGTTTTAAATACATTCTAATTTGTATTTTTAAATTGACAAATCGTGCATTTCACGCCACTGCCTACCTATACGCGTGTTGGATTTAAAATTGAAATAATGCTATTTTCTTTTTTCTTAACATATTAAATTGGATTAAACTCATTTTACGATGTATAATGTTGACACATTAGCGAAGCTCTTGGAGCTTATCACAGTGTTGATAGTTAATTGTTATCAGAAGGAAGGTGTTACTTAATTACTTATTAATTAAGGAAACATTAGTTTATGGGTTAATCGTTTACTTCATATAATGTTTTTTCCGACGTTTCACGTGTCTATATTTAATCATTATCTTTTAGGGAATTTTCATAAAAAAAAGAAAAGAAAAATATGCTTATGAGGTCAATTGAATGACAAACGTGGAGTTTGTTTTTTACATAAAAACCGTTTTATTTTTCATAAAAACGGCGTTTTTATAAAAACGTTGAAGCTGTTTTTTTACAGTTCAAGTTTTAGAAAGATATAAGTTGTTATTAAGACGTTTTAAGATCAGCTGAAAAGTGCCTACTTTACTGCCTGCGTACTAAATATTTGATTATTTATTTTAAGTCCCAGTACTAACGAATAAACGTTGTAAATAATCCGTGTATGCACCTGCCTTTGGTTTGTTCGTCAGATGAACTCAAGTGCACTACTTTACACGGCACTATTTTATTTATTTCTTTACACTTTAACTCAAAATTTGAAACTCTTTTTAGCAAAGAAATGTAGACTCAACCAGATGGGATTAGTATAAATTACCATCCATCTTGGTTTAGATTAAAGTAAACTTTGTCTGAAGATACATGTGGGAACAAAAAAAGTTTAAAAAGTCAAATAACCTATCTAGGCTATCTAAACATAATAGAAGTATTATAATTTACAATCTGCCTATAGTTTTATTAGTTATGAGGTACGGTTTTAGAGGTCCCTGACCACAAAAAATACGTTTTGCGAAACCTTATATATATATATATATATATATATATATATATATATATAATACTATGTATATATTATATAATATATTATATATATATAAAATATAATATATATATATATATATATATATATATATATATAATATATAGTTTATAGTGATGGCCCGGTCGCAAGTCCGTGAGTCAGAGTGTACTTTTTGATCGTCTACAGCTTTGACACCTACCTATAGCCTTTCCAATTTTATAGCCATAGCCATTTTACAAAAGTACTCTTCGGTTACTGATCATTGTCTCGTGTGCTTTTTCTATGTGTTTATGTATATTTTTATCTTTATGAATATATATATATATATATATAAATATATGGAACTACTCGATACTCAATTATTAAGCAATGCTTGAATATTGATAAACTCACTTTGTCAATATTTTACAAAGAAAACTTGCTAAACTCTTTAAAGATAAACTAAGCTTTCAACTAGTGCAAATAATAGTGCGCAGCGTCAATTTTGCTTTAAAAAATACAGACAAAATAAGTCACGAGCTTGATATATATTTTTTTTTGGCATTGGTCTACTAGGACCATACAGCCATGGTATGAGCTTGATAATGGAGTAACTAATTAGGCTATAAAGCATTAACCGGAACCTTAAGCAAGAGATGTGTTGTTAAGTACGGAAATACACATTTCAAAGGAAATTCGCTCGACATGCGAACCATCTCGCCAGTTTTTTTTATTTTTTCGACATTATTTATTTGAAATCAATACAAAACTATTACGTTTAATTTTTATTTTAAATTATTCGTGGAAGAGAAGTCAGTAAGTCAACTATTAAGTTGGCAAGCAATAAGTAGTAAAAGCAGGAGTATTTGTATTTAAATTCAAGGTTACGAACATGTTATATCTATGTTAATACTATCTATATACAGGGAATCGCACATCTCTATTCAACATGAAAGGAATGGACTATTCTATTCCTTATCTTAACTAATCTTTTGTTATAAATGCGGCTCATATTTGCGCACTGATTTCATTACATAGGAGATTGAAAGGGAAGACTGACAGTCGCATCTAAATCTTGCATAAAAAGAATCGCTAGTATGATTTAATAAAAATTATAGTACGACACACGGCTAAAATCAGTTGACAGCGTGGGAAAATAGTGTTGAGGAACCAATGAGGTTGGCCTGATTTGAAATTGAAGGCGTTGTTTATCATCCAGGATTATCCTCATTGGCTTCTTCGCTTTATTTTCTCGCGCTGTCAACTATACGCGCGCATTGCTTTTAGCCATGTGTCGTACTATAGTAGCATTGCCAGGATTCAACTAAACAAACAATTTGCTTAATCTCTCCGTTTCATTTTTATTGTTCGTATAAATCCTAATCCTTCGGATTAGGGATAGGATATATAAAACATAACCTATGCCTATTTTGATACAACTTGGTTAGTGCTGATTCATTTCAACGTTAAATGTTGCAGGCCATGATTATACGAAACGGAAGCGCAGTATTCGATGCCTGGAGGAAGCCACCAGTGCAGCCATTAATATGTATTCATGTTTTTAATTATACTAACTTAGAGAGGTATTATGATGGATACGATCACAAGATAAAGCTGCAGGAGGTCGGACCTTACTGCTACAGGTAACTTTTTTCTTTTTTCAAACTTTTCTAGAAAACTTATAACTATTATTCCTCCTTTTTATTTATTAATCGTTTCCAGTAAAGTACTATGTACTGGCTTATCCTCGACGGTCATTTTGGAGGGATCAACAAGGGCACACAATAGGTATAATTGGGTTCCCATAGTAATAAATAAATACCCGTTTTAGGGCCTTTAGGCCCATATAGGTATTCATCTTGTGGGAAACAACTCATGGGGTCGCATCTCCTATGCTCTAAGTATATTAAAGTTGGCGTCATTTTATACAACACATAATATTCTAATAAACTGAGAGCTTAGTCCGGGCTGCGAACCCCGGACCATCGGTGCCGAAATCAAGTGCTAGCATTTTACATAAATTATTAAAACCACAGCGCTATTTAATTAGGATATATCAGTAATTATTAAAATCTCTGCACTTTATAATCATCGTATGCGCAGTCCTTTTTGCGAATTTCCTTTGGAAAATTCACTTATGGGACAGGCGTCGTGGCGGGAGTTGAACTACGGACGATGACCAAAATCTGTTTCAAAAGACCCTAATCACGAAATAAACACGCTATATTTCGAACGGATACGTATTTTTAAATCGAACATGGTACAAGAATCAACCCTTGGACACTAACCCTATTGAAAACTAGGTTGTGATGTCATTAACCCTGTTAGCTTAGTAAGCAAAATTTTCAAAAATCGGCAAAGTCAAGGTTATTATAGTCGCCGCGAAAAAGGTCTTTGTTTATGGGGCGCTGAATCGAATAAAACCGGTCCGGAGCCGAAACGACCACTTAAAGTAACCAAATAGTCGAAAAACTATGGTCAATTACAGGAAAACCTTAAATACGGCCGGGAAACAAATATATTTCAAGTGGGGAGTCTTTTTTTATGCTTTTGGGACCTTTGAGTTTAATAAAAATGGTCCGGAGTCGACACGAGCACTCAAAGTCAGGGTACCTGGGTTCGAATCCTGGTAAGGACGATAATTATTTATCTTTTTTTACATTAAGTTTATAAATACAAAAAAAAGTAAATTCCATAAGTTTAAGTTTAATTTGATAATATACCTACAGTCTATCGTTAAGTTTAAAAATCTTGACAGGTCAGTTTAGATACCACTGATTCTTAAGAAAAAAAAATCCCTGCAAGAAGGGAGCGGGAAAAAACTATGTAAACAAATCAGGTTATTTTACCCGTATTTTCTTGGCGATGTTTTTTTACATTTCTTTAGTGTAGTTTTATTTTTAAATATTATTTTTAAGATTAATTTGGAAGTATTTTTCAAAACGATGTAATCAAAAGAAGAACCACAAACAAAGTGAACGATTGCCGGGAAGAAGGTTTTTTCCCTACAGCGGTTATTGTGGTAGGGATTTTTTTCTCTTTTTAAGTGAGAGGTTGGCAGCGGCTTCGCTGATTGGTCAATCCCCAAAATACTTATGACCTTGGGGATTTTTGAACTAAATGATAGACTGTAATTATAAATTTCTTTTGTAATGCGTGTATATGTGCTTATCAATCCATTTCTTGCTTAAGGATCCGGTTTAGGCTTTATAACTTAAGCTCAATTATTAATCACCTCTCGTAACTCATTTTCTGTATTTTTTAAGGGAATTGCACTAAAACATTTAAAGAAAAATCCAACTGAGCATTAAACTAGTGCAAATAATAGTGTGCACTGACAAGTTACAGGCAAAGTTTTGTTTCACCAACAGGATAATTGTGCGCATTTCCTTTAAAAAATATAGAAAAAAAAAATAGTTACGAGTAATGCTTGATAATTGAGTAACTGCTCAAGTTATAAAGCATAAACCGGACCCTTAAGCAAAAAAATGGTTGTTAAGAATCACGTAATTCTAAAGAAAATTCGCGAGACGTGTGGCTCATGCACTGCGCCACAATTTATTTATTATAAGAAGCAAATCAAGTGTGGAGTTCATCAATGACGAAGAGACTATTTAATTCTTTTATTCATATTTAAATTAAATTATAATTTAAGAGCAATTAAAACAGCCAGAAAAGGAGTTTATTATTCAGTTTTATGCAAAGCACAAGGCTGTTGCTGCCTTTCAAATTTAAAGCATCAAGTAATTTTTATTTATTAATTTATTGTTATTATTTTAATATCTTTATTATTATCCATTATGTATTTAGTTTGTTCATATAAAATCTTTTATTTGATCACTAATCGAATCGTTTTGAAATCAAATGCGTCATAATGGGTTTTTGATCGATTGAAAAGAATAGATTCTGTATCGGCTGTAGAGATAATTATCTCATAATATATCTAAACATTATTATACACGTCATGTGGTTGATTTATGCTAATAACTTTAACTGTTTTGACTTTAGTTTTGATTTCCTCTTAAACAATCCTTATTACTTTTATAAGTGTACCACTTGTGTACTTGCTATGTTGTCTGTGAAGAGTCTTAGACGAAAATAGCTGGGGCACGGTAACATAACATGTTTTGGCCATTTTTTAAAATTGTATTTTTATTAAATTTGCCCCTGTCCTCAAATTTCGTTTTATGTTAATCTAAAAAATATGACTTTCTTAACCACTTCGTGGTGATTTCAAATTGGCGTGACAGGAAAATGGCTTTCGATGACAATGATGTAAATGTTTTTATTCTGTAATAGGTTTTTAGATATAGTTCCAATATATCGTTATCAGGGACCTCTGAAATGGATTTGTGTCACATTTTCAAATTTTATGATCGCTTTGAGGGCCATCCGTTGAGCGATTTTTTCCAAAGGAAATGCACTAACAATAGTTTTATTATTGACGATACGATCAGATTTTGTGAAAATCATATGATTTTCTTGTCGCTAAAACATATGTTGAGATATTACGAATGGCATCTTATTAATGGCAGCGCCAGTGGATTAAATATTAATAAAAAAAGCATCAGGATCTCCACAAAATATATTTAAATAGCGAACCAGCTTTCAACTTACAAAGGTTTTTTATGATGACTCACACTCTTTAATTCTCTTCTAAGAATTAAAGAGTGCATGTTAGTCCTATTGCTATTTAAATATACTTTGTGGTATATTATACCACGCGTGGTATATTACCACTTCGCTATTTAAATATATTTTGTGGAGAGACCGATGTTTTTTATTATTTATATGTTGAGATGTTCTTTCTTTCTTCACCAACTACCGATTAAGCTGTGTGAAAAGTCCTGCCCTCTCATAGATTACTTTATGAAGTGTAATATTATTTCTTTATTCAAACACCATTTTAAATGATTTAGCTGCGGAAAGTATAGCATTCAGAAAATGTCAATAAACTTGCTTAGTTAAAAATGTAATTCATATTTTGATACTTAGATGAAACACCTGTTGACTATTTCTATGAATTCCATACACGCGTAGAGTATCTTATTAAAATCTAGTTTGGCCAGTTATAACCACAATTACTATTTATAGAAGTATTGTATATAATCTTAACGAACGAGTAATTATTCGATTATTTTTATTTTTTCTATTAATTAAAAAAAATATTTTAAAAAGTCAAACTGCAATACTATTTTTGAGCCCCTGTACTCGTCAGGGTTAGAATACATGCATAATCAGATGTCAGACAATGGAACGATTTTTAAACTGTGTGACGTTAATAAGAATGGAACAATTATTATAAGGCTCTTTTAGACATTTTGTAGACTGAGTTCGTAAATTTAAACGCTTGTTTGTATTCATAGAAAAATTTTAATAGAGGGGAGCATACCCATCTTAAAACCGTAATAGATTTGCGTAATAATTTTGGGGCTTAACTAAAACATACTCCAACAGTGCTTTAAAGAAAACTGCGTAGGCGTTTGCGGTTATTGTCAAGAAGATTTAGGTCTTCCGGTGGTGAACGCGTCAATGTAGATGAAGAATCCGACGTTTCGCTTCCACTGCAGGAGGCATATTCAGGGATGTAGGACATCATGAATAGAAACACAATGCTCTACAAAACTAAACTGAGTTCTGTTTTGTAGAGCATTATGTTTCTATCCATGATGTCCTACATCCCTGAAGATGCCTCCCACAGTGAAAGCGAAATTCGGTTTCTTCATCTACATTGACGCGGTCATCACCGGAAGACCTAAATCTTCAGTACTTTAAAGGTTATAATAAATCAATCGTTATCAGATATCTTTTCGCACGTTGTTTGTGTTTCGTTTTCTATTATAAACGTTCTGTTCTGTAAACCATATAGTTATTTTCGATTTTATTTATTATCAAAGGTGGAAATGTTACTTCTTCGTTATTTAAAACACCAAAAACAATAAAAACGACATAAGATAGCATATGTTTACTGACGAGCAGTGCTACTCAATTTTGAATTTGAGCACAATGCTCCTCATCAATAAGATCTCATTTTACAGCCAAGTTACATAATCTGCTATTATAAATGCGTATATTAGAAAGTGGCCTTCATATATATTTATATATAAATGTAACGTAATATCATATCCGTGAGAAAATAGCTCATAATATTTATTGTCGAGTAATTATATTATCTTCTCTGACATATATTTACTATCTAGGTAGCATTGGATCTCAGTTCAGATCGTGGAGGCATTGCCAACCAGTCCATTTTAAATTTAAAATCAGTTAAATCAAACAAAAACCTACCATATAATATAATAATATATATAGTGTAATATAATTTGGCTGACAGGTAAGTACCATAGAAAGAAGAAAAGCCCAGATTTTTGGCTCATTTAGTGCAGCCATATTGCCCCAGTTGGTTAGAAAATTATCTAAATAAATGTTTTTTTTTCAACATTTCTTTCACTACAAAAATATCTCATATTCTGCATGGAAATGATTTTTATTTTGGTGGCGTTTGAAAGCTTAAACTTGGTTCTTTCTTCTTATAAGCGTTACCTACTATTATAAAAACGGATAAGGTAATGGCTATAGATTATAAAATTGAATAAAAAGGCAAAACTATATATATATATATATATATATATATATATATATATATATATATATATATATATATATATATATATATATATATATATATATATATATATATATATATATATATATATATATATATTAATATTTATATATACATATATATATATTATATATATATATATATATATATATATATATAATATATATATATATATATACACACATATATATATAATATATATATATTATATAATATAATATATATATATATATATATTATACAATGTGTCATCATAATATATGAAATATACATACAAAATTTAAACTTGGCGCAGCACAAATGTATCTCCAGATAGTTAAGTACAATACTTACTAAATTTTTTACTATCGCTCATACGAACCAGATATTAGTGGTACTTTATGATAAATACATTTAACCCAAGTTAAATTAGTGGACTTTTTGTGAAAAATAAGTAAGAACCGGAATGAGCTGGGCGGACGCCAAGCTGTGCAGGTCATACTTGATGTCAACCCAGTTTCAGATAACAATTTATCCAAATTCATTGACCTTATTTTTGCAATTTTATCTTGTCACATGTAAATTCGAAGGTCTTATAATTTAGCCTCGAAAATTTTATGAACTTTTTTTATTTTGTATTATTATAAAATTAAATTTAACAATTTAAGGATCTCGTACGCAAATAAGAGATTAAATGGTACAACTGTTGTTTTAACATAATTATTTTTTTAATGGAGGTCAGCAACTTTATCAATTTGAATTTCGCATCTATATTTAGATGCTCTTGTAAGTCAACCAACTTCGCATCGTTGTAGTCTAATTAGATGCTCTTGTAAGTCAACAACTTCGCATCGTTGTAGTCTATATTTAGATGCTCTTGTAAGTCAACCAATTTCGCATCGTGTGTCATATATTTAGATCTCTTGTAAGTCAACCAATTTCGCATCGTTTGTAGTCTATATTAGATGCTCTGTAAGTCAACCAACTTCGCATCGTTGTAGTCTATATTTAGATGCTCTTGTAAGTCAACCAATTTCGCATCGTTGTAGTCTATATTTAGATGCTCTTGTAGTCAACCAACTTCGCATCGTTGTCATGTCGTAAGTCTAATCGATTTAGTCTATATTTAGATGCTCTGTCTTCGCATCGTGTAGTCTATATTTAGATGAACCAACTTCGCATCTGTCTGATAAGTCCAACTTCGCATCGTTGTAGATATTTAGAGCTCTTGTAAGTCAACCAATTTCGCATCGTTGTAGTCTATATTTAGATGCTCTTGTAAGTCAACCAACTTCGCATCGTTTAGTTTATATTTAGATGCTCTTGTAAGTAAACCAACATCGAATCGTTTAGTTTATATTTAGATGCTTTGTAAGTCAACCAATTCGCATCGTTGTAGTCTATATTTTGCTCTTGTAAGTCAACCAATTTTCGCATCGTTGTCTATATTTAGATGCTCTTGTAAGTCAACCTTCGCATCGTTGTAGTCTATATTTAGATGCTCTTGTAAGTTCGCATCGTTGTAGTCTATATTTAGATGCTCTTGTAAGTCAACCAATTCGCCGTTGTAGTCTATATTAGATGCTCTTGTAAGTCAACCAATTTCGATTTAGTCTATATTTAGATGCCTTGTAAGTCAACCAATTTCGCATCTTGTAGTCTATATTTAAATGCTCTTGTAAGTCAAAACTTGCATCGTTTGTCTATATTTAGATGCTTTTGTAAGTCACCAATTCTCGGCACTTTTATTTCCTCATTTATACCCTAGGTATATTATAGGAAAAGTATTGTGTTTGCGTGAAAATCCTAAACCAGGAAGGCGCTGAAATTATCCGTTTCAGGTGTATTTAAGGGTTCCTTTGTGGATTTCATAAAGTTGTCTGTTTGTATGTGAGTGAGTGTGTCTAGAGTATGCTAGAGAGTCAAAGTTTTTACAAAAATCTCTCTATAGGTGTATATGTGCTCTTCATAAATATCTTTTATAATATCTTTAACCCGCATTAATGACACTGCCAAAATTTCGAAAAATCATACGTCCGTTTATTAAAAAATTGTAACAAATCAGAAAATAATTTAATTGAGTTGGAATTCAGTACAAGTTTATACCTTAACGTGATACATAAGTACACCAAGTTTTATTTCTATACGTCAAGTATATTCAAGAGTTATGTTAGATCATAAAAGTAAAGCGGCATCAAGCCTGGTCAGTGCCTGGATGGGTGACCGCGGGCTTAGCTACTAATGTAATTACTATCTGAGAACGAGCAGAGCGAGTCCTAAGACGTGTTGCATTACAAATTTGGTGATTTTTATATTCTGAGTTCGAGCGAAGCGAGTCCGAAGTAAGATGGATGAGCGTAGCGAATCCTATGTGATAAGGAAAAGTTAGGAAAAGCAACACTGCCTAAATGCATTGTTTTTTATTCACACGTTATCATTTACACATTTAACATTTATTCATTTACTAAGTTATGAGCGTCCGCAGCTTAGAATAATACATATATAGAAGGAGCACAGACGTAAACACAATGTAATTCCACTGATAACACACGAAAGCCGGTTGACTGTGCACTTAATAATGCTGCCAACCTGACAACAAAACATTATTTTAAATATGTGTCATAAATATCTATTAATGAAGAAAGATGAATACTCGCTAAATATATAACAAAATTCTATGTTATTTAAATAGTAATAGTAATAATAAAGCAACCAATAATAAAAAAAACTACAACCATTACACGAAGGGACTTTTTACGACCGATCCAAAGGCATGCGACGTAGTGGTCACTAAGCATCCACGCCGTAAAACAGCTAGTTTCATACTATATAGTATGACACTCTGTTAAAATAAGTTGACAGCGTGAGGAAATAATGTTAAAGAACTAATGATGTGGCAGGACTAACCTCATGGCTCCCTGTTATTATTTTCCCACGCTGCAACTGATTTTAACCGTGTGCCATACTATACTTGTCTTAACTTCCTCTATACCGGACCATTCTCAACAGCTTTATTTTCTCTTATACTTTAGGAAAGCTCTAGATAAGGTATAATAACATTTCAGGGAAGCAACCAATATAGATAAAATGTGAAAACATTTATTTAATTTCCTTATCATCATAGATAACATGGATATAACATAGTGTGTGTTTGTACGTAAACTGTATCTATATGTTGGTGTGCATATCTATATATAAGAGTTAGATTACATGTTCACATTAGTTAAAACATTTAATAAGTAAATATTTGCTTTAGCGAAAAAATCTAATAGAGAAATAAATAGTTGCGATAAGTGTATTAGATATGGGTTGGGTTCGAGCGAACCTAGTGAAGGAATGCACCCTGGCCTGACACAGATAGAAAACCATAAAATGAAATAAATTTATTTCCTTAGAAAAATAAGTAATTATAATTAGATAAGGCTAAATAGGTCACTTATCTGCCTCAAATTTAAGTGCAGACTTGCAGACAATATGATTTATAATTCTAAATAGCCATTAGGAAAACTTAACTTACTTTTTAGTTAATAGTTAGCAGATTTGTATAAATGATATGAGTTTTCAACAATTGTTGAATGACTATATATTATTGAAAAAGAAAATCAAAAATATTATTATTATGATTAAAAATTAAATTAGTAAGCATGCAGTAATTTATTCTATATATTAATTCAGTAATTAATTTAATTTTGCCATAAATAAAATAAATCTTAGGCTTATTGTCGGCAATAAAACGCGCGGTTTTAGTGAGAGTAGTGGACCCTGTGGAAGTAGTAGTGGTAGTGGAATTGCCTGTCAGTCCTCACACTCCAGCGGCATCAACTTTTTCCTTTTTGGATCTTCCGAAAAAAATAAGTAAAATAATTTTACTATATAAAATAAATAATTATAATAAAATAAAAATTATAAATTAAATAATTATAACTAATTTTATTAGTGGCGAATTATAAGTATTAATATAAGGGATTATCTAATCTAAAGAAGTGGCATGTTTAATACATATATAAGGAATTATTTATTTATATAATGTTGTGAATTAGTTGTAAATGTTGGAAATAAAACAATTAAAAAAAATGTTATTAAGTAAAAAATTAAAATTAGAGAAAAAAATAAACTAATGCAAACACCATACTTTTCCTATACCTACAGTATGAATGAGGAAGAGTAAAAAACAATAACAATTAATATATTAAAAAAAACAATTATATAATCAGGATTATAGTATTTTACCCTAAGTAATCAGAAGACAAAAGCACATAAATACATACAACAATGACAATGACATAAAACATTAACTAAAACAAAGAAGAAGAAAGAATGTTCTATTCCGAGAGTTCGTCTGATACAACGATTTTCTGGCTTCATCTGAAACTTTAGGTGCTTGCTCTAGCCTGAACCAGGTTATATACCATGAAAAAATGTTCTATTCCGAGAGTCTGATACAACGATTTTCTGGCTTCATCTGAAACTTTAGTGCTTGCTCTAGCCTGAACCAGGTTATATACCATGAAAAAATGTTCTATTCCGAGAGTTCGTCTGATACAACGATTTTCTGGCTTCATCTGAACTTTAGGGCTTGCTCTAGCTGAACCAGGTTATTATACCATGAAAAAATGTTCTATTCCGAGAGTTCGTCTGATACAACGATTTTCTGGCTTCATCTGAAACCTTTAGGTGCTCTCTCCAACTTATATACCATGAAAAATTCTATTCCGAGAGTTCGTCTGATACAACGATTTCTGGCTTCATCTGAAACTTTAGGTGCTTGCTCTAGCTGAACAGGTTATATACCATGAAAAAATGTTCTATTCCGAGAGTTCGTCTGATACAACGATTTTCTGGCTTCATCTGAAACTTTAGGTGCTTGCTCTAGCCTGAACAGGTTATATACATGAAAAAATTCTATTCGAGAGTTCGTCTGAACAACGATTTTCTGGCTTCATCTGAAACTTTAGGTGCTTGCTCTAGCCTGAACCAGGTTATATACCATGAAAAAAGTTCTCCGAGAGTTCGTCTGATTACAACGATTTTCTGGCTTCATCTGAAACTTTAGGTGCTTAGCCTGAACCAGGTTTATACCATGAAAAATGTTCATTCCGAGAGTTCGTCTGATACAACGATTTTCTGGCTTCATCTGAAACTTTAGGCCTCTAGCTGAACCAGGTTATATACCATGAAAAATGTTCTATTCCGAGATTCGTCCGTCATCTGAAATTTAGGCTTGCTCTAGCCTAACTTATACCATGAAAAAATGATTCGTCTGATACTAAGATTGCATGTATAAAAACCTTTAGTTATAGGAAATAATGTCAAGCCAAAGCTAGTCATGGATGACTCATCCTAAGTGTGACATTCTTGCTTTTATTTATCATTTGTCTGTTAACTATTTATACATTTGTTAACATTGTTGTGATAGTAACAATGTTGGCCAACATGTTAAAACATGATACATTTTATACAACAACTAGTAATACTTAATCTATATCTAAGTATTACTTCGTTATCTTTAATCACAGTGTATTAAGTGTAAGTGAGTGGACTTATACTTAAAAAAGTATTGTGTTTGCAAAAGAATCCGAAACCGGGATGACACCGGAATCATCCGCTTCAGGTGTTTTTAATACCTCAATGGTTTTTACATAGTTGTCTGTGTGTGTATGTGTGTGTGTGTCTGTGTGTGTGTGTGTGTGTCTGTTATCGTCATATCTCCCAGTGTATTTAAGCTAAAGAGTGGACCCTAAGTACAAAAATCAGTCTACCTCTTTATTTGTGCTATTCGGAAAATAATTATTTATGACATCATTAACCTGCAATAATGACTCAGCAAAATTTCAAAGATTCATAAATTGCGCTCACTTTGATATTCCGTACGCATGGAGCTATGTATAAGACTAAAATGTGTGCCAAGTTTCATCTCATTATCAGTATTAGTTTTATTTTTATCAAATGACTTGTGTATTGTGTAAAGGTTTTTAAAAAATTGTAAAACAAAAAAAAAAAATAATGCAATTGAGATGAAAGTCGGTGCAAGTGTATAGCTTTACGTAATAAATAAGTGAACTTTCATTTCAATACAAGTTTATCCATGGTTTTTGTTGGATCATTAAAGTTAAGCAGGTGGTGGGTGGGTGACCGCTGGGAATGAAACGGATGTATTCACTATCTGGGACGAGCGAAACGAGTCCGAAGACGTGTTGCAGTATAAATTTGGCGACTTGTTTTTTCTGAGGACGAACACACACACGCTGTGACTGTGTGAACGACCTCCTGTTCATATTTATATCGTCTCTAACATTATCGTCTTTAACTCGAATAGAAACTAATTATACGATACTTCTGCTATCGAATAAAGATTTAATTGTTTTTTTTTTTTAGTTTTATTTATCATTATAATTTATTTATGTTTTAATTACAGTCTATTGATTGATGAAGTAATGGATTTTTGCGTATTTTTTTGTACGCGTTTTTAATTGATTAAATTGAATGATTGATTAATATGTCAATAGCGTTACATAAGCTGAATTAGGAATTTATGTGAAGTGTTGCGATCATATTTTGGACAAATATTATTTGAAATTATTATTCTTCCGCCTTATGAAAGTTTGGAAAAAAAATTTAATGGGTGGAATTTATTTGTATAATCTATTTGATAAATATGCGCATTTTCTTTAAAAAATTAAATAATAAGTTGTGACGTTACTTTAAATAAATCGCCGTGCTTGCGTACCTCCGCGTCAGAATTATATCATACTCTGCGTTACCCTTTTAAAAACTGCTTATATAGTCTGCAACTTTGAGGAACAATAGCTTGAGCCTGGTATTCTAAATTTTATTATGCTTTACGCAGTTTGAGCCAGGTATTCTACATGCTTTACGCTTTGAGCCAAGTATATTTCTGCATTTGATTCGCTTTACGCAGTTTGAGCAAGTATTTCATTTTATTATCTACGCAGTTTGAGCCAAGGTATTCTACATTTTATTACGCTTTACGCAGTTTGAGCCAAGTATTCTGCATTTTATTACGCTTTACGCAGTTTGAGCCAGGTATTCTACATTTTATTACGCTTTACGCAGAGCCAAGTTATTCTATTTTATTTTACGCAGTTGAGCCAGTATTCACATTTTATTACGCTACGCAGTTGAGCCAAGTATTCTGCATTTTATATCTTTACGCAGTTTGAGCAAGTATTCTGCATTTTATCATGCTTTACGCAGTTGAGCCCATATTCTGCAATTTATTATGCTTACGCATTTGAATAGTATTCTATATTTCAATGTTTTACGCCTTCCTTTAAAAGACTGCTTTTAGTAAGCAAACATATTCTACTTTTACTTAAGTCAGTATTGTATGTAGCATTATATTCATACATTATGATGCTTGTGTGAGTTTTTTGGATAGGTTTAATCAAACATACATTTCAAAGGGGGAACACTCCCCCTTTTTTGTGGCTCTTTATTTCGGAGAATTCTTGATATTAATGGCCGTTTTTGTGTGTGTTGTTTTAGAGAGAGTTTAGAGAAAAAGAATATAACTTGGAATGACGATGATACGATAACGTATGGTGATACGAGGACTCACGTGTTTGAACCTGAGAACAGTAATGGCTCCGAGGATGACGTCTTTCTAGTCCCTAACTTAGCTTTAATAGTAAGTTAATGTAGTTAAGAAAGAGTGAAGTGAAATAAAGATATGTTTGCGTAATTAGTGATTTTAAAAAAATTTATTTGTGGATAGACCTTAAGTTAAATCTTTATACTTTGTGAATAATTTAGATCTTTAGTTGGTATTTTGAATTTATAACCCTGTTTAATCGTGTGGTGAAGAACGCATATTAATTAGCAGTTTCAAAACTGAGTTCCATTGCCACTGTGAGTGAATCCTATCGCTTACAGTTGATGAAAATTGATATCCCTGCTGCTACTGGAGAACTGTAGACTTACAGTCTATCGTTTAGTTTAAAAATCTTGACAGGTCAGTTTAGACACCACTGATTCTTAAGAAAAAAATCCCTACAAGAAAGGAGCGGGAAAAAAACTATGTAAACAAATCAGGTTATTTTACCCGTACTTTCTTGGCGATGTTTTTTTACATTCTTGTGTATTATTTTAAAATAAATTTTTAAGAAAATTTAAAGTAGTTTTTAAAACGATGTAATCAAAAGAAGAACCATAACAAAGTGAACGATTTACCGTAAGAAGGTTTTTCCTACAGCGGAGGGATTTTTTCTCTTTTTAAGTAGAGGTTGCTGCGGCTTCTCTGATTGGTCAATCCCAAAATACTATGACTTGGGGATTTTTAAACTAAACGATAGACTGTAGCTCTACTGGTGATCAATCATGTTTGTTCTTCCCTTTAGTTTCTGTCTGAGATAAAAGCTTTCTGAGAGATTATTGTAACAATTATTTCACAAAATTTAATGCAAAATCATTAAACTATCACGTACATATTAAAGTTAGAAAACACGATAAAAAGTAAAACTCACCTAAAGGTATCAGGGTTGCCAATAAAACTAAGTAAAAAAACGTAAATCCTAAGAGGCGCATGCGCAGTTATTCCAATTCCAGCTATTTTATTTTTTTGAGCCAGCTATCAGCTGATCACGCGTCTGAATTTTGTATAGAGGTTAGTATAGGAGTTTCCCTACTTGGTTTATATATTACTTTATTTATTAACATGACGGACTAAAAGTCCAATCACAATAACACATAATTAAAAAATATATAAAGGTTACATAACACATAATATAAAATTTTCTTTCTTTATTTGGCCATTTATTTATTAGAAGTCAAGGAGTATGCATGAATATGAAGTAGCTAATAAAAAAACAAGATTTATATACTCCTATTCCATAATACGAGAACAATAAGTGAAATTATTTATATAAATTGAACCAAAAACAAAAAAGATACACCTGATGTTAGGACTTTAATAAACTAATACTAAAATTCAATACTAATTTTTAAATAAAACAAAAAAAAATTGTATAAGTATAATTAGAATCTTATTGATTATTAAGAGAGAAAGAATACTATTTCTATGCGCAACCATTTAAGAATACAGAGTATCAAATACGAATAAACTTTAATAATTAAAATGGTTATTATCACAAAAATATAAATAAAATTAAAAAAAAACAATTAATAAAAATAAAATTTTACACTAAAAAAATTAAAATAATAGAAAATGATAAAAAACTAGTTACAATTCAAAAATTGTTTTTTTTTAAATAATTCTTTTATTGTCCCTTTTTGCCAGCTTCCTAAGAAAGTGTTCTACTCCCTTTTAATTTCAAGTGTAGGTATATTTCATCTAATCTAGACAGAAGAGCCTTGAATTTCTATGGTTCTTCTCATGCTTTTTTCAAGCAATCATACATATTTTCACTGACTCACATAGTCTAGTGAAAACTAGGAACAACACGTGCTCTCGCTGTTAAACCAAACCTCCATACACTTCAAACTACAAGGCAGACACACAATAGTATTTTAATGAATCTACTATGAGGGTCCTACATTTTGCCTATACCCAGTTCCATTTAGGGTAAGGGATCTTTAGCAAGTACCTGACAACGCACAGGCTTGAGACCACCGGCTTTACCTCCCTTCTGAAGTACGTGGTACGCAGAATTTTTATCCCTCTCATAAAAATCCCTGAGGCCTGTGCTGGTATTGAACCCATGACGAAATAAACTCGGAAGTTTAAAGTCCATTCATTCTGTGTATTGACCGCGTAACTTAACCACTACACTACGGGTGACTCCTTTATAATTACTTTAGTAAATAATATTAAGTTATCTGGTTTTACAGGGTACAATTGGTATAATTAAAGAGTACAACTTTGCAGTGCAGTACAGCGCTAGGATATTACTCAACACTTTTGGTTACACAGATACTCTGATGGAGGTTAAAGCCAAAGATTTCTTTTGGGGATATGATGATAAACTAATCGACTTCTTCACTAAATTAGCCAAACTAATCGGACAGGATATACCTTTTGATAAATTTGGATTAATGACCAAAGTAAGTATAAAAGAAAATTTAAGAAATGTTAGACATATTAATGCAGTTGTTATGAATAAATAAATAAAAAACTTTATTTCCATATAAAATATTGTTGTTTCAGAGGAACAAAACATTTAAACAAATGACATTTATTTTTTTTTGTTATGGAAAAAGGAGATATTTCAGGAGATTTTACTCCTGCTCTTCCAACATCTCCTTAGTCGTTGTTATTCCATCGTTTTATTATCAGAGTAAAATAGTTACTACACGATAATTTGTTTAATTCCTACTAAATATAGATTCAGGCTGTCTTGTTAATATTCTCTAACTTTTTTCTGAGTTACCCAAATTGTTCCATCAATATTTGTAGTAGAGACTTGAACTTGAGTACACATGTTCAGCAAATTATGCTGATGAGTCTAGAGTATTCTGATCTTCGATATCCTGCATAGAAACTCAAAAGTTAATAGCATTTGTCTTTCCACAATGATATAATATAATATACATATACAGCTTTCGACCATAACGATCATCATCAGTGCCTATTAATTCAAACAAAGCAAATAATAAAATAGAATATTCCACATCTCAATACATTTGGACTTAGAAACTTACTTTTTGATCTTTATTAAAAGAATCGAACTATGCAAGACGCATTCTGTAGGTTTCAATTTGGGGTTAACCATAATTGGGTGATTATAATAAAAATTGTAGCTTTAGTTAGGGGAACAAAATATAATTATTGTGGGATATAAGTGGAACTGTGAACATCATAAGAACAATAGGGCAAGACCATGATTTGTATACTCTTCTTTAATTTTACCCACAAAAGAATAATCAATTTAAAATCTGGGTTTGAACAATATATTTGCATTTATATTTTTAGGAATATAATAAATTCAGCTGCAATGGATCACTATGGTTGCTCCGCACTCTGCAATTTCCAATGTTATTAAGAATTTGTTAATTTCCTATGTTTTGTCTATTTTCATTATAATATCCATGCAGATATCTTAATTAACATTCCTATAATTAAGGTTTTGTTTCTTTGACGAAATCCTATTAAGTATTACAGGTACTTAATTAGTTCTGCTGTAGTACTAATTCATAGTACTACATAATTACTCAATAGTGCTTCTATAGTATTACTACAGTATATAATAATTAAGTAGAAATAATTTAAAGTAGTTTCTATACTAAATAATGTCTAGTCGAGAAGTTAAAAGAAAAAATTAATAAATATGTTATAAATAAAAATGTCGTTTTCATTTTTGTTTAATTAGAGAGCTGCTATAACAGAAGAAACAATAACAGTAGCAACAGGACGAGATGATTTGGAGCGGATAGGTGTTGTCACAGAGGTCGATGGCAAGAATTCTCTTGGCGTTTGGGACAACGAGGAATGTGATAGGATAGATGGATCTGATGGCGCTTTTTTCCCCAGGCATGGTGTGAATGAGTCAGCAACTATATACTTGTTTCATAGGGATCTATGTAGGAGGATACCTTTTGTTTATCAAGAAGAAGTCGACGTAAGTTTCTCAACTTATTCAGTTTGTTCAGAAACCCTGATATTTCTTTTTAAAAAGCAGTGTACCAGAGCATCTTGGTAACTTTAAAAAGTTTTATTAGGCTTAAACTCGAAACGACACCAAAATCTATCCACATAACCTTTATTAAAACTAGGGCTGGCTTTTGATCACGCAATCATCATCAGTGCCTATCCTAAACATATCATAAAAAAAAACTATAAAATAGATCAGAACAATGTTTTTGGACCTTTGCGTCGGAGGTCCTTAGGGAACCATAAAAAAATTATATTATGTATAAATATATTTTAAAGTTGATCATACTCCATATACAAGAGACAGGAACATTGAATGGAATATTACCTATTTATCTTATTAAGTTGTGTGTTTGAAATGTCCTAACAATAAAACCATTTTTTTATTGCAAAAACCAATTGTTGCATGAGTTAACACGTGATTTTCCTTTTTAGTTCCAAGAAGGAGTCATGGCAATGAGGTTTCACTTACCATCTAATGTTTACGATACAAATGGTACCTGTTACTGTAAGGATGAAGATAATTGTGCGCCTAAAGGTGTATTTGATTTGTCGCCTTGTGCTTTCGGTTAGTTTTCCTTTATATTTGAACATCTGAGGAATTAATGTGGCAAGTTTAATTGTATAAAGAGAATTATTCAAGGTTTTCAGGTTTATAGTACATTTATAGTACTTAAAATAAATTTAACCATCCTCCTTGGCCAAACTGGAAGAACCAGTCTCATTAGATCACCGAAGTTCACCTGTCAGGTTTGGTCAGAACTTGGATGGATGACCACCATAGGTAACCAACATATATAGATGGTTCACTCCCTAATGTTTTAGCAACACTTAATTAGCAAGTTTGTGTTGAGAGGCCTCATCACTTAAGTCTTGAGAAGTTCTGGAATGTTTTCCTTTTTTACAAAGCTTAGAGGTTCCATAAAATGGAACAGCACCATCGATTTCTTCAAAAAGTAAAAATTATTCTTTAAATTATTTTTTAAATTTAGAGACTTGCTACATGATTATAACATCTTGGGTTGGAATAAATAGATAAGTCAAAGAAACTTCAAGTTGAAAATCTGACATGAGAGGTTTGACTTCTAGAGAGGATAGTATACCTAATAAGGATATTATGCCAAAAGCCAGGCTTAATAATTATATTTATCTATATTTTTATCAAATACTTTAATGGCTATCAAGATGCTGTCTTTAGATATATGGTGTCTGGTAAAAAACGCTATCAAAGAAAATTCTTTAGGAGGGAAATCGTGGGCTTTACGTTACTGAAGGAGCTAACTTCTTTGGTTTTGGAGCAAGATACACAAAAGTTTTCTTATTTTCAAAAGCTCTAAAAATAAAGAAGAGAAGAATCCTCCTTTATTGTTTCTCATTTTATTCAATAATAGTAAAGTTTTTAAATTTAGACGTTTGTAGTTTTTCCACAAAATTTACCTTATATCATTAAGGGAGAGTAATAAATACTGCATCAAAATCAGACATTTTTCACTGAATTGAGTTTAGCATCTATGGATCCTAAAAATAAATAAAAAATCATCTATACAATTATATCTACGTCTAGAATTATTGTTGGCTACTTCTGTTATAACTTCAAAGTCTGCAAAAAATTATACTTTTGAATTAGGCGCTGAATCAAGAGAAAACATGTCATATTTACATTTTTTTACACGTAGTAACAGGCTCATTTAGCCCAATTTACAGTTATATATTACACAAAAAACACTTTTATAATAATTATAACTAAAGTAAAAATATTAAGTTATTACAAAAGAAAGAAAAATTGTATGTGTATGTGATAAAAGAAGACTATGAAAGTCAGGATTTTCTTACATGTTTGCACCTCTTTATTAGACTCATTTTTATGGTTTTTTGATTTTTCATTGAAATTAACTTGTCTCAAGTGTGGTTAAGGTTTTCTTGTACCTGCTTGTACCTTTTATTGACATGGCTATCCCACATTAGATATTATGGAAAAATCAAGCCGTATACAGTCTGAATATTTGTTTAATAATAATTTTGATTTATGATGATAGGTGCTCCAGTGATGATGTCATTTCCACATTTCCTGTACGGAGATCCAAAACTAACGGAGCCATATGAGGGCCTACATCCTGACTCGGAGAAACATGAATTTTATCTTGATGTTAATGGGGTAAGCAATGTTTCACTCGACTAGTTTAAGGAGCCACAGAATGTCCGAGTCTAAATATTCTAGCAGTGATGAGGAAATTCATGTTTTCCATGTTTACGTTTCCAAAACAATATTTAAGCAATACACTCTGGAACCCGCTCTCTAAAAGAACAGGACTTTTTAACTAAATAAATAAATAATTGGGAGAATAATAGGTAATTTACCTAAATAATAAGTATTCAGGTAAATTATATCTGATTTTGATAATAAATAAAAAATTGGTTATGGTCACAGACCTGGATACAAATAGTTTATTCTTTACGTATGGTATGGGGTTTCTCAGTATTTCTTCTGTTCCTTCTGTCTGTATGTGGGTGTGTGTCTGATATCAATGTAGCTCCGAGTGTATTTATGCTAGAGATTTGAAACTTTGTACAAAAATCAGTCTACCGCCATAGTTGTGCTGTAGTATTTTTTTATGACGTCATTAAACCCGCATTAATCATTCAGTGAGAATTTCGAAAAATCATAAAAAACGGAAAAATGATGTGATCGGTTTGGGATTTGACACGTGACTAACATATGTGCTAAGGTTCATCTCATAATCAGCATTAGTTTAATTTTTATCGAATGACTTGTACACGATTTTTAAAAATTGTAAAAAATTGGAAAACAAACTAATTTAAGTTTAAATTTAGCTCAAGTATATATCTGTATGTAATAAATACGTGCACCAAATTTTCTTTTAATACAAGTATATCCATGAATTTTGGTTGATCATAAAAGTTAAGCAGCATCGAGGGTAGTCAGTTCCTGGATGGGTGACTGCTGGAATAAAATGGATATATTTACTATCTGAGGACGAGCAAAGCAAGTCCAAAGCCGTGTTGCAGTATAAATTTAACCACTAGTATATTCTGGGGACGAGGGTAAGAGTCGGAAGTAGCGAGGATGAGTATAATCAAACCGATGTTATGAACAAAAGTTCTGAGGTACCCCGTACCTGATTTTTTTTAAGTTTAAAAGCCGTACACGAGTTTAAGATTTAAGCATGTTATTTCTTATTGAAAGATATATTGTATTTTTTAATACTATGATAGTATATTGCTGCTACAATGCAATGTGTTGTTACAAATCCAATATATTTGTATTACAGTTACTAGGATTCACTCTAGGAACAGTGTCAAGACTACAGTTAAACCTTCAAGTTCAGAAGGCATCGTATATCAACGTACTGGATGAGTTTGAAGATGGACTTGTCTTACCAATAGTTTGGATACAAGTTGTAAGTTCTTTACAATTTCATACTTAAAGTAATGAGGTTATAACTTCAGTAAGCGCAGTGGAATATCCTACAATAATATCAACACCAACAATGTCTTTCTAATAATTTTAAACTTTATTAAGGAGAGCCGGCTTTCAGCAATAATGCCATCTACAGTGCCTAAACAAGTAATAACAAGACTTAAAGCAAATAAATAAGTAAGAGTCTAAAAAGGACTCTTTTTAGACTCTTACTTATTTATTTACTTTTTTTTTATCTACTTGATGTTAATATTATTTGCTAAGCCTTGTTATTTACTTGTTTAGGCACTGTAGACGACATTATTTCCGAAAGCCGACTCTGCTTAATAAAGTTTAAAATTAGTGGAAAGATGTTGTTGGTGTTGATATTATAATGAGGTTATATTTATCGTAGTTAAAGAAGCAATTATGATGTTAAAGAATGACTTACATGCCTTGACTCAGTTACACACTTTACTATATGAACGCTCTCCTAATCCCTCTTTTATAAAAAGAGTTCTTTATAATTGGTGCTCATTGAGACAAGAAGTTTTTCCCTGATACAACTTTATTAGTTGAAACCTCAAGTGTTGTCCTTTCTGCTGATGTTGTCGTTAAATCCAAACTAGGTCAATTATATTCATATCCAACAGCAAGTATCAATAATAGACGATAGCTGATTCTTCAATTTTATGTTTTCCTTTTGAAATAAAACGACAAATTACTGTCATATTTTAGTCAGAATAACATAACATAATCGTTTATTCTGTAATAAGTACAACTTTTTTGATACAATGAGAATCAATGAGAAAAAAAATAAATGAGAAAAAAAAATAGTTAAAATTCTTAAAGTTAACAATGAAAAAGGACAAAACATATTTTTATTTATAAAAAGGACTAAATCTGGTATACAACTTTACTTTTTAGGTATTCCTTACATTCTCTAATGAACTTTTTAAAGCTCTCTTCAAATTGAACACTCTCATGTAGGTTATTTTAGAAAATTATACCATTATAGTAGGGAGATTTCTCGAATAATTTAGTACGATGTTTAGCTGTTAATAATTGATTACTATGCCTAGTTTTGTAAGAATGATTGTTGGTATGTCTTTTATATGAATCTAATTTACTATTTTTATATTTTCTAAAATATATATAGCAGGTACAGTTAAAATATTTTGTTTTTTAAAAATGGGTTTACAGGAAGACCGATAACTTTTTCCAAAAATTACTCGTAAAAGCTTTTTTGAATTATTAATGTTTTCTCTATAACATTGGAACTCCCCCATAGAACTATTGCATACAATTGAGATTGAAACTGGCCATAGTATATGGTTAATATTTGATTAATGGTTAAATAGTTTTTTAAATATTTGATGATATAATAAATTTGTTTAAGTTTTTTATTAACTTCATTTACTTGTTTTTCCCAACTCATTCGTTCATCCAGAGTAACTCCTAATAATTTAGAATATTCAGAGTTTTTAATTTTTACTCCATTTAGTCTAAAATCGTAACACGTTTTTTCTTAAATTCTTTTAAGAATTTCTTTAAGTTCTTTTTCTAAATTGATTACTAATTTATTCGCTTTAACCCAGTCATACAGCTTTTGTAAAAAAAAACTGAAACTAGGTCTTCTAAGTTTTTAACATTTTCTGAACGAAATACTGCTGTAACATCATCAGCATAAAGACATAACTTGATACTACCTAAAGATAAATGATCTACCAGATCATTTATGTAATAAGGGCCTTATAAACAAGGAACTATTAAACAATCTGTTTAATTGTTATTAGGTTATACCACTGGGTTATACACGCATTAATTCTATTAACCATTGTAACTACTACTAACTATTAGACAAAAAGAATAATTAAATTTTAACTAATCATGAGGAATATATTAATTAACCATATCAATAAATATAATTATAGGCCTCAGCTTGTTCACGAGAAAGAAATTCCTCTAGTGTATTAGATAAATAAATAAATTAAATCCCAACAAAAAGACTCCGTGAAAAAATCCAGACAAGTCTTGCGTAAAAAGATATGATATCATAGTTTACGCCAAGTCTATTCATACGCTGTTTTCATAAATCTTAAAAGATATAGATGATCATTTAATATCCGCAACATATGCGCTCAAAAGCCTTACAAAATTTAACAGTAAAGAAATTTCTGACTAGACAAGAACGCAGAGGTAAAATTATTTAATCATGAATTTCTTCCTCAAATAACATTGAAGGTTTTTTTAAAAACTAGGTATTACCTATTTATTTATTCTATTTTTAATGTCGATATTTAGCGCTCTTGCCAAGTCAGAAATTTCTTTACTGTTAAATTTTGTAAGGCTTTTGAGCGCATATGTTGCGGATATTAAATGATCATCTATATCTTTTAAGATTTATGAAAACAGCGTATGAATAGACTTGGCGTAAACTATGATATCATATCTTTTTACGCAAGACTTGGCTGGATTTTTTCACGGAGTGTTTTTGTTGGGATCTCACTTCTTTTTGTAAGTAATTTCGATTAACTTTGCTGCTGAACCTAAGATGTGTGGATTTTGGAAGAGCCTATTTTCTGTCTTTTTTGGTCCATCTTAATGTCACATGTAGATAATAAATCTAGACGGCATTTAAATTTCTGTTATTACCGTGTGTTGATTCTTTTACTACCTTAAATATTTTTTCACAAATATTAATTTACTACACTCTAACCCACGCCTTTTAAATAAAAAAAACCCTTGACTTGACATGTCGACTAATCTTTTTCTTATATTGAACGATTTAGAAGCTTATTTAGCTGTTCATAATCGTGTATTTCCTCTTTGCATATAGTTTCTTGCAATTTATAATATTATACTTTGCATTGGTATAACTTTCATACATAATAAATAGTATTTTTTTTAAATATTAGATGACATATATATATATATATATATATAAATTTAACAAATTTCAAGTGCCTGAAGTCAGAAGCAGGTAGTACCCCAGGCCCTAGAGGTCGAACCACGGAGTACTAATAGTCTCTGGTCGAACCCTTCGTACAAAGCAACATGTAAAATAACTCATGTTGCATCTGAAATAGTTATAACAATGGATGCTTAATATTAAAATCAACAATATGGTCTTAAATTTAAATTATTTAAATGTCTTAACATACTTGATAAAGGTTTAAGAAAAATATATCATACATATAATACAGTCATTATATTATTGTTAGACATATATATTTCCATGTTACAAATAATGAATCATAAGTTGTTGATGAAGTCGTTATAAACCACTAATTTTTCATATCAGAAGCAATATTCAGGTGATCAAATTGAAATATTGCAAATTTTACAATTTTTCCTTGCTTTGCCAAACAAACCCTACCCTCATTTCAAATTTCAAGTTTCTGCGATTATTAGAAGTGCCTTAGAATTATGATGAGTGAGTGAGTCAGTCAGTCAGCGTCGAATTTTGCCATTTTCAAAGCGAAATTTCTCGTGTTCTATAAAAGATAAAGAATTGTAATTTCAAAAGTAATATTGTCTCGATATAATCTTTGCGTAAGCCAAATTGTAAGATTCTAGGATAACCAGGTCAAAAGATATAAGGGGGTAGAAAATGCTCCGAATTGCTTCGGGAAAAGGGTGTTCGTCAGTGCCAGCCTTGGATATGAAACTTTTACCTTATACAGCAAGACTTGGCTGGGGCACTGCCGTGCCCCCAGATTAAATACATACATATACACACACACACACACACACACACACATATATATATATATATATATATATATATATATATATATTATATATATATATATATATATATATATATATATATATATATATATTTAATTTAATTATTCATCTAATACACCAGAGGGATTTCTTTCTCGTGAGCAAGCTGAGGCCTATAATTATATTAATTGATATGGTTAATTAATATATTGCTCATAATTAGTTAAAATTTAATTATTCTTTTTGTCTAATAGTTAGTAGTAGTTACAATGGTAACTTCTACTTATTTATTTATTTATTTACTTTTATTTATTTTTCATTACTTTGAAATATGTTTGTTTGCAGTCGGCACAGAGGTTGCCACCAGATCTATTCAACCTAATGTACCATTCCACCATAACAGTTCAACGGATACAAGATGGACTAAGATGGGGTTCCTTGATACTAACCCTAGTTCTAGCTGGTACTATATACTATATTATAGTCAAACCTTCCTCTGAGAGTAAAAATGAAAAGCAAATACCAGAGGCTCAAGAGATGATTTCAACCTCTCAACATCCAGTAACTATAACAATGTATCCGAAAACAATCAGCTGATTGGTTCAACTAAATATTCAGATGATATAATGTAAACAATGTAATCAGCTGATTGGTTCAACTAAATATTCAGATGATATAATGTAAACAATGTAATCAGCTGATTGGTTCAACTAAATATTCAGATGATATAATGTAAACAATGTAATCAGCTGATTGGTTCAACTTTAGTTGAATCAATTTTTACCAATCATTTGATTTATTGAGGGTTTCGTAAAAAATAAAGTCATCTCCATGATCTTAAAACAATTTACCAGATTAATTGTTAAAAATTTAAAATTATCTGTAACCATTATGTAAATAAAATATAATTACCAGATGATGTAATATAAGCAACTGAATAATGTGATTGGTTAGGTATTGTTCTGATTTGCTGAACAGAATAATGATTTGCCATATAAGAAAGTAAGTAATAATTTTATAATTTGATAAAAAAATCAGCTGATTAATAACTAAACAAAGAACTATAAATAATCACATAACATTCGGTGGACAAAACATCTGTTGATCGATTTAGTAAAAAAAATAATCTAAAGTGATTTGAAAACATAAAAATCAGCTGATTGATTTAGTTAAAAGATTAATAAGGCTGACTAATAAAGGCTATTTTCTGAGTACTGACTAATTGATCTGACCAAAGGGCCGTTTTCAGCATGTTGTTCCATGTTAGTAGGCAGAGCTACTTGGTGGGCGTATCTCTTAAATCAAGGTGGCTTTGCTGATCAAGGTGGGTTACTTGACTCAGGTCTACCAACATCTTTGTCAGTTTAACCAATTTGTGTATGCTTTGGCTTATTTTTTTTGCTGGCATGAAAGAAATTATATGTCATTATTAATAGGCAGTTACTTGGTAGGCGTATCTCTTAAATCAAGGTGGCTTTGATTAAAGTGACTTAAAAAGGTGGGTTACTTGACTCAGGTCTACCAACTTTTTTGTCAGTTTAACCAATTTTTGTATGTTTTGGCTTCTTTTTTTTGCTGGCATGAAAGGAACGTATTTATTTTTACGTTACAATACAAATATGTTGGTTACTTTCAGTTGGTTTATCAAATTTAGCAATAATGAGATAGAATAAAGCATGGTGTTGTAGACTTATTGCTCAAGTAGGATTAATAAACATCGACCCAAAGCTGAAACACAATTTTAAAAGTTATGATGATGAAAAGTGTATCAAAGTGTAAACAAAGGCAAGCACTTTGTTGTTATAAGGTTACAGCAGAAACCGTGAGGTTACCTATTACTCATCTCAAGAAGAGATCAAAAAGAGTTGGCCAACTTAACTCTGGTCACTTAGGTGGTAGGGGTAAAATGGTCACCATGACACCGACCAATTCAGTGACTTGAAAACATGACAATCGCTGATTGATTTAGTCAAAAATAAGTGATTTGAAAACATAACATCAGCTGATTGATTATATTAAAACTATTAGTGATTCATCCAAAAAAACCTTTGACAATAGGCGTGTTTTAACAAGAATACCAGATTGTTTACTGAAAAATGGTAACTGAAATGACTTTTGTTATGATTTCGCTCCAATACACCTAACGTCAAAACTAAACATAGTGCCTTAAATCAAAGAAACCAAAGTGGTATTCATTGATTTAGTTTGTTTTTAAACAAATATTGGAATATATTATTCTATAATTAATAATTTAGTTGGAATATTCAATGTATAAAATTAGGTAAATCTTTAGACTGAGCTATATGAAGTGCAAAAGTATGTTATTAGTACTTTAAAACAGATTGAGGTTTACCTATTTGATTTATTTTATTTAGGATGATTTTGTGGTTTTAACTCATTATTGTCCGTTATTTATTTTTAGTGGTGTTTCCTAAATATGTTTTAAGTATAGCATTTGATACTACCGAGTTTTGCAATACATGAATAGTTGACACAATATATTTGTGTGAGAGACACTTAGGAAATGTAACAAGCAAATACAATTGAACTGTTCCATCATTAGACATCCGTCATTATTAATGGCTCGACAGAATGTCATTTGTGTTTTGTTACGTCACAACCTGAACTCACTCTGCCCTTTAATTAAAATCCTGAAGAATATAACTGAATTATTTACCAGAGACTACAGCCTATCGTTTAGTTTAAAAATCTTGACAGGTCAGTTTAGGCACCACTGATTCTTAAGCAAAAAAAATCCCAGCAAGAAGGGAGCGGGAAAAAACTATGTAAATAAATCAGGTTATTTTACCTGTATTTGCTTGGCGATGTTTTTTTACATTTCTTTTGTGTAGTTTTATTTTAAAATATCATTTTTAAGTAAATTTGAAAGTTGTTTTCAAAACGATGTAATCAAAAGAAGAACCACAAACAAATTGAACAATTGCCGCGAAGAAGGTTTTTTCCCTACAGCGGTTATTGTGGTAGGGATTTTTTTTCTCTTTTTAAGCGAGAGGTTGGCAGCGGCTTCTCTGAAAAAAATCCCCAAAATACTTATGACCTTGGGGATTTTTAAACTAAACGATAGACTGTAGAGGTGCTTTCTTACCGCCATCATGCATGGCAAGCAAAACATACATTTGACACTACTTAGTTTTGCATAATATAAATATTTGACACAATAATTCAGGCTCTGTCAAACAATAAATGTAACGAAATAGAGTGGGACATAAAATGATATTGAATGGTGTAATAGTTCCCAGATGTAGCATTGCATTTTCTATGTATCTCTCGTACAATTATAAAACATGAAAACTATGAAACAAAGTAATTATTAACATACTTCTCAAAAACATATTTAGGAAACATAAAAAAAATGCTCAAATTAATTTTACTTTTATAATTGTTATAAGGTACTTGTTACTGAAGCAAGTACTAAGTACAGTGTACATAGTTTTGGGGTTAATTTAAGTTTTAATATAACTTTTTTATAATGTAAATTTTATTGAATGTTTATTTTTTGTTATGCCATTGTTAGTTGATTAATTATGAGATTTCATTTATAGAATCAGTTTTTATAAAAAAAAAAAAAAATAGAGATAAAGTTTAATAATAACATGATTATGAAAAATTGGGTATGAGGTATCTCGGAACTATTTCTCAACTTATTGGACTCCCCTAACAATTATCCTCATCTCTTTTGATTCTCTTCTCTTATCGTTTAGTTTATGGAAAATTATAATCCCTTATGTGGTTATTGTATAAAGATGTAGGTCTTTCAGTCGTGAGTGAATCAATGATGAGTTTGACATTTTGCTTCCACTGTGGGATGCAAGTTCAGGGATGTAAGACATCATGGATAGATGATGCTTTATAAAACAAAACAGATGATTGGAGATGAAGGTTGCCTTGTTTAAAAGAATAGAAAGAAGAGAGAAAGGATATTAGGGTTTGAAGGTCCAGTATGACACATTACACATGAAGGATCAAAAGATGAACCCCAAACAAAGTGAACGATTGCCGGGAAGAAGGTTTTTTCCCTACAGCGGTTATTATGGTAGTGATTTTCTTCTCTTTTTAAATGAGAGGTTGGCAGTGGCTTCTCTGATATGTCAATCCCCAAAATACTTATGACCTTGGGGATTTTTAAACTAAACGATAGACTGTAGAAATGGCAAAAAAACCCCACTGCTAGTCTGTATCACTGTGCCATATGAGTCCCCCACTATTATCACTGTGCTATACGAGCCCTCCCTCTAGAAGTGCAAGTCTCTTCGACTGAAGGCTTCCCTTCTATTACCAATACATCTGATTGACTTTATTATTAATAAATTACGTTCTGGTATGCATGAGAGAAGACAAAATGACTAGTTTTTTTACCTCATTAGTTATAATCTAAATGAAAAAGACATAAGTTTTACTTTGACTAGATATTAGATATAAAAATATTGTTAACCAGAGTAGAGTTAAGTGATATTATAATGCAGCCATATGAAGAGATGAAACAAAATTAGACTGTCAAATTACTTGTGAGAAAATACTAAGTCAAAGTTAAAGAATCGTTGGCTTCTTAACACAAAATATATTACTTTGACTTCAAAATAAATTATATTGAATTTGAAATTTATTACAAGTAAAATAATGAGATAAAACATTTAGAATATAAATGATAATTATATTTTTTATCTTAAGCTGAGCTAGAAATTTTAAATTTCCCCCAATAAATTATTTCACTTTTTTTTACTTTAATTCTTAAAGTATGTCATTCAACACAACCCACTGTTAAATATTAAAATGAACCTTAGAAGGTACCAATTGTATATTTAAATGCCCTTTTCTAGGGAAAACAACCCTTAGTGCTTGGTGTAACGTGTACTGGATCTATAATGTCAGTTAGTCATATGAGTAACATAATACAAAGTGTAAAAATAATATAGAATAATACTAAAACAGATTTTATGTCTGAGAACTGGCACAAAACACAACAACATTGATAATTGTTTGTATACTCAGTGGTTTCATGTTCAAATTAAATGGCTGTGCAGTAATTAATAATAATATGGTAATAAATATACATTTTTTGTTGTAAATATTTTATTGGTAGTAGTGAACAAGTTATGTGCTGAAGCTGGCACTAGGTGTTATGTGCTTTATCTAGTACAAGTGTTATGTGCTAAAGCTAGCACTAGGAATGCTGGTTTTATGTGCTTTAAATAGGTGTTATGTGCTTTATCTATACAAGCTAAAGCTAGCACTAGGAATTGTATGATATATCTAGTACTAGGTTTTATGTGCTTTATCTAGCACTAGGTGTTATGTGCTTTATCTAGTACAAGGTGTTATGTGCTAAAGCTAGCACTAGGAATTGTATGCTTTATCTAGTACTAGTTTTATGTGCTTTATCTAGCACTAGGTGTTATGTGCTTTATCCTAGTACAAGGGTGTTATGTGCTAAAGCTAGCACTAGGAATTGTATGCTATATCTAGTACTAGGTTTTATGTGCTTTATCTAGCACTAGGTGTTATGTGCTTTATCTAGTACAAGGTGTTATGTGCTAAAGCTAGCACTAGGAATTGTATGCTATATCTATACTAGGTTTTATGTGCTTTATCTAGCACTAGGTGTTATGTGCTTTAATCTAGTACAAGGTGTTATGTGCTAAAAGCTAGCACTAGGAATTGTATGCTATATCTAGTACTAGTTTTATGTGCTTTATCTAGCACTAGGTGTTTATGTGCTTTATCTAGTACAAGGTGTTTATGTGCTAAGCTAGCATAGGAATTGTATGCTATATCTAGTACTAGGTTTTATGTGCTTTATCTAGCACTAGGTGTTATGTGCTTTATCTAGTACTAGGTGTTATGTGCTAAAGCTAGCACTAGAATTGTATGCTATATCTAGTACTAGTTTATGTGCTTTTATCTAGGGTTTTATGTGCTTTATCTAGTACTAGGTGTTATGTGCTAAAGCTAGCACTAGAATTGTATGCTATATCTAGTACTAGGTTTTATGTGCTTTATCTAGCACTAGGTGTTATGTGCTTTATCTAGTACTAGGTGTTAGCACATAACACCTAGTACTAGATAAAGCAAGCACTAGGTGTTATAAGAGCAATTTTGTTTTGTTTAAATGAAAGCATTTCCATCAAATTTAAGTGATTAACAGTTAGTAGTTAAATAGGAGGATATTGCGAACACTTGCGTTGTGTATAATCATATGATATGATATATTATGTCTATTCATATGATATGATATGATATATGATGTCAATTCATTTATTTACAATTTTAAAAAGCACATCAGTTAATATCAAAACAGATTAAGTTATTTCAACCAACTTGACAGTCCATTTTTATTAAAAATTAACTTTCCTTCAAAGCTGTACAAGATTGTGTTTTTAGATTTTTATGAGTGAAAATTACATAACTAGCGGCAGCTAGCCATGTAATTTTCACCCAAAAAATTGCTTTGTCATGCAAACAAGCAACAGGTAGTAGATCAACTGATTAGAGACAAACTTTCAACAAATACTAATCACATCAAAACAAATCTGTGATGAAGAAATTTTAATTATTTGTGAGATTCATGTTATGTTATCAATATTTGTTTTTATTTTTTAATTTAATTGTTGTAAATATTTGTTTAATAAATTTTTAATTATTGTTATAAAACTTAGGGCATTAAATAAATTCTATTTTTACAAAAAAAAAAAAAACAAATTTTGTTTATTAGCCTTTTTACCTTTCCTCATTTTTACCATAGTTATAAAGGAAAAGTATAAAAAAACTACTTTATAAGCAGTTATAAACGAAAAAGTATAAAAAAAACTACTTTATAAGGTTATTAAGGAAAAGTATAAAAAACTACTTTATAAGTAGTTATTAAGGAAAAGTATAAAAAAACTACTTTATAAGTAGTTATATATAAAAAACTACTTTATAAGTAGTTATTAAGGAAAAGTATAAAAAAACTACTTTATAAGTTGTTATAAAGGAAAAGTATAAAAAAACTACTTTATAAGTAGTTATAAAGGAAAAGTATAAAAAAACTACTTTATAAGTTGTTGTAAAGGAAAAGCGTTTGCAAAAAAATCCAAAACCGGGATGTCATTAAAATTATCCGTTTCAGGTGTTTTTAAGACTTCCTGAGTAGTTTTTAAAAAGTTCTGTACAAGTGTAAGTCTGTTATCATCATAGCTCATAGAATGTTTATGCTAGAGAGTTGAAACTTTGTACAAAAATCAATCTTTAGATCTTTTTGTGCTATTAGGAAAATATTTTTTGTATATATATATATATAATTAATATATAATATATATATATATATATATATATATATATATATATATATATATATATATATATATATATATATATATATATATACAGGGTGGTCCAGCTAAGAAGGACAAGACCTTTTTCTCGGAAACTATAACAGCTAGAAGGATGCGGTTTTCGGCGTTGGATTCAATGTAATAGTGAGCAGACGAGAAAATCCGTTTTCGGGCGCGCTTTGCGCCTGTCATAGAGATGTAAATGCTAACTTTTTTAATTTTATAGTTAGGTATAGGGAACTTTTTTTGGTCTTTAAAGAATGAAAAATAAGGAAGATTAGTGAAGACCGCATCAAATCGGACAATTTTTAACGAGCTATGATGAAAAACATTTTTTTTAATTTAGTTCACTTCGGCGCCATTTTGGATGATGTTGCATTTAAATAAAATTTATTATATGGATATATTTTTAAACTAGAAACATTGCTTTAATAAAAGAATGTCAAAAGTTTTAATTCTAACCTCAGTTTTAGGTGTAAAATAGTCGTTAAACATAACAAAAACAAAAAAAAATATGGTCTTTAAGATACCATGAAAAGTAAGATAGGGAGCTATAGTTTTTTATGGTTTGTACAGTTAGCCAACATAAAAGCAAAAATGAGTCCAATTTTAACAAATTCGCTTCACAATTTTCAAAAGTTATTACTAATAAATCTCTTAAAATTGCCAAAATGGAATATTTTTTTATAGTTTACCACCCTATTGTTGATATTTAATGGACCTGCAACGTCATCATACCTTGTGATCTTTATTGCAGCTTGTATAAGGATTCCAGACGCCTAAAAACACTTATTTTTTTCATTGGTTTTGGAGAAATTACGATTATGGTGATTTTCGTCAATCGTAGAATGCAGATTAGAGGTACCTTGCAAAACCAAGTAAAATCCTTCATAAATGTTAATAAAAAATTGATTTTGATGACAACTACTTCGTTTCTAGGGGTGAAGGACCAATAAACAGCAAATCACACAACTAGGCTGTAAAGTGATATTTCATTGCTGCGGAAATTTGTTTATTAACGACAATAAAATCAGCCATTTTTATTTCCGGATCAATAAATTATCATTATTTATACTATTTACGTTTAGTTATGCATTTATTAAAAAGAGTCGATTTTTGTATGAATAATTTAAATTTAACTTAGTTTAAAGAAATTAAAACACAAGATTGATAATAATCATTTATACTTTTACAAAATTAAGGTAAATTAATATGGGGACCTAACAGCTCAATTAGGTGGCCATCAAGTCACCGGACTTGACCCCACGCGATTTTTAATAGCAAATCACACAACTAGACTGTAAAGTGATATTTCATTGCTGCGGAATTTTGGTAAAAAATATTGTAAAAAATACCGATTTTGATGCGGTCTTCACTAATCTTCCTTATTTTTCATTCTTTAAAGATCAAAAAAAGTTCCCTATACCTAACTATAAAATTAAAAAGTTAGCATTTACATCTCTATGACAGGCGCAAAGCGCGCCCGAAAACGGATTTTTCTCGTCTGCTCACTATTACATTGAATCCAACGCCGAAACCGCATCCTTCTAGCTGTTATAGTTTCCGAGAAAAAGGTCTTGTCCTTCTTAGCTGGACACCCTGTATATATATATATATATATATATATATATATATATATATATATATATATATATATATATATATATATAATATATATATATATATAAATTAAATATATATATTATATATATATATATATATATATATATATTACTAACAAATGTGCCAAGTTTTATCTCAGTATCAGCAAGATACCCTAAAATTGCCTACTTTAGAAATCGCAAAAATGATAAGAGCACTGATTAGTACTATACATTCCTCTATGGATAAGAGATGAAATAAAATTATTTTTCAGGTCATTATATTGTATTAAGAGTATATAATATGTCTATTTATATAGACATATATTGGTTATTTTCATTATAACCAAGGAAAAGGTTAGTTTGCTCCTATTTCTCTATCTCATACAATTTCTATGGGGTCAGAAATGTTGCTTAATGCTTCATCCCCTTCAAGATCCTTGTTATTGATATATCTATCTTGTTTTGAGTTATTCATTGTTAATATATTATCCAAATACATAATCTAGTTAATTCCATAACTGCGTAATCAATAGTATTTAAAACGGTGTGACGTCGTTCCGTCGACAAATCATTCCGTCGACAAATCACTCCGTCGACAGTCGACGGAAAAATTTGTCGACGGAACGAAACGAGTTGTTGCGTCGACAAATCATTCCGTCGACAAATAACTTGTCGATGCAATGATTTGTCGACGGAGTGATTTGTCGACGGAATGATTTGTCGACGCAACAACTCGTTTCGTTCCGTCGACAAATCATTCCATCGACAAATCATTCCGTCGACAAATCACTGCGTCGACAAATAACTTGTCGATGCAATGATTTGTCGACGGAGTGATTTCGACGGAATGATTGTCGACGCAAACTCGTTTCGTTCCGTCGACAAAATCATTCCGTCGACAAATAACTTGTCGATGCAATGATTTGTCGACGGAAATTTTCAACCCGGTTCGTTCCTTCGACAAATTTGTAGACCTTCAGTGTTTAGATGTATTGTTAATTGCATACCTTTGAAATGTAAGGCAAGGAGAAGAAGTGGAACAAAAGCAGAGTAGAGATTTATTTTGCTCCCCTTATTAATATATAAAATACGGGCCTTCGGCCGTAGCCGCTACGCGGTCTCGCCGCTTTGCGGCCGGGGCCTCCTAGTGGACGCTTTGCGGCCACATTGTTGTTGTTTGTATTATGTATGGTTTCATTATCGTTTTCTTGTTACATGGCATTTTGCCACGTATTTAGCGAATTTTATTTATCGTTCGCCATACGAAAGGGTAGAAACTCTTACATATATATACATATTACATATATATATATATATATATATATATATATATATATATATAATATATATATATATATATATATATATATATATATATATATATAAACTTTTTTGGGACATATATTTTTGTTATCAGGAAGCCAATAGGAACCGATTCCGCTCACTCCCACCCTCAACTTCCGTCATCCGACAACCTCATAAGCGTCATTTTCATAATGAATTCGTTAAAAACGATAAAAATTCTAGTCACCAGGATTTGAACCCAGGTTTCAATTGTAGTAACATAACGATTGCTCGTCGCCCCTCCATGTCCGCCCATCCATCTAAACAACCATATAAACGTCATTTTCACGAAGAAAATAATTTAAAACGCCTGACATAATGCAAGTAGACAATTGAACAATACAGGCTGGAATTGCAAAAATAGTATCTCAAAAATATTTGTCGACGGAACGATTTGTCGACGCAGTGATCTGTCGATGGAATGATTTGTCGACGCAACAACCCGATTCGTTCCGTCGACAAATCATTGCGTCGACAAATCATTGCATCGACAAATTATTTGTCGACGGAACGATTTGTCGACGGAATGATTTGTCGAGGGAACGAACCGGGTTGTTGCGTCGACAAATCATTCCATCGACAGATCACTGCGTCGACAAATCATTCCGTCGACAAATAACTTGTCGACGGAATGATTTGTCGATGGAATGATTTGTCGACGCAACAACCCGATTCGTTCCGTCGACAAATCATTCCGTCGACAAACTCAAATTATTTGTCGATGGAACGATTTGTCGACGCAATGATTTGTCGACGCTATGATTTGTCGATGGAATGATTTGTCGACGAAGTGATTTGTCGACGGAACGATACGGAGCCTTTAAAACTACATAAAAATAAATGAAAATTTCAACAAAATTAGAAACATTTTATTCACATAGTTACAATCTTAATATTATATCTTACAATTGGCCACTTATTAGATTATTTAACAAACATTATAAAAATATAAAAGATAAAGATTTATAATGAAATAATTATACTTTATACAATATAAAAATTATAAATTTTGTCATTATTTTAATTATTTAAATATGATAATTACAGGCAATTGTCCTTTATAGGACAAACTTTATATGGTCACACAACACCGGATGTAGACAGTCAAAGATGATATTTCCAACATTAGATAGAAGGAAATCTAGATGGCTTCTTGACTTGAGTAAGTCTAGTCTCAGACTTATAGTAGGAGTAATCACTGGGCTGCAGGCTTAATAGGCATTTAGCCCTAATGAAGGTGACTGAGAGCCCAATATGTGCAATATGTGATGACAATGAGGAAGAAACAGCCTATCACTATTTGGCAACGTGTGAAGGGTTTGGAAGGCTCAGGTTTCAAATATTTGGAACTGGAACGCTTCTCGAAGAGGAAATGGAGTCTCTAAGATGGCAGGACATTCTTACTTTCATCCATCGTAGCAGGAGGTTAGACGAGGAGAAAGTAGTGGAAGTACAGTGATAGGTGGCTGACTTCGGGGTTGGTGAAAAGGACCTAATGGTGTGGTCTACTCACCAGGCTTGACCTCCCCACTCTTACTACTACTACTACTATATGGTCACACAATGTTAAATAAACTTTATATACCCACACAATGTTTACTAAACTTTATATGGTCACACAATGTTTACTAAACTTTATATGGTCACACAATGTTTACTAAACTTTATATGGTCACACAATGTTTACTAAACTTTATATGGTCACACAATGTTTACCTAAACTTTATATGGTCACACAATGTTTACTAAAGTTTATACGGGTACTATGGTCACAATGTTTACTAAACTTTATATGGTCACACAATGTTTACTAAACTTTATACGGTCACACAATGTTTACTAAACTTTATATGGTCACACAATGTTTACTAACTTTATGGTCACACAATGTTTACTAAACTTTATACGGTCACACAATGTTACTAAACTTTATATGGTCACACAATCTTTATATGGTCACACAATGTTTGTCACACACTAAACTTAAACCGTAAACAGTGCTGCAATAGTAAGACCTTAATGAAACCCTAAATGGAATAACTAGACTTTCTTCTAACTTTTACTGGGAAGTGAAGGAACCCTAATAATGGCCAGCTAGGCCAAAAATCCTCACAGTAATTAACCTCTTGTAATCTTGCTTTTTCGTTTAAATATACAAATAAACTAGAAAATTAGGTTAAAAGAATAAAAATCACAATTTACACATATGTATAAGAATATAATAGAGTACAAAGGGTTAAATTAATAGGAATCATAAGCAGAAATAGTGAAAATGTTTATAAAAGAAGACATCAGTCCAAATATAGTTAAAAAACAACTACTGAGCTTTCAACCAGAGATCCTGGTCATCATCAGGGTAAATAGATTTATTAAAACATAAACAACAAGACTATAAACATTAAACTAAATAAACCAACAAGTATACAATATCAAATAATGTAAGAGGAAACAACAAAAGATAAGAGTTATCTAAAATAAAGGTAACATAAGATTAGAGAAGTACAGAATAACTACAAGTTATAACTGCAACACAATGAGATTACAACAAAAAAAGAAAGTAATTGAAAGACAATAAGCAGAATTAGAAAATTTAATAATTTACAAAAGTGACAAACTATAGACAAAGAAAGGTACTCAGCAGGTGTTTTAAGTAATATATTTGTTCTTTACGATCTTTCTTCATTAATGGATACTTATGGCACATATTTAAAATAATATTTTGTTGATAGGGTGGTACCCCTACTTATGACCACCAGTAAACCGGCTTTCATATTATCAGTAGAATTACATTGTGTTTACAGTCATATGCTCCTTCTAAATTGGTATTATTCTAAGGTTCTATATTAATATTATTATTCTAAGGTTCTATATTAATATTATTCTAAGGTTCTATACCTAATGTACTTTTTACCTAGACTACTTGGTGCGATGTTTAAAGTAATAGATCAGAAAAATAAAATTAATATCACATTGAAGTTGAGTAAAAAAAATAGCTATTTACAAGGAGTATAGAGGTAATTTAACTAGACTAGCCCCAACTCTTAAAGGGAAGCAATGTGATGGAAATAGAAAACAAGGTTGCATCTAGTCAGGACTACATCCAGCTTCAAGTGTATACAGACTGGAGCAAAATTCTCCCCTCTCCTGTCTTAAGATAAAATAAAGCTGTATAAGATTAAATGTTGTCCAACTTGAGCTCTCCATTATGTAAAGTGATTTTTAGTGACTTTTAAAAGAAAAAATAAGCTTATAGAGGGGGGGGGGGGTGGATTTTTTGGAAGAGGGGTGGGCTCACTGATCAAGATTATATACATATAAATATATATATATATATATATATATTATATATATATATATATATATATTATATATATATATATATAATATATATGTGTGTGTGTGTGTGTGTGTGTGTGTGTGTGTGTACCTATGTATGTATGAGATATTTGTTCCTAGACATTTCTCTGGGACACAATAACTTTTGAACGCTTTCTCAGATTAAAAGGAAACTTGGTACAAAAATCAACCTTGTTAATGTAGTATGTGTGACGTCATTAACCTACAATAAAGACCAAAAAAAACTTTACAAAAGTTTAGACTGGGCTGCAAATGTTTACACATGTACTACTATGTATGATTAACACAGTTACATTTTATTGTTACCATTAATTCCAGTTTTATTGATTTACATTATTATTATTATTATTTATTGATTTACGTATATAACAAAATCTAAACAAATCATGTTTTTACTAATACATTGGAAAATTTGCTTAATTCACAGCAATATTTCACTTATATAAACTAGAGATATGACAAACTGATATGAGACAATAATAAAAAATGTGGCTGCTGATGGCCCTGAGGATGAAGGCCTCTTGTTTTTGCATTGATCGTTAAGGCACAGGGCCCCAAGACATGTAACTTTGAAATTTTAAATTGTACCCCATATTTTTTTTTTCTTTCACATTTTGATTCTATGACCAAAATAATTAATCTTATGACCTTGAATTTTTTCCATCACAAATACTTTTCCTTCACAGGAAGGGAAAAACTGTAAAAGGCCGCAACAAATAAATTTTATAACAGGTGATTTGTGCTCTTTCAGACAATTATAATAAAGGACAATTTACTCCATCACTAATAGTTTGCCCATATTTTTAACTCCAATTTTTTCGGGCACCCATTTACATTTTGGTCTCTGTGTAGGGGGCAAATTATTAGTGATAGAGTAATTGTCCTAGCATAAAACATCATTTATTTTACAGAAAAAAACAATAATAAATTTTATTTTTTAACTATTTTTTTGCTACCATACAAAAAAAAGTAAAGATAAAAATAGATATTATTTTAGTCATAGAAACAAAATTTGCAAGAAAAAATTTGGGGACCAATTTAAAATTTCAAAGTGAGGTGCCCGCAGCGCTCTAATAGTCAATGAAAAAATAAAATTTACTACAAATAATAGAGATCTTCCAAGTTTCAAAAATGTATGTATTATGGTTTAAAAATTAAGAGGGGAAAACTTATGAACCACCCTGTGTATATACATATAGTATATCTTTCAGGGGAATATTTTTTCAGAGCAGACAAAGATAAGCAAAACAACCCATTGTCCACACAGGAACTGATGACCCTTCCACCACTTTTAGTAAGCCTGTGACGGCAGTACAAAACAAGTAGTGCAAATTTAAAAATCCAATTAACTAAACAATTAATCTCTTATTTTTGACAAATTTCTTTCTACTTTGAGTATTTACAACTTTTTCTACTTTTGTTTTCTTAGTTTCACTTTTCTTTGCGTCTTCTTCATCAGAGTCTGAGTCGTATTTGAGAGTTCTTTTCTGATCTTTCGGTTTGGCGAAGGAGGTAGAAGGGGCGGATAAATAGCTTTGACTGGTTGTAGAAGCACTAAAATTACAAGTTTGAGATTCTGACAAATTTTTGGGTAGATTATTTTTATTAGGAGGCTCTAAATGACTAGATTTTGAAGATAAATGCTGGACATTATTTCCTGGCGAAGTGAAAGATTCATCTAACGTTTGAAATAAATCTTCATCATCGCTCTCTCCCCAAACTGAAGTGTCGTTCGCTTTGACAACAGTTTCAGCCATTGAATTATCAAAACAATTAGTAGCATTTTCGGTGCAAGTTTGAAATGTCGTTTGGTCGACGGACGAGGGCAAATGCTCCGTGGATGTTTTGAATGCTTGCTCCACACTGTCAAGAGCCGTCACAAAGCTCATATCATCATCATCATCATCGTCCCACTCTACAGTCTCCGACTTTAAACTAAACAAACAAAACAAAATCTAAATTTCAATCACAATGATGGGATCAGACAAAGTTAAACAAGTTTATTTAACTCGGTGTGTCTTTCTCGAATCAACGAGCTGTTAACATCTCAGAAAAGAAAATAATTTTATGTATCTATAACTTTCATCTTTATCTTCATGGTAATTTATTTAATTTTTATTTTCTGTATTTGTTTCATATTTTTTGCTTATAATTTATTTTTTATACGTTTTATTTATCATTGTATTTTTTACTATTTTATTTCCACGTTTCTGTTTAAGTATTTTTGCATTTCTTTGTTATTTCTCTCTATTTGGCTTTTCTGGTGTAATTTGTTTTCATTTTTAATAACTTATTTGTACATGCATTGATGATGACCTCATGTAGCTAGAAAGCGCTTTGCCAATAAACTATTTTTTTTTGTGGAGACTCTTTTCTTCGTTTCCTAGTATAGTAAAAAAGTTGAGTAAGGTTAGTTAAGATTTAATTAGAGGTAAGTTTTCTACTCATAATTTAAGGATCCATTTGCTGTCTCAGTTCCCACATTGCATTTCCCCAATAAACACTAAAGAACAAACAAATATCATCCAAATAATAATGAACAACGCCATTATCCCCACAGCATCATTGAGAAAAAACTTGCTAAAATGTGACAATTATTATATTCATTCTAAAGACAACAACTAACAGGCTGAGCTCATAGAATTAAAATAAACCTAATTGGCCACATAGTTCTATAAATAGAAAACTGATGGTTGACCTTAAGATTAAAGATTGGCGGTTTAAAAGTGGAGATGTGGTGCTTTAAACATACTATATTCATTGACTAAAAATACATTTTTCGGAATCAAGACGAAGTAAAATTACCCTAATGTCTTCTTCCATGCCTGTATAATATTCAATTGAAGATGTGCTATAAAAGGGGGGAGGATAAATATACTGAAATTTGCTTTAAATCTTATCTAAGTTACAAAAAACTCAATGGATATTTTTTAAATTGTAATACTGATATTAAGATATTTTACTCTTTTTGGAGGTAAAATGAACTAAAATGTTCTACAAAAATTGAGGACAAAAAAAGGGGGAGGGGTAGTAGTAGTAGTAATAGGGTGAAAGGCAGGGGGGAGGGGTAGTAGTAGTAATAGGGTGAAAAGCAGGGGGGAGGGGTACCTCAGAACTTTTCTTCACCACTTTGGACTTGCTTCCCTCATCCTATAAATATGGAAATTCCCTAATTTATAATAGGCCACTCTTTGATTGTTTTTAAAAAGTGAAAAGCATTTTATTTATTCCCATCAGTCACCAATCCAGATACTGATCTCAAATGATGTAGCTTAACTTTAGTGATTCAACAAAAACCCGAAGATATCCTCAGGAGAGCAGAATAAGTCTGTTACTGGGCAAATTTAATGGTCTTATTTAAAACATATATGGTCTTATTTTGGATGCATGATTTTCAGGTCAAGGAATACATAATAGTCCTAACCCTTGGCAAATTTGATAGTCTTATTTAGGACCACATGCATGCCAAATTTCCAATTGGGGCCCCTATAAAAATCCGTACACACACTGGTGATAACACACATACAGACAGACAACTTGTTCAATCCACTCAGGAGGTCTTTAAAACACCAGAAACAGGTGATTCATCAAATTCCCGGTTTCGGACTTTTAAACCAAACACTATATTTTTCAATATACCTAACTAGTGAAAGATTATTTTACCTTATTTTCTTCTTATCTGGTACAGCATGGAATTTATGGAATTTTTTACCAACAGCACTGTAACATTTAGAAACATATAAAACACATTAAAAACATTGAAATCACAGACTTATTTTTACAATACTTTAGCACAGTATTGCACACATGAGGTTGGCCTGATATGAAATCGTGGGGCCCCCAAAATCTCATTGGCTCCCTCGCACTATTTCTTATGCTGTCAAACTGATTATAACCGTGTATTATACCATAATCAAATACTATAAAATATATCCAGCATTGCACTGCAACCTGTATAGAAAAGCAGCTCATACAACTCAGACAGGGATAATTAATAATATAAAGTCTTGCTTAGGGCTGTATTTTCCGTATCTTTTCTATTTCCCCCCAAATGTAACTATTTATCATAGGGACTTAATATTTTGTACATATTTTTCCCAGAAATTATTTTATTTTCTCTTTCTATCTCTCTCTCTATTTTTCTTCTCTATATTTAATACATCTTTTATAAAGATGTATTAATTTCTACATCTATTTTATAAATTTTGCTTTTCTATGGTTCTAAACAGAATTGTAAAGTTTTGTTAAATTGACTAGAGACCACCTCCTTAGACAAGCCTAGCTTTATAGGAGGTGCACATATTGCATTTAGTATATTCAAACAAATTTGATAAGAATTATGTATTACAATCTATTACATATCTTCAAAAAATGTATTTTTTGTGGAACAAATAAAAAATCTTTAAAAATATGATCAGCATTATTCTGACGAGTCTAGCTTATTATAATTTTCCATATCATTTAGTACAATTATCTTTATTACAATATTCGATATCAGCTTATAAATTAATTTTCTGCTCATCAGTAAAAAAACAATACTAGAAGCATTTTGCAGGTTTCATTATATCCTATACCAAATTTAGTACAATTTTGAAGAAAATTGTAGTCATAGTCAGGAGAATAAAAGAGAATTTATGTGAGATAAAAATAGAGCTTTGTAAAGTCACAAGGTCAATATGATAAACTAAAATCAAGTTGAGTTACATAAATTGGTAAGCAAGAAACCAAGTATTACCCGTGGTGTAATGGTTAAGGTGCGGCCAATACACAGAATGAATAGACTATAGTCATGGGTTCAATCCCAGCACGGGCCTCTAGGAAAGGTATAAACTTTAAAATGACCCTATGGATTTAAGTGTCAAAAAGTAATAATAAAATTTAAAAAAAGATTTTCATACTTAGTTTTAAGTTGGCAGTTAATGTCCTCAGATGTGACACCCTCTATAACTGATATGAACTCCTGACCAAACTTATTTATCTTGGCTTCTGTAAATCCATCATCTAACACAAAAAAAGCAACAAGTGAACATAATAACAGCTGTCTCAGCCAGTGTCGGATAGTTATACAAGTATTGCAGTTTCTTTTTAGCAAGGTTCCAAAGGAAATATAAGCTAAGGGGGGGGGGACTAAGGGTCATACAAGGGGGAGGTGGTTTTTCTAAAAAAGGGAGTCTCTGATCAGGAATATATACATCTTGGATCATTTGCAATTCAAAGAGATAGTTGTCAAGTTGGCAATACCAAAAATGTTTGGTAATGATCAAATTTTTTTGTCATATAAAAATGATACAAAATTTTTATCATGGGATTAGCATCGAAATTATTCCTTTATTACTTTTCCTCATTTATACCGTAGGTATATAGGAAAGTATTGTGTTTGGAAAAAATCTGAAACCAGGATGAAACCGGAATTATCTTTTTCAGGTGTTTTTAAGGCCTCCTGAGTGGTTTTTGCAAAGTTGTCTGTCGGTATGTGTGTGTGTCTGTTGTCATTGAGCACACAGTGTATTTATTCTAGAGAGTTGAAATTTTGTACAAAAATCAGTCTACCGCTTTATTTGTGCTATTTGGAAAATAATTTTTTTATGACATCATTAACCTGCAATAATGATTCAGCAAAAATTTCAAAAAATCATAAAACTCGGAAAAACGATGCAATCGGATTGAGATTTGGTTTGGCACACATGTGACTATGTATAAGTCTAACATATGTGCCAAATTTCATCTCAATATCAGCATTAGTTCAATTTTTATTGAATAACTTGTGTACGTTTTTTTAAAAATTGTCAAAAATTAGGAAATGGTCCAATTGAGTTGAAATTTGGTACAAGTGTATTATTACCTAATAAATAATTACACTAATTTTTGTTTCAATGCAACAAACATATCCATGACTTTTATAGGATCATAAAAATTAAGGATCATTGAGCGTGGTCAAGGCTGTATGGGTGACCACTGAGAATGATAAGGGTTGCATTTAATATCTGAAGACGAGCGAAGCAAGTCCAAAGGCATGTTGCAATATAAATTTGGCGAACTGTATTTCTGAGGACAAGCGAAGCGAGTTCAAAGCAAAGAGGATGAGTGTAGCGAATCTGATGTAATGAGGAAAAGTTCCGAGGTACCCTGTACCCAATTTTTTTATTAATAAAAAAATAAATAAGTGAGTGAAAAATGAGTTAAAAGTTAATAGAATAACCATCGGTGCTACAAGCATTGTAAATATTTTATAGATAAATACTTCGATTATTTCAGGATTTTAAATATAGAATCAGGCTCTTATTAGGCTCTCTTAGTTTTTTAAGCTGGTATTTACCTGATGGATAACCTGGTTATATTTTATTATCAGTTAATTAAAAACTCATGATAACCCATTTAAAAGGGTTTTTCCAATGAAAGAGTGACTTCAGTGAGTTTAAACTCCCTAAAATCAATTAAAGTAAATCACTTCAAGGAAAATCATTTCTTTTTTTTTCCTTAAAAAAATTTGATAAAATGATTAAAAATGAGAAATCCTCGTTATCAAATTAAAATTTACCAGGAGTGAATTGATGGATCTCTACTTTTTTTCTTGTATAATTTATTATAAATGCAAAACTAATATAAAATTATTGACCAAACTATTTAAACAAGATGATTTACGAGGTAATGGTCAGATAACATATAACACAGAATTTGAGCTTTCGCCCGTAAATTAGGCCTTCTTCAGAAGTAGTTTTATTCCAAACTGAATCAGATAACATAAAAAATAAACAATAGTTGTATTAATCTAACAATAGCTAGCTGTGTATGCCATCGTAGAACGACACCTACACTACTAATTAGCATACACAGCTAGCTATTGTTAGATTAATTTAACTATTGTTTCTTTTTTAAGTGCTATCTGATTCAGTTTGGAATAAAACTACTTCTGAAGAAGGCCTAATTTACAGGCGAAAGCTCAAATTTTGTGTTTTTATTTTTATCTGACCATGACCTCATAAAATTATCTTATATAATAAATAAAAATGTTAATATGACTGGCAATTATATTCATGGTTCTCTCGATTCATCCAATTTGTTTAAATAAAACTGCCAGTGGGAGAAACTTACAAGCAGAGAGTTGAGAGACTTGTTTTGGTTTATCCTTAGACATCTTCTGTAGCACTGCGTTACTACAAATCATGTACGGCATGCAGTCTAGTTTGAGAGCCAGATCTACTCTCAGCTCCAGTAACTTATCATAAATTACCACCTGTAAGCAAATAAAATAAAATCCGTAAACAACTCGGGTTTAGTTAGGAATAAATATAAATACTAACAATGATTTCCAAAATTTAGTTGCTGGCTAACAAGTGGTTAGTCGAAATCAACAAGGCAATGATCTTAGAATAATACTAACACTTATGGAGCATAGTACTGTAAACACAATGGAATTCCACTGATAACATGAAAGCCGGTTTACTGGTGGTCTCAAGTAGTTTACCATCTTAACAAAGAAACATTTTTTTGTTTTTTTTTTGTAGCCACCCTTAAGTTGGCATCCTAGTCCGTCATTTTTCCTCATAGATTAATAAAATATCTACTTATTTGAATATTTTATCTCACTTATTGTTACCTACTTTATATTCAACTTATAAAAAGACTAATTTTAGAAACCAATGTGCATTTCCTTGGAGCCACCATTTTAAGGACATTAGAAGGCAATTTATAGCAGTATGACCAAATATATTAAAAAATGTTTTCAAAATTCTATCAATAAAACAAACAGAAAAAATCGAAATAAATACAAATTTTATAAACACATAAGAGAAAGCAATCATAGTCCAACATGGATAGTAGCAAAATTATAAGCTAAAATAGAATAAAATTATAATTATATAAAAAAAGTACTCATTTCACTTTTACTTATTAGTGATTCTATAAACATCATCTATTAGTTCATTGGTCCATTTGTAAAAACTTTATTTGTTCATGATAACAAAATTGATTTCTAAATCAGTTATATTAATATAAGCTGAATATTACCTCCTGTGTTTTTTCATGAGCTTCTAAAATTGATTCTGAAGAAGACTGTGGTAGGCCAGGGTGACCTGTCTTGAGCACTTCTCCGTTCAGCCAGTTATCAGGCGTCAGTCTAAACAGGTACACAACTATGAAATATTTCTAAAACGAAATAATTATAAAAATGGCCTTCAGCCTTTCCGCGGCCACATGTTTGTTGTACTTTATCAGTTCATCATATAATTTTAAGTAAACAAGTTAAGATACATATATTTTAAGAGCTAAAAGTAAGGATAAATAGTTTCTCAACTGGTTGACGCTATCAAAAAATCTTATAAAAATAACTGTCCTCTTAGCATACGGAAAGGATCTAAAAACATTCCTTGGTGGAGCCAATCTTTAGAAAAACAGAGAAAACAGGTAAGAAAACTTTTTAATCAGGCCAAAAAATCTGGTGAATGGAATACCTATTCTTTAGCTCTAACAAAATACAACAAGGATATTAGAGAGGCCAAAAGAACCTCTTGGAAAAAATTCTGTGAAGAGATTGACAGCATCCCTGAAGCTTCAAGGCTGAACAAAGTTCTCTCAAAGAATCCCCTAAATCCTGTTGGCACTCTCAAAACTCCCAGTGGAGAATTCACTAACAGTGGTAAGGAAACAGGTGAAGTTATGCTAAAGACACATTTCCCCGACTCAGTTATTATAGAAAACGAATCTGACAACCAACATCCCGTCGGGACTCAACAAGTAATTCCTGATTGGGCTACAGCTGAAATCATTACAATGTCCAAAATCAAGTGGGCTATCAATTGATTTCAACCTTACAAATCGCCTGGCCCGGATGGGATTTACCCTGTTTTCTTACAACAAGGGATAGACGCACTGGCGCCTTTAATTTTTAGTCTTTTCAGAGCCAGCATAGCTCTTGGTTACATTCCTGACTCGTGGAAATCAGCCGTCACCTTTATTCCTAAGCCTGGACGTCCTTCTTACTCAGAAGCAAAATCCTACCCACCCATATTGCTTATCTTCTTTTCTGGTGAAAACTATGGAAAAAATTATTGACAGGCATATTTGTGAGACTGCTCTCACTGTAAATCCACTAAATAAATATCAGTTCGCTTACCAAGCAGGCAAATCATGTGAGAGTGCTTTGCATGTTGTGGTGAACAAGATAGAAACTGCTTTTGCCAACAAAGGATGTGCTGTTGGTGCTTTCCTGGATATTGAAGGAGCATTTGATAATACCTCATACGATACTATTATTAGATCGTTAAAGGATCGAGGAGTTGAAGACACAATTTGCAAATGGATCGGTAATTTACTTCTAGGAAGGAAAATAACAGCATGTATAGCTGGAGAGACTGTAGAAGCACGAGTTACAAGAGGTTGCCCTCAAGGTGGAGTGCTATCACCTCTTTTATGGAGTCTGGTGGTAGATGAAATTTTATCTACTTTAAATCGTAATGGGTATTTTACCATTAGGTATGCTGACGACATAGTGGTTATAATTACAGGCAAATTTATAAATACAGCTCTTGAAGTTATGCAAAACCCAATATCACTAATTGAAAAGTGGTGTCGAGATGTTAATCTCTCAGTTAATCCTTCTAAAACAGCTCTAATAATCTTTACCAAGCAGCGAAATCAACCTACTGTAAGACCCAATGCTGTTGAAGAAAGATTACAGTTAACTGATCATGTAAAGTACCTTGGAGTGATACTAATAAAAAAACTGACTTGGAACCCTCACCTAGATAGAGTCATTCACAAATCAAAACTATACTTATGTCCTTAAGGAGAGCCTTTGGAAAAATTTGGGGTTTAAAACCACGTGTTTTATACTGGCTTTACTTAATGGTAGTCAGACCAGTAATCACTTACTGTTCTCTGTATGGGCCTAAAACAAACCAAGCACTGCTGTAAACAATTAAACTCTGTTCAGAGGCTGGCCTGTCTTTCAATAACTGATCTATGAGCACAAGTCCTACAGTTTCTTTAGAAGTAATGCTAGGGCTTCCTCCTCTGAACTCGTCATCAAAAGCGAAGCTCGATTAGCAGCATATAGACTACAAATTTCTGGTAACTGGAAATCAAATCCACACCGGGGACACTCTGAAATAATCACACTGATTCGTAATCCATTACTAGATATGAACTCCGACCACATGACAATATCTTACTCCTATGATCAACCGTTCTCACTTAGTTGTAACTTTGTTGAAGACTCCTTTCCACCAAAAGATGATGCTGTTGTGTGGTTACAGATGGATCTAAAATGGACAGCGGATCAGGTGGAGGTGTATGAATTTAACACTGGAAATAAAATCTCTATCCCTCTAGGCAAAACATGCCTCAGTCTTTCAGTCAGAAGTGTTCTCAATTAACACCTGCATTCTCGAAAATCTCAAGCGAAACACTAAGCAAGCGTCAGTGTTCATTTATACAGACAGTCAAGCTGCCATAAAACCCTGGGATCCTACAAAGTTAACTCTAAACTGGTGTGGGAATGTTTACAAAACCTTACCAGTTTGGCTGCTGAAAATCAAGTATCAGTTAGATGGGTTCCAGGACATAAAGGTATAGATGGTAATGAGGTTGCAGATGATTTAGCAAGACAAGGTTCAAATCAAACTCCAGTAGGACCTGAACCAGTTATTGGCATTTCGAAAACACAAGTCAAGACGGCAGTGAATGAATGGCTTAGAGGTAAACACCAACAACACTGGAATAATTAATTGAGAGGTCCTCAAGCCAAACTGACAGATGCTCATCTAAAGCTAAATAAGAAAAACTTGAGTATAGTGACGGGCTTAATAACTGGTCATTGTCACTTACGCAAACATATGCATACCATCGGCATATTTCAAGAAGAGCCTGTCTGTAGACTCTGTGGCCAATGCCCTGAAACATCATCACACATCATCTTTGAATGCAAAGTTCTAACATACAAAAGATTTCTGTTGTTTGGAGAAGCCACACTAAGCAGAATTGAAAACCCAGATGCCAATTTAGTACACAAACTTTTAGAAATAATAAAAGGAAAGGATCTCCTATAAGCTTAGAACACGAGGGTACTTGTCCAAAAGACTCAAAGTCGCAGTGCAAAAGGTTTTACACCTACCCTCACAATTAATAATAATAATAATAAGGATAAATAAATCTTAAAAGCTACTTTTAAGTTAAAAAGTAAGGATAAATAAATCTTAAAAGCTACTTTTAAGTTAAAAAGTAAGGATAAATAAATCTTAAAAGCTACTTTTAAGTTAAAAAGTTAGGATAATACATTTTAAGCCACAGACGAATATGTTAATGATAAATTATACTGAACATATAACTATGAGATTCGCCATATTAAATCTACTGATATATATATACTAGATAACATAATTATGTACAACTAAGAAAAAATAAAGTAAAACTTTACAGCACAAAGAATGCTTACTTGAGTTTAGGCTTGATATAAGTCATCATTTCAGGAGTTGGTTCCAAGTCTACGATTCCTTTACCATTACCTCTGAAATAAATAAACAAGTGTCATTAAGAAACTTTAAACAGGGCCGTGGTATTCATAAGGCACAACTTTTAATATCAATTCCGGTCTGTCTTCTAGACTCTGATAACTACACATACTTCAGAAGGTAGCACTGATTTGATATGAGGTGAAAGGATGCACATTACAGTCTATCGTTTAGTTTAAAAATCCCCAAGGTCATAAGTATTTTGGGGATTGACCAACCACAGAATCCGCTGCCAACCTCTCACTTAAAAAGAAATAATCCCTACCACAATAACCACTGTAAAAAAATCTTCTTCCCGGCAATCGTTCACTTTATTAGTGGTTCTTCTTTTGATAACATCGTTTTGAAAACTACTTTCAAATTAATCTTAGCAATGATATTTTAAAATAAAACAACACAAAAGAAATGTAAAATAACCTGATTGTTTACATAGTTTTTTCCCGCTCTCTTCTTGCAGGATTTTTTTTCTTAAGAATCAGTGGTGTCTAAACTGACCTGTCAAGATTTTTAAACTAAACGATAGACTGTATATTTATTTATTAACAGATCACAAACAGATTTTACCACAGGTAGGGTGCTTTAATTTTATTTTTAAAAAGGTTTTTTTATTTAAAAAAACAGCGGTTATTGTGGTAAGGATTTTTTCTCTTTTAAGTGAGAGGTTGGCAGCGGCTTTTTCTGATTGGTCAATCCCAAAATACTTATGACCTTGGGGATTTTTAAACTAAACGATAGACAGTAGTCATTAAACTTATTACCTTGTAGAAACCAGATTGAACAAAGACTCAGGTTTTAGTTAAGTTGAAAGAACTTACTTGCTGGCATACTTCCTTCCTTTGGGAGTAATATTGACAGTGACCACAGGGAAGTTATTCTTATTCCATCCTCTACCAAAACTAGATGAGTCTTCTACCAGTAGATTCTCCCTTAGTAATAATCGTCCTACAACAATATCCATTTACACATAAACAAGCCATGCAGTCAATATAAAGACAACCAAAGCAGTAAAGCAATGAACTAGAAGGAATGTATCAGATAACTAAGTTTAAAAATGTTTAATGATACACACTTTTGGAATAAAGAAGCCAATTGGAACAATGATCCCACCTCCACTTCCGTTATCCAAACAATTCCACAATAATTGCCTCTTCTACAAAGCAGCTCAGCTATACTGTATCCCTTGATAGACAAGGTTAATAAGTGTTAATCGAATCCTACAAATGTTCCTCCTCCAACTTAAAGTTGTTCTTAGCTTCCCTAGCTCCTTACGCCCTACAAGACTACCTTTCCCACCCTCACTCCTATAACTACTTCTTTTTAAAAAAATGAAATAATGTATGCCTAGTTGTTAAGTTTATTGTGTACTGTATTATCAAAATTTTTTTTAAATTTCTTATATTTTATAACAACGTGTTACATCCACATAAGTGGCTTTTGTAATAAATAAAAATGAATAAAATAAATAAGAGGTCTGTTGTTTCAAAACTCTTAACAAAAGTTCTGGGCAGCTGACGGCTTAACATCTCTCCGTTATGCCATTTAAGTTTTTAGGGTTCTTTACATAATCATTTTAATTATGTTTATAATTATGTTATTTTAGTCATTAGGTTTAAGTTTTAACTTTTTTACGACAGTTGTTAAACTTTTACAATTAAATAATATTTTTTCTATTGCTATGTTACAATATTGCTATGTGACAACAATATCGCTTTATATTGCACTGATGATGGTGTAAGTTGAAAGCCTTTGCTACACAAAAATGTTTATAAAAGTCTGTAAAAGCATTAGAAATGCCTTAATTCATCAAGAGAAGGTAACGCTACACCTTTATGACCTCACTTTAACAAGAACAATGAGTAAAATGTGTTACTTCATGATACTTAAATTCTTATTAAGTCTCATTACTCAACATTATGTGCAATTAAAAGCACTCATGCCAACTCCCTTTGTTACCAGACCAATAGAATTGTTTCCTCACAGCCTTTCACGGCAATACAACTCTAATATAATTGAATGTATTACATACCTAAGCATTTCCACCAAGCTTCAGGTTTACCAATACCACTGCCATATAATTCATGCTCATAAAACGTTTTTGGAAGTCGTTTATTTGTAGAGCCTCTAATGAAATAAATAGGGATGCTCAGACCATATTTCCCTTCAAATAAGATAACAGCTTTTAAAAGTAGAACAGTGTCTTCAGTCAGGTCGTAAATCTCATATAGGTCTTTTTTATTATTTTTACTGCAAATCATAACAAAAAAAAATTATAATTATTCATTAACAGTGGACCATAATGAATCCTGGGATATTCATATCCAACTATTATAAGTATACTATATTATAAGTATAATAGTATACTTATAATAGATAATATTATTATTATTATAATACTATTATTATAGATACTATTATTATTATAATAGTATAATAGATATTATAAATATACTAGAGTAAAGGTTTACTGATAGCTTAGTTGTTTAGAACATCTGGACTTAAGTTCATCCAGGGAGACCTCTAGTTTCAAGTTGCCCAGGTTCAAATCTAAGAGAGGCCACTTGGTTTTTACTCTAAACAGCAGGCCTATTAATGTTACCTTTAAAATGACAGCAGTTCTGGTTCTAAAAAAGTTGAATGAATGAGGAGCTCACTCAATTTCAGGCTTGCTGATCGGCAAGTTTAAAGATTCTTGCTTGAAAACCAACCAGCACTTGTGAGACATAATGTGCTATGAATACGCCTCAGCTATATTGCAGCATTAAATAGCTGTTACAGCTACATTGCATAGTAAAGGTTATAATAAATGCATATACACACTATAGAGGTAGAGTGAGGAAGATAAGCTTTAAAAGCTTAATAGGTCTTTTAAAGCTGCTCTCTGACTCGGGAGAGGGTAACAATGCAGCATGATTAAAGAAGTTTGAAGAATTAACTTTTAATTTAAGTCAAAGTTAATAAGTCAGTCAAGACTGTAGTTAAAGAGAAAAGTCAGACTGACGGGAAGTAAAAATACAAGCTGTCTAGAGGACTTTGGTAGATGTAAGGTGGAGACTATTAGCCAGCATGAACCATGATTCTATCTAGGATTATCTGGCAACTGGCTTTGGTGCACGACTTGTAAAGTGTTCTTACATCCATAGGAAATAGTAAAAAGCTTCCTAGATATATAGTTGCAAGAAGATTAAACCTGCATGGCTCTCACTTCTCCCTCATTACCATGACACTAGAGTAGAGTAACATAAAGTCTTAAACTTTGAAGACCCCTGAAATCCTTTAACAGACCCCAGGGGTAGTTGCAGTAAAAGTGTGGAAGGTCTAGCAAATAGGCGACTCTGTCGGGTCTTTTTTGGAAAGTTATTTAAGTGTCAGGGTCAAATGGTTTTGTAAGCAGTCGCAGACTTAAAATCAAACTCGACTCCAGAATCAAATTTATTCACCAAATAGCATCTACACTAATTATTTATTCACTTGAAATTTGAAATATGAATAATCTCAAGTATCTCCAAGTTTTGCTTCAATGTCTAAACCCTAGATTACTGAGGGTCAAAAGAGTAGCATTTAACAGGTAATCAGAGTGTTCTGAATAATATATATTCTTTAATACTACCGAATTTTGCAAAACGTGAATAGTTGACAAAATATAATTGTGCGAGAGACACCTAGGAATTGTATAACAAGCAAAATGCAGTGCTACATCTGGGAACTGTTTGACTATCATTTGACAATCGTCATCATTGATGGCTTGAGATAATGTCAAATGATGGAACAGTTCCCAGATGTAGCATTGCATTTTGCTAGTTACAGTTCCTAGGCATCTCTCGCACAATTATATTGTGTCAGTTATTTAAGTTTTGCAAAACTCGGTTTTGCTTGCCAAGCATGATGGAGGTAAGAGAACACCACTTGACTCAGGTAAATACTTCACATTATACTCTTCAGAATTTTAAATGAAGGTCAGAGTGAGTTCAGGCTCTGTCCATGCCCTGACGAGTAAAGCGTAACAAAACAGAGTGGGAAATGACATTATGTCGACCCATCAATGATGATGAAAGTCAAATGATGGAACAGTTTTCAGATGTAGCATTACATTATGCTTGTTACATTGGTATATAATTGGTGTCTCTTGCACAATTATATTGAGTCATAATAAATGTACCAAAATTGAAAACAAAAACAGGAGTTATATCCAGCTAAAGATTTGAGTTTGTAAACAGTAGTCCTTAAAACCCAGTGTGACCAACTGGACCATAAGCTGAAATGTAAAACATTAGAAGAAGAGATCTAACCTGAGAGAGCAGTTATCGCAGCACCTTGGGTTGGGCTCTATAGTGACATCAGGGTCAAAATGACTCAGCAACATCTTCCGTCGGCACTGTTTTGTCTCCAAATATTTCTCCATTAGTCTCGCCATCTCTTCCTTATGTTCTCGAAACTTACCACTCAGGTTACCCAGTAAAAATCTGCAAAATAGACAATCAAAGAATAATGGGTACCTCTGAGCTATCAACTTCATTTTGATTTTATTAATTCAATTCATTCCACAATCATTGTGAGAACATAGTCAAAATTAAATAAAAAAATTAGTTATAATTAAAAAAACAACTTTTCCCTGCCTGGTCAGATTTGCTACACCCAACCCAACCACATTCGACTCCTTGGTCCTTAGATCAAGAAAATCAACTCATTTATATTGTGGTATATCTTGATTTATTGAGGTACATCCTCAGATAGTAAATAACCTAATATATAACCTACAGTCAGTCATCCAAGTAATTATGTTTGTTTTGGGGTTTATTTTACAATGGGGTTTTATAGTTTTGGGTTTGCAGTCAGATGATTACTTACTTATTAGTATTGTAGTCACCAGTAGAGTAGAAGACATGACAGTTTGAAGGTTGACCATCCCTACCTGCTCTACCTATCTCTTGATAATATGATTCTATTTCCTTAGGAGCACCATAGTGGATCACAGTTCTAACATCTATACATCAAAACTCTTACATGATAATAATACAAAATAAATAAATTAATAAAAAATAAATAAACATTAAATAAATAGACTTAGATAATCTTATAGAACTTAGATAATCTTATTGAAATTTAATAATAAATATGGCCATCAAAAATGGAGGACACCATATTTTTAATGAAATTATATGCTTCTCAGTTGATCTCAGTTTAAAATTATCAGTAGAAGCTTGTTTTCCCAACGTTTTAATACCACTGTTGGAAAAATCATCAGGAGTGCACAATAATGAGATATTGACACAACCCTATACACTTAAAAACTTTGAGGTCTTTACTACAAGATTTTTAACTTCAAATAAGATTACCTAATCAAGTCGAAGAAGTGAAATAAATGAAATTTTTGAAAAATACCCATATTATTTCGGAAGTTTTGTTAAGAAACTTAATTTTTAGAAAAAAGATAGTACTGCTAACAACGGGCCATGATGCAGTTGTCTATTAATAGATAAGTCAAAAGAATACAAACCTGGTTTATCGATACCCATACCGAAAGCAATAGTTGCAACAACTATGGGACAAACATCTTTGACAAAGTCTCTGTGAACTTCTCCTCTGATTTTATGACTTAGATCGGCATGATAGAGAGCACAAGATAATCCTCCAGCTAAAAATCAAAAACATGAATCAAAGAAATGAAAATTAAAAGAATAAATAAACCAAGAAATCAATGAAAAATTAAATCGACAAAAATAAAGGTAAATTATCAAATTCCATCTTAAGAACATCTTTAAGGCTGCTCCATTAAAAAGGCGGGTGAAATATTATAAGCTAATAATAATAATATCAAAAATATTTAAAGTTTATGTAGAGACCAATGTATTTTAATAGTCATAATATTAAGGTAAAGCAATGTCTATAATCCAATATCTATAGTCAGACTGTTTGCTACTTCGAGCTTCTTTGCAGTATTTTACTTTTCCTCATTTATGCCGTAGGTATATAGGAAAAGTAATGTGTTTGCAAAATGAAACCAGGATGTCACACGGAATTATTCGTTTTACGTGTTTTAAAGCCTCCTGAGTAGTTTGCACAAAGTTGTCAGTCTGTTTTTATGTGTGTCCGTTATTTACACAGCTATCGAGTTTTTGCTAAAAAAGCTAAGCAGCATTGAGTGTGGTCAGTGCCTGCATGGGTGACTGCTGGGAATGAAAGACGTGTTGCAGTATAAATTTAACGACTTGTATATTCGAAGGACGAGTGCAGTGAGTCTAAAGCAGCTCCAATGAGATCAAAAGTTACGAGGCACCCCGTACCCAAATTTATGTTATGTCAGTAATGTAATGTTTTTATTTTACAATTATATACCTTAATATAGAATTACTATAATTTTGAAACCTTGATAACTTGACTTTTCATTACTAAAAAGTCTATTGAAATATTTTTTACTTTTATAAAACCAAAAGTAGTTAAGGAATTTGTTAGTGATATGAAAAAAATTAAAAATTCAATTTAATGTAACAAACTGCCCCATGTGAAACTTTAGTGGAAACAAAAGGAAGTGATACTTACAAGATAAAGCATCGCAGACTCTATCGGCAGTTTTCTTAGTAGGACAGTATATTATGGTAGATGACAAGGAACCTTTGCTGCTCAATCCATGTTTCAATATTAATGGTCTGATGTCAGATACGACATCTGAACTCTTGGTAGAGACAGACAAGTATAAGTTGGGTCTGTCAAAGCTGGTTTTGACTATGGAGGGGTTCCTGAGCATAAGGTTAGAGCAGATATCTTCCACAACTTGTGGTGTCGCTGTGGCAGTCACGGTCAGGAACGGAACTCCTGGCAGGATGGATCGCAGCACTTTAAGATTTCTAAGAACAAACAAAATCCTTGATTACAATAGAGAACTCAAGTAACTTTGGTAGAGTTATAACATCAATCTCTCTCATACAACAAACCATAAGAACATAACATTTGCATCTTTATCTTTTACATGGAGGAATTATTGTGATTTCCCCACTCTTATACATCAAATATTTGAATTCCAACACCCAAAGATCCAAAATTAATACCATTGTTTCTAGATGAGTAAAAGAAAGATATAAGATAATTACCAAAACTATCTATATTAACCATTTAAATAAATCCAGACATCATATTTCCCAAAAAAAATTGGAAATGAACTTAAAAGAGAATATGTCTGGTTCTAATTGTAACCCGCCAAAGTTGTAATCAACCCCCCATCTTATAATTAAAACTTCATTGAAGAACACAGGCCAAAACATGGAGGCTTATGGGAACTTTTTATAGAACTAAAGTCTCCATGATCAAGCCTGAGACAGGCCTAATTATAAATCATTTTTACAGATTGTTATCTCCCTGCACAAAAGCAGAGACTAAAAAGATTATAGTTTAAATAAAAAATATATTATAGAATGACACACGGTTAAAATCAGTTAACAGTGCGGGAAAAAAATGCGAAGGAGCCAATAAAGTTAGTCCTGGAAGCTAAACCACTCCCACAATGTCATATCAGGCCAACCTCATTGGTTCCTCAAAACTATTTTCCCACGCTGTCAACGGATTTTAACTGTGTGTCATATTATAGTAAGTATTATTAAATTATATTAGTTACTACACCTATAAGACTTCCTGAAGTCCATTCCCCATTGGCTGACACAGTGAGCTTCATCTACAGCTATCAATGATAATTTAACTTTATCCTTTAACTTGTGGAGGAAAGACTGGCCATACTCCCCACATATCCACTCCGGAGTGAGATAGACCAGTCTGTACTTTCCTTCCAGAATCTCTGCAAGGGTGCTGGACTTGTTGGCCATGGCTGAACCAAGGAAGCATGCAGGAATATTGCAAACCTAAAAGTCATTTTAGGCTTAATTAGATTAAAAATTGGGAACGGGGTACCCTCCCAATTTTGGACTTACATCACTTTTCCTCAGAATTTACAAGTCATTAAATTTATACTGCAACACGTCTTCAGACTGGCTTCTCTCGTCCACAGTAATAAATACATCTATTTCATTCTCTGAGGTCACCCATCCAGGCACTGACCACGCTCGATGCTGCTTAATTTTAATGATCTAACAAAAACTATAGATATATTTGTCGTATTGAAACAAAACTTAGTGTACTTATTTATTACGTAAAAGTATACACTTGAATCAAAATTCAGCTCAATTAGATTATTTCCGATTTTATTCAATTTTTTAAAAAAACGTACACAAGCCATTCAATAATAATTGACTAATGATGATAATGAAATGAAACTTGGCACAAATGTTGAAAATATGTGCATATAAGTCTTATCCATGCTTTCCAATGCTCATATTGATTTCAACATTTTTTATGACTTTTTATTGAAATTTTCCTGAGTTATTATTCAGGTTTAATGACATAAAAAATTATTTTCCAGATAGCAAAACGACACCTATAGACAGATTTTTGTACAAAGTTTCTACTCTCTAGCATAAATACACTAGGAGCTAAGATGATAACAAAAACACACACACACACAGACAACTTTTTGAAAACCACTTAAGATGCCTTAAAACACGGAACGGGTTTGAAACGGATAATTCGGGTGACATCGCTGCTTCGGATTTCACTGCAAACACAATACTATTACAATACAAACATATACTATAAATGAGGAAAAGTAAAAATATTAGAATAAAATAATTAAAAGTCACTCTACAAATTAAATAAAAATACAGAGTAACAGTCAACTGATACATGCAATCGTGAAGCCTGAAAAACACCAAAGAGCAGAGAGAGACCAGGCTCTGGAATTGAGCTAGCATCTCTGATAGCATTTATGAGCATGTAGCTAATGAGTAAGAATCCTGCACGGGGTCAACTTCAAGCTCGGACACCACACGGCATTGAATGGTTACTCTTCCAAGCACTGACATAGCTACGGTTCAGTGATCTAACCCTTCAGTGACTTAAGAGTCTTACTTCATGACCGAAGGGGCTAGGCTGATCTTAAACATGGTTTAATACAGCAACAAGGTATTAAACTATAATTGATAGTCAGCCTATTATTAAGACTTTGACTGAGGTCTTCTTAGAGTCTCACTGGGACTTATGATGATATGTAGATCAAAAGCCGGCTCTGTTTACATTAATAGACGTTTAGTGGAGACATTTTGGTGTTTTCGTTGTCGTATTATTAATCTTCACAGCTCAGATTTATTGAAGTATTTTAATACCTGTAGAGACAAGACTTGATCCTGCATGAGAGAGATGAGAGGAGATACTACAAGCCCAAGTGCTTTGCAATATACCGGTGGGAACTGGTAACACAAACTCTTACCATATCCCGTAGCCATAACAACACAATTATCCTTCTTATCCTATAAAATAAATAAAGCAATATTATTAAATTAAAATAAAAGTGTATCCACTAAATGTCAAATAAACCAAGTGACTTAATTTACCTCTATAATCGATCTAATGATCTGCCATTGCATGGGACGGAATTCAGAATGTCCGAAATATTTTTTAAGAACGGCTATATAATCTTCACTTGGTCTACTCATTTTATTAATATAATTTAAACCACACAATAGAAACAAAATTGTGGCTTGAGCCGAAATGATTTCCCGCCTTCTCTCTGAATAACACTCCGAGTCTTACATTTTAATTAACTGCTTAAATAACACTGAAAAAAAACAAAACTCACAACAAATAAACTCAGAGTTTAAATTAAATTACAAATAAAATAATTAAAAATATTTTTTAAAGGTTTAATTCAAGGATGGCTCGAGGGGCAAATAGTAATTCTTTATATTTTTCTTCATAGTCCCTGTAAATATTTTTCTTATTTTTCGTTCCTTAGTGGATAATTTTTTCTTGCTCCCGATCGTTGGCGCTCCAACGTTTACTACGGGACAACGCAAGCTCAAAGAGAATTTAAGTTATATTATCCTTCGAGACAACCTCATTATTTTTCTAATATCAATCCATTGAAAACGTTTTTCTGAAACGTTATATACCGGGTGGGGTATTTTAGATGTGCCAACGTAAATTTCTTTAAACTCTGTCTATGACCCGTAAATGTATGTCTTGTTGGTGACTGAACTGGGCCAATCAAATAAAAATATTTTATATTACAAGAGAGGCCTTATAGGTTAAATTTTGAAACGTCGAAAATGTAACCTGACCACCTTCGCTTATAAATATAATCTAATAATCAGTACAAAATTACAGTAACTTATAAAGTAGAACGTTAAAAGTAATAAATTTATTAGTTATAACCTTAATTCAGTCTTAAAAGAGGTTTCAATGAAGTTACACAGAGCACCAAAAAGATATTTCAGGCCTCTCAATGTATTAAGATAGGCTAGGCACCCTCTATATCTCTATGGTTCTAAGGTTTAGAGATTGAAAAGGATTACGCGACTGCAATGCTAATGGGCAAAACTCGGCAATGCCTAAATGAAAACCATTTAGTAGAGCCGACGCCGCGTAGCGACTAAGGGCGGAAGGCCCCTGATAATGCATGTTAACTTAAAGTGTAGCGCCAACCAATTTTGATCAAAGTGGTCTCAAAATTTTGAGACCAAAATAATTAGTAATTTCTTTAATTCCTTTCCTTTATATGGGGTTCTTATATCCGAAGTAGTTCTGCCAACATTTTACAATAAGAACGCGGTTATCGTTGCTTATTATTTATACAATTATTTTTAAAATCGTATAGGACAAAATAAAACATTGATAGCACGTTTTAAATGTTACAATTCATTTCAAATGGTTCGAATAAATCCAGGATTTTTAATAAAGATCCTTGGAATGGGTACATCTGATTTATTACGTCGTTAATATTGTTGTTAACAAAGCTCATAATTATTACGGACTGTGCGTCCGTAATAATGGACCCCCAATTTAAACCGTCACTAAGAATTTAAAAAAAGAATTAAAGATTAATGTTTTAAATCTATATCTAGTTTATATAAATTTAACTTAATATTTGATAAGTGTAATATTAGACATTTATATAAACTATATAGTTAGGTTAGGATCGGAAGTTAAATCGCATGCATTGTGGATCAGCCCATGTAAAATTTATTAAATTCAAAGTAATATTAAATAAAAATTAAATTAATAGTTAATAATAATTTTTTAAGCAAATTTTATAAAAATTTTAAAAAATATATCGTATTAGTCGATCAGCTGAACCCAAGAAATTTATTATTATTTTTAGTTCTTCCATTAAAATATGAAAATAATTAAAAGAATAACAAATTTAATTGCCAAATATGTGTTATTTTATTTATTATCGTTCATTGTGTTCGGTGCGTTTCCTGCAATAAGGAAAACTTTATCGCAACCCAAGGCGGTGTTATTTTAGTAGAGACTGTATACGCGGAAAATAATACTAATAAATATATAAATAGATAATGTCATAAATAAGATAATTAAAGCCTGAATATGTGGAAGTTGACCTGATTTGTTAGTGTGATGGAGAGAGCACCGGTTGCCTCGGTGACGTCCTGGCTGCATACATTAGACTGTGGTTTCGGGGTGCTTTGATCGGAATACAAATAACATAAGGAGGCGGTTAAGCGCTTTGAACCGGTTTCACGTTTCAACAAACGGTTTTAGGTTTAAAGTGCGGATTTGTTAGCGGGTGCGTTGCACAAAACATTAGCGGCACGAGACGGAAGCGGTAGGCAATGCTAACTAACTATAAGTACATTACCCACGAGGGCGGCGCTAGTGTGAACCTGAAGCGGGAAACACTTTAAGATTATTCAGCAAAATATATAAATAAATAATATCGTATAAAGATTAATTAATAAAAATAACAAACTCATACATAAAATCTCCATAGCCGCCCCTGAAGTACCTGAGACTTCAACGAACCGACAAAAAGTAAAAACAGAAAATTACACCAACAATAAGATCGCTGCCCAAAAAACAGAACCTAAAATCAAATCAAGGAAAACAAATAGAAATAATCTTCGAAATTCAGAGTAATTGGACCACCACGTACCTGGAAAAACAAAACAAGAAAAATTACCGTAATATTTTTCAAAATAGACCGCAAGGCTGCTAAAAACTTAAACGAACTCGGAAAAATGTTTTAAACAATAATTGAGCAGAGGCCAGTGGGGCCAGTTTCGAATGGGCGGCCGGGTACTTCCAGATTGGGTTCTCACAGTAGCGGCACGCACACGCCCGTCCCTGTCCAGCATGAATTTCATAATGCGTCTAGAGGATAGGATAAGGAGGTGATCCATCTCTTGGCAAGACCATTTGTTCCTACAGCGAGGTTGGTGTCAGTTTGAACCACTTACCTCTTTTTGGAGTTGTCTGCAAGTATTTCACATTCCAGCGACGCCATATCGGTGGTGATTTGAGAAGCAGCTCCAGCGAGACAGCGATTATCATAGGTACATCCTCGTAGTTCTGTCAGGCGGTGAACATAAGAATCCCGTTAGAATTGTCCTGGTCAAGACTTTTAACTCGTCAGGTGACCCGGGTCTTGAATATGGGCGTGAGTTTAAATAGCCTCAGTTGCGGTTAATTCCAGTTAAATTCCTCGTATTAAAAACTTTGTTCACCTATGCTCGAGACAGATGTACTTACGTTCTTGTATTAGACTCGCTAGCATTCATTAAAGGGCGCGGTAGGAACGTAATTCAATTTGATATTTAGGCTACTAAAGAAGTCCTTTAAGGATAGGTTAGCTGTGTGGAAGGGAAATCACTGATTCGTTTAACTGCGAGCGCGCCTCGAAATTAGTAGCTGACAGAGAATCAGATGCGGGTTTCCCTTCGGCGGCAGCCAAAACGATGAAAAGCAAAGCGATAAACATCAGAAGTAGTGGGTTAGAAACCTCTTGTGAACTGCTTTAACGGCAAAACAATGAATAAGCAAAATATGCTTTATATTGTACGGGATTACCCTCGAACTTTCTTTTAATGATAGAGGACCGCTAATCTACAGAAATTTGAAAAAGGCGAAGGGCCTGCCCTACCAGAGGTAACACCCATGCGGGATTTGCGGTTCAATCTAAACTGAGCACACCTACACACCTATCTAATAACTTTACGTATTCGTACTTCGTCGTGGATATCCAAATATCTGTGATAAAATAGTGTGAAGAGCTTTAGGTCCTCAGCTGGTTAGCATGGTTGTGATAAGTGCTGATAACAATGCTGGCCAAAGGACTTCTTATAAAAGTAATATGGGATGTTTACGATCAAAAGGTTAGACGGCTATTTACTAGGCGGTCCTCCTACTCTAATGAGGCCATTAGGGTCAATGAAAGAGATAAACTTTGAATCGGAGACATTGCACAAGGCTTTTAGCTTCTAAAGCCAGTCAAGCTCTTTAGAGTTGAAGCATGTTCGTTACGGATACAAAAGTAAAGGTATATATAATTTCTCTGTCTTAAGCGCCTGTGAGCGATTTTCGGATATCTACAGTTTTGAATAAATCATAAATATAGGCGGTGACACGTTGAAGCCTTAAAGAAGTTAGAAATTTGTATACCAGAAGGATAACCAGTAGGTTCTACAGTTGTAGCGAGTGAATATCCTTCTCTACTTTAATTTTCAGGCAAGTCGCGAGGCGGCAAGATTCAAAACAGTAATAGGCCATAGGGGAGCGGGTCCTAAAGCCATGGAGGCCCATTAACCGAAGTATAAGAAACAAGGTTGAGGAGTGAGGCCCCGAGAGCAGCTTCACTATATTATTTTCAGGTTTGAAATATTGATTGCCATGAGACAAGTTGGTTTTCTAAATGTTCGGTATGCGTTGGAACAAATAATTTTAATGATAAGGCGGTTTTCTAATCCAGGATAACAACTTAGTGGTCACTAACAGCTTGACGTCAAAAAGGATGTGGTATTTTTATTCATAAAAGGATTGTGACAGATAGAACTAAATTTAGAAAGCAAAACCGCACGCCAACTCAAGCCGTGGTATATCTGAACTTTGGTAGGTGCCACTTTGGTTTTGGCTTTTAAAAGAAAATACGTACGTCAGATGGTGAGAATTCACTCGAAGATACGCATCAGCGCTAGATCCTTTCATTGATCCATCGCAAAAACCTAACAACATGAAGTGGGAAAGTAGCGGGAAAAATACAACGCGGGATCCTTAAATTCGCAAGGTTAGGCAATTCTGCAATACACTGCTGGCCATGCGTGGTTAAGGGCTAAGGGCAAAGGCGCTCCCAATCAATTTGAGACTGCCAACTTGCTTTAAAAACATTTAAACAAAAAAATCATGGGTGCGGCGAAACCTAATGGGTCATAAATCTTAGCTATAGTGCTGAGTACAAGTACTTTAGTGTAAAAACATCTAAAGAAGGCGGTTCTATAGAAAAGAAGAATTCATCTGATTTAGGGTCCCACCTATGCCTAGGACCTTAACATTCTGGTCTTTCAGAATTTCTGATTAACTAATGACCCAGAATTATCCAAATTTTTGAAGAGATTCTAGGAATTCTGGTGAGTTACTGAGCCATTTGATTAAGCGGAAAACATCCAGCAGAGAGTACGAGAGAAGCTGGCGTTTAATCCTCTAAACTTTCCAGTGAAGCTTGCACCAACTAAGAATCATCAACTCGGATTGATGCATATGACTTGTCACTAGCTGCGGAACCTCTCTCCTCGTCATGGTCACAGCTGTTTAAGAACTCTATGTTGCCAGAAAACTCGAAGGTTTAAACCGTTAAAGTTACGGTTCGAAGCATAAACTCTTGCAAGGGGGTCCTCTGGGATTTTCTCTTAAAATTATATGCCATGAAAGACGTGATTCATCACTTGACTAAATTTGTCTATACATCTGGTGACACAGTCGCAAACAAAAAACAAAATTTATGAATCCTAAATAGGATAAACATCTGGTACTTCATTTGTAATTTAGCGCCAGGTATTAAGTGTCATTAGAGATAAATAGATTTTTTTAAAATCGCAGTCGAATACAGTTCTGCATGGAGTAGTTGAGAGGTGAGTTGTGAACAAAAAATATGGAATGAATATTTACCAGGTTGAGTTGCCCGGGACCAGTGGACCCAAGTCCTTTGTACTCTCTATTGCATTTCAAACTTGATACATTCATTTTTTAAAAGCGGATTTCTACGAAATTTACTCTCTAACGAATAAAATCTTTGCAGAGCTAATTCCTTTGACTGCGGAAACTCTAAAGTATTTGGGTCCTAGAAAGGTAAACTCACAATTATTTACCTCGCTCATTGCGGCGTGGTGTGAACTACAAAGTGGTTTGTCACAAAATTACTTCAGCGGGGTCCGAATCGGCGCGATGATGTTATCTTGCTCCCATAACTTTTCGACTGTTTGTGCAAATCTTCTTCAGCGCCTGAGTCAGCAAAGTTATGTTTACACCTGCAATGCGGTAATGTTAGTAAAGTGACATGAGAGGTTTTAAATTTTTCAAAATTTTTCGAGAGGTAAAGAACCAAAAATTACATGCGAAAATAGTCGGTATAGAACTCCCAGGTCAGGGTTATGCGGTGGTACGGGGCTCAGCGGGAATAAGTATTTTTGGTAATACATCACATTCCTAACAACAAATCTATGTCTTGATTCTTATAAAAACTCCTGGGTCAGCATTGTAAGCCTGCTACACATGTTTTATAGAGGCGGAAAATTTCTTTTGCGGAACTCTAGGGAGATTGAATAAACAACTAAATATGCGGTTCACAGACTGCGGGTGGGTTCGTATAGGCTGGCCTTGATGGACAGTTACCACTACCTCTAGAGTCGCCACTTATAGTATCTGATAAACCTGAAAAATCGTTGATTTACATTTGTAAATTGGCAATCTATTTTTGAAGGCGAGTTTATCAGTAATAATGGCTAGTTGTAGAGGCGAACTATTAATAACCTAAATCATAAACGACCTTTTTGGGTGCGAATTTGGAGCGCGGGCGGTTCCAAAGACAACAACGACTGTGTGTTGGTAGGCAAGTAGTAAAGCTTGATTGGTATGTTGTAGATTATTATTCTTGCGCGCTGCGGAGGATCCTGTAAAGGCTGCGGTTCGCGGCTTTAATATTAGTAGCGCGCTGAAAACGGAACATAGCTAGAGTTTTATCAGGATATGTAATAACTATGATGGCGGCTTAAACAATGACAAGTCCTATGGACTTGCAGGAACTTGACAGGAGGTGCGCCACCACAATTATAAAACACAGATTTTTTGCTTACGTTAACTACGGCGGTCCATACAACCAATATTTTTTAACTGAGGGACAGTGTGATATAATATGCGTGTTCGTTCGAACATAGCGGCACTGATGATGCGCGTTACAAGAGATTGATTGTTCCGACTTACGACATTGATTATTATTAACATTTCTGAGTTGTTTACTATGTGTGACCTGAGTCGCCAAGATAGATGAGTTGTTGCGGTGGGGGCCGAAGAAACATTTCTAATTACTCCTGCGCGGACTTGGAGTATCATTTTTGTATCAGCGGGTATTGAACTGCAAGCGGTTACTTCTATAACGGCATGTTCTTTAACAATTTATTAATGCACTAAGTTGTGGTATAGTTGCGTACATTGCTTGGCCTCAAATTCTTTTCGGGTGGTAGAGTCAGTTGGCGACTACCGACAAAAAATATTTAAATCAGATAGGTCAGTAAGATTCTTTTCTTCAAATTTGAAATTTGTAGAGTTCTCGTAATAAAGTTCTTGAGTAATCTGAAGCACGGTTTGGCGGGAATGAACGTTTTGGTTAAGCATCGAATAGCTCGAGGCCAAGTTCGATCGACTTCGTTAGGCGCTCGGTTAATGCCGCCCAAGCGGGTAAAAAATTAACAGTAAGCGTGAAATCTTTTTTAATATCAGAAGCGGTTCCCGACACAGGATTTTTCAAATAATGCAGCTTTTCAACACAAGTAATGCGGGGATTATTTATAATAAGGCTAGTAAATATACCCTATATCGAGGCCAGTCTATGGCTAGACCAGAAAATTTTTCAATTTCCAAGCGGGTAAGTTACCAAATAATCTAGGCGGATGGCGGTGGTAGCATAATCGAAATTTTGCGGAGAGTTACCGATTCAGTACTGGGCTTAAGTTAGGTTGTGCTAGCCTAATTGTGTCAACGTGAAGATTATAGCGTCCGTTCAACGTTTCGTAATTAGTTTAAGGCTTCAAATGGCACAATTTCGTTTAAAATCTTGCCCATTTCGTTAATATTCGTCTAATACGGCTTCAAAAAACATTCTCTGGTCTAACGAGCGAGCACCAGGACAAATTGGTTTTTATTTGTTTCATTGGCAAATTTGAGGGTTATCGATAACGTGTTGAAGACGCGCAAATAAAACTTTCTTTTTTACGTCAAGTTAAGACTTTTTCTTCCTTGTCCATTTAATACAGTAAGCGTAAACGATTTTACCAAAAAGATAATTTTTTTTTTTTTTTCTAAGAAATTAAACAATTTAAGAATAATTAAAAGAAACTCAAAACATTAATAAAAACTGCAGAATAACAATAAAACATATAAAATATTCGACCACTGTTATTGTTTTTTGATTGACACTGTCAAATTCCCTTTGTTTATTAATTTCTTTATCTAAGCAAGATAAACATATGAATAATTTCGAGCGCGACTCGAATGGGATCGCCAGAATAGGGGGAGTCACCATATAAAAACAAAGAGTGGACTGTCCAAGGGCAATCACCACAGCAACAGTGTGAGGATTTAACGAATTGTAAGGGCAAAATGGGCGACACAAGCGTCGGTCTTCTAGAAACTAAAATTAAATAAAAAGAATTATTGTGAGATTCCCGGACCAATTTGGCGAAAACTGCAATAGAACAGAAAAATCCAGCCCGGATCCGCTCGGACAGCGACCAATCTGGTGTTTCGGGTGCGTTTCCTTAGCATAAGGAAAACTCTTTCGCAAACCAAGGCGGGGTTATTTTTAGAGGACTGTATACGCGGAAATAAATATAAAATAATATAAGTAGATAATGTTTCTAATAAGTAATGTAAAGCCTGGAATATGTGAAAGGTTGTCCTGCATTGTGTAGTGCTATGAGAGAGCACCGTGCCTCGTGACGTCCTGGCTAGATTACAAGTAGACTTGGGTTATCGGGTGTCTTTTAGGATCGAGTAATAACAAAAATACATAAGTAGGCGGTAAGCGGTTGAACCCGGTTTTCACTTCACCAGAACCGGGTTTTAGGTTTTAAGTAGCGGATTTGTTAGCGGGGTTGCGTTAGCACAAAACATACGGCGGACGGAGGCGAATAGGAACTAACTAACTATAGTACACTTACACTAGGCGAGCTAGTAGTAACCTGAGGCGGGGAACATCTTTAAGTTTATATCAGGCAAATATTAAATAAATAAAATCGTTTGAAAGTAATATAAAAATAAACAAACTCATACATAATCCTCCATATATATATATATATATATATTATATATATATATATTATAATATATAATTATATATATTATATATATATATATATTTATTATCGATGAATTTTATAAATTAATGAATTGTGATAATAAAATGGAAGATTCAATAATTTATTTGTTAGTAGTATTCAAGATGGCGGATAGCGAAGGTCGGTCGGTTCTCGATTCAGTTGCCTGACGTGCAAGCCTTTCTGCAGAGCGGAATTTCCGATGAAGTGAAATAAGTATAAACTTTTTTTTTAAATTAAATTTTAAAGAATTATTTAATATAAAATATTATTGTCTATTTTAAGTTCGTAAAAAGCTACAATCATGTTTAGTTTATAAAAGTGTGAAGCTATGGATGAATTCAATGACGCGATTATATGGAGTTAATTAAGACGTTTTTTTTTTCAATTAATCTATAGCGCAGTTATTTAATGAGTGCTACCTTCAAAAAATAGTGATATGCCATCCGGTGAGAATGTCTTTATGTCTTGCAATTATTCCCCGACTCGCTTCGCTCGACGGTAAATCTAATTGCCGTGACATAAAGACGCACTTCTCAGCTTTATGGCATAAATAACTATTTTTAAATAACACATTATAAAAATAAAGATAAAGGAAAGGATATAAAGATAAGGATATCATAAGTCAAATTTTTAATACTTCGTTTATTATGAGCTTATAGGACAAAATTGGGGCACTATTTAGACTCTATCTATATGACAAGTTTGTAGCTTTTCTTTCATAGTTAGTTTAGGTGGTTCCAGATTTGTCCTTGTCGAAAGTCTTTGACTTCTATCATAACTTTGATGATTTAATCACGTGGAGCGGCTCCTGTCAACAAAAAAAACCAATTAATAAATTAATCTAGGTAATATATTATATATATATATATATATATATATATATATATATATATATATATATATATATATATATATATATATATATATATATATATAATATATATATATATATATAATATATAATATATATGTGTGTGTGTGTGTGTGTGTATGTATGACGTACGTACGTATGCATATGAGACTTTTGTTCCTAGACAAAAGGATAACTTTTGAACGTTTTCTCGGATTTAAATTAAACTTAGTTCAAAAATCAACTTTGTTAATGTCCCGATCCCTATTGTTTATGAAATATCTGTGACGTCATTAGTCCAAAATAATGACCCCATAAACATTTCAAAAAATCTCAAATCATCAAAAAAGTGTTTAGATCGAGTTGAACTTTATTATATACGTAGAGCTATGTGTGGTTAACAAAATATGAAGTCACATTATAATATCAGATCAGAGTTAGTCATAGTTTTATTGACTGACATACGTAACATAATGTAAACAAATCAGGTTTTTTGATTAATTCATTTAATCGTTTGTATTTATGATATTGATTTATAACTTTGTACGAAAATAAATCTCAAGGCCCACTTGTAGTATTTGGGAAATTATTATTTTTATGGTGTCAATAACCGGCAATAATTACTCAGCAAGACTTTCGAAAATTCATAAATCGCAAAACAATATCGATCGATTTAAGATTTGGCAATTGTAGTCTTTCATAAGAGCAATATATCTGCCAAGTTTCATTTCATTATTAGCATTAGTTCAATTTTTAACTTTATCTTGATTGGTTTGTATATACATTTTTAAAAATCGGAAAAATCTAAATTATGCAGGATTGAGCGAGATCAGTGCCTGTGACAGGATGGGTAACTGCTGGCAATAAGACTAATGTATTTGCTTTCTAAAGGACGACTAAATTAAGTTGGTAGGCTTGTCACAGCATACATTTGGTAAAGTTGTTTATTTTAAGGATGAGCGAAGCGTGTCGGAAGTAGTGAAGATTAGCGCGGCGAATCCGATGCGTTGTAGATAAGTTCCAAAATACCTCGTTCCCGGTTTTGTGTTAAAATTATACGAACCAGAGATAATAAAACCTAAACAGAGAGATATTTAAGTTTCTGTATAAAGAATGTTGGCAGCATTTATCAAAACAAAGAGAACATACGAACCGTGTAAATAGGTTGATCCAGGTTATGATTATGTACTGACTGTTTATCACACTGAGATATTAAATGTATTCCTTCTTCCGACAGTTCTAACCACACCACTCTGCAACAGATGACTATTTATTTATATTTTTATTAGCTCGTTGCCAGTAGCGGACTGAGCCAAAAAGGATATTTTTTTTAGAAAATAGGATAACGTATGTGTTACGAAAGTTGTGTTATAATGAGACAACGAACACAAACAATTTTGATGTTTGTTTACAAACATTTTGATGTTTGCCTACAATCATGTTATCAGGATATTGCAGGTCTACTTAAAATTACACACGTTAATTTTTTACATTTTATAAATTATACTTTAAATAATTAACAATTTTTAACATTGTTTTAAAGACCTTTTAAATAATTTTAATCAGGAATGAAGAAATAATTATTTTATATGGCGTACAGATGAACCGACCTGCCACTAGTGGAGAAAGGGTAAACTTAAGGCAGGTCAAAGAGACTAAAACTATATAGTTTTAGTATCTTTGAGGCAGGTCCATCTAAACCAGCTTATTCAGGGGGAGTTAAAGCACTGTGTCCCGCGCCCCCACCCCTACTGTAACTTCTTCTTCTTCTTCTTTCTATTTTTGTGTCTTTAACTTAATATGTTCGACATTACTCACTGTTTAAAACCATCTTTTTTTTGTTTTATTTTATTTTTTTTTTGGAGCCATAGGACCTTCTTTTTAATATTTTACAATTTGAAAACTACTGTATGAATTTCTATATCACTTTACGGCTCCGTATCGTTCCGTCGACAAATCACTTCGTCGACAAATCATTCCATCGACAAATCATTCCATCGACAAATCATAGTCGTTCGACAAATCATTGCGTCGACAAATCGTTCCATTCGACAATAATTTTGAGTTTGTCGACGAATGATTTGTCGACGGAACGAATCGGGTTGTTGCGTCGACAAAATCATTCCATCGACAAATCATTCCGTCGACAAGTTATTTGTCGACGGAACGATTTGTCGACGCAAGTGATCTGTCGATGGAATGATTGGTCGACGCAACAACCCGATTCGTTCCGTCGACATCATTGCGTCACAAATTCGTCCGTCGACAAATAATTGTCGATGCAATGATTGTCGACAATGATTTTCGACGAACGAATCGGGTTGTTGCGTCGACAAATCATTCCATCGACAGATCACTGCGTCGACAAATCGTTCCGTCGACAATATTTTAAGATACCATTTTGCAATTTTTTTTTTTTTTTTTTTTTAATAAATACCTTTATTATAATATATCAACAAATACATAGCAAAGTTATATGATTCCAGCCTGTATTGTTCAATTTGTCTACTTGCATTATGTCAGGCCGTTTAAATTATTTTCTTCGTGAAAATGACGTTTATATGTTGTTTAGATGGATGGGCGGACATGGAGGGGCGACGAGCAATCGTTATGTATACTACATTGAACCTAGGTTCAAATCCTGGTGGAGACAAGAATTTTTCGTTTTTAGCGAATTTTCATTATGAAAATGACGCTTATGCGGTTTTCGGATGACGGAAGTTAAGGGTGGGAGTGATCGGAATCGGTCTATTCCTATGATAACAAAAATATGTCCGAAAAAGTTTATGTATATATGTTATATATATTATATAATATTATATATATAATATTATACTATATATATATATATTATATATATATATATATATATATATATATATGATGTATAAAGTTTCTACCTTCGTATGGCGAACGATAACTCTTGAAGGCGTTCTCAAATTGAAACGAAACTTTGCAAATGCGAGGTGTTGTGGAGGTACGAGGCCTATGTTTATAAAAACATTATGACGTCATGAAAATTTTTTTTTGAAACTTGAAATGGCTTTAAAACAAGGTATTTCGTTATTTAGGTAGGCTAGCTGAATCGATTAAGACCAATTTCAGCAGACAACCATCACAAATGGCGCAAATGGATACATATATAATATTGTTATATATGTATACGTCTAGGTCAAAGACTCGTACGATATATCTTGGTTCAGTAGTGTTAAGGTGGGATATAGTATAAATGAGGGCCTCTACCTCTTGCTCCATCCTGGTAAGCCTACTGTCTCAGAGAGACAGGACAAAAATGGCTTCCACTGATCCACGCCGAGCTAAGCAGCCTGTAAAGGAAGACCTCGAGGTAGTCTTCATATGGTCGAAGTCATTCTAAAACGATTGCGACCGGTTTTCAGCTCAATCGGACAATCCTAAGGACGAAAACGGATTTTTTTTTAAAACATGAATAATATTTTTTTCAACCTACAAGGTTATACTCAAATCAACTCAAGTAAACAATTTGTTACAAAAAAAATTGATGGAAAAAATGGTGGACGATAACTAAAACTGATTAAAGATGAAACTATAATCCTTTCCTTACCTTTATACAAGGTTACTCCAACAGTTTGCAACGTGTGGATTTATTTCTTGTACTTTATACCTCTATAAAACGTATTAGTTATGTATTAAATATAATTATTATTTTTTTATATGGCTTGTAACTGCAATACCATTGCTTATATTTAATAATAGAGGATTAATCAAATCAATTTGCGAGAAAGCCTCTCAGGCCCGCGAAGCGGGCCTGTGAAACGAGGGCTGTGAAAATTCGCTAAATACGTGCAAAATGCCATGTAACAAGAACGATAATGAAACCATACATAATACAAAACAACAAACAATGTGGGCGCAAAGCGGCCCGGATGGCCGACGCCGCGGAGCGGACGAGGCGCGAAGCGCGAGACCGCGTAGCGGCTACGGGCCGAAGGCCCGTATTTTATATATTAATAAGGGGGAGCAAATAAATCTCTACTCTGCTTTGTTCCACTTCTTCTCTTGCCTTACATTTAAAAGGTATGCAATTAGAATACATCTAAACACTGAAGGTCTACAGATTTGTCGACGGAACGAACAGGGTTGTTGCGTCGACAAATCATTCCCGTCGACAAATCATTGCATGACAAATATTTGTCGACGGAGTGATTTGTCGACGGAATGATTTGTCGATGCAATGATTTGTCGACGGAACGAACGAGTTGTTGCGTCGACAATCATTCCGTCGACAAATCACTTCGTCGACAATCACTCCGTCGACAATCATTGCATCGACAAGTTATTTGTCGACGGAGTGATTTGTCGAAGGAATGATTTTCGACGCAACAACTCGTTTCGTTCCGTCGACAAATTTTTCCCGTCGACTGTCGACGGAGTGATTTGTCGACGGAATGATTGTCGACGGACGACATCACACCTCACTTTACATTTGTCTCTGGGTGCTCTTTAGGACGACCTACGTTAGAGTATTGGGCCCTTTTACTCTGGTGTTATGAATAAATTACGTAATTATAATGAATGCATAAATTTATATACTATAACTAAAAATATTTAAGTTAATAGTTTTTTTTTAAATTTATTTTAGGCTGAGGGGCCCAAGGAGAGCCCCTGCTCCACCCTTGCTCCCTGCTAAAGTAATGCACAAACCAAGTTAAGAAACTCATTCACACTAACCTGGGTAAAAAATCTGGTACGGGGTACCTCGGAACTTTTCCTCATCCTATCGGATTCGCTTCGCTCATCCTCACTGCTTCGGACTCGCTACGGTCATCCACCCTACTTCGGACTCGCTTCACTCGTCCTCAGAATATACAATTCGCCAAATTTATACTGCAGCACGTGTTATAGTATATACATCTGTTTCATTCTCTGCGGTCACCCACAGGCTCAATGCTGCTTAACTTTTATGATCCAACAAAAACCAAAGATAAACTTGTCGTTATAAAACAAAACTTAGTGTACTTATTTATAAAGTAAAGGTATTTACTTCTACCAAATTTCAAATCAATTAGATCGTTTAAAATTTTCTATAAAACTTTTTTTTGTCGTCATTGGCTTTGTATTACATTCTGACGTGAGTTCCAGATGCAAGCAAAACTAGTTAATTGAGTCAATTTAGTCATTTTATCTGTCGACTTACACAAATCATTGATTAGCTGAAGCGAAAACAGAATAGCAAATGCTGAATAGAATTAGTTCTGGACAAGATTAAGTTTTGCCTGTATGATCTAAAGAGTGCTAAATGTCGGGAGTATATTAAATGTATATACTTTACTAGTTGTTTAAAGTTAAACGTCTTTCATAATTCTCAAGCCACTATCTTAGCATTTCTTGGTCTCAGAGAACATCTTGGTCTTGTCAAAGCGTGGTTAAACTACAGCCTTGCTTAAATCATTTTTAAACATACTTACTGATTATAAACATGACTGACTACCAGAACGAAAGCTTCTGGTACTATCTGTCTTAGTTGGTATAAATCATGATCATCTAGGCTAGACAAGTAATCAGCCTGTTTCTTCACTTCACTCTAGAACACAGACTTGTTTCTATAAGATCTTATGATATCGAAATGCAATACAATATAACGTCTTTAAGTGCTATTTATTGTTTTATATATTAAACTGTTCTATTTTTAAAAAATCGGGCACATGGTACCTTGGAACTTTTCCTCATCACATCAGGTTCCTCATCTACTCCTTATTTTGAACTCGCTTCGCTCGTCCTCAGAATTTAGAAGTCGTTAAATTCGTAGTGCAACATGACTTCAGACTCGCTTCCTTTGTCTTCAGATAATAAATACATCTGTTTCACTACCAGCAGTCACCCACCCAGGCACTAACCACGCACGATGCTGCATAACTTTTATGATCCAACAAAAGTCATGGATATACTTGTATTGAAATGAAAATTGGTGTGCTTATTGATTTCTTAAAGGTATACACTTGAACAAAATTTCAACTCAATAAATTATTTTCAAAAAAACGTACATTGTACAAAAGTCATTGGATAACTATTGAACTAATGCTGTTAATTAGATAAAACATGGTACAATGTTACTCTTATACATGACTACATGCGTACCAAATCATTTTTCCGCGCTTTATGAATTTTCAAAACTTTTGCCGAGTCATCATTGCGAGTTAAAGACATTGTAAAAAAATATTTTCTGGATTGCACAACTACACCTATAGACTGATTTTTGTACAAAGTTTCAACTCTCTTGAATAAATCGAAGAGTATCAGCTACCGTCGATACTTGCTCTTGGATATAAATATCCCTGGACCGGTTTTGGCATAACGCCATCATCAGCAGGCGGGGCAACACTCGAGCTCTTAACTAATAATGTTATATCAGTGATTAACTTCTAGTCTCAATGACCACGACGAGCCCTCTTTGCAGTATCGACGGTAGCTGATTCTTCGATTGCTTCTTCAACTTACAGTATATACAACCTTTTTAATTTCTCTAGAATAAATACACCGAGAACAACGATGATAACAGACACACACACATACAGGCAGACAACTTTGTCCACCACTTAGAAGGCCTTAAAAACACCCAAAACGGATAATCTGTACAAGTTATTGTAATTTTGTACTGAAAATTTGATTGTATTTTTAATCGAAAGTGGTCAGGATACTTTTTCGATGTTTCTCAATTTAACCTATAGGGTTAATAATCTATTAATTATATTTCTATGCATACAGCTGTTTTTATCTGTCAGAATTGCTAAATTTTATTAATTTTTAAGGAATCTAAGGAATGAAATAAAAATAATTTGTATACGATTTCACAAAATTTGAAAGATTGTCCGAAAAATATGTATTATTAGTACTTTTATTATGTATATAATATTATATATATATTATGTATATTAGGGCAACAGGAAGAATTGGTCAGTCTCACCAAAGACATTGTTCCTTATCTTACCGACATTTGAATTTATTTTGGCATACTTACATAAGCAAAGGCAATAGTAAATAAGTTATTATAAGCCATATAAGAAGTCAATTCTGCGGTCATTTTTAGTTGGTTGTGATGGGGTGATTCCGACTGGTCGGGGATTATGAGGTGGCTTACTACTAGGTCTCCTTCTTTCTGAAATAAATTACAGTCCACGAGTGAGACTATAAGTGAACTCTCAAAAATTCGACTTAGTAGAACTTTCATGAACATTTGGTGGCAAGAAAACAGTGGAGATTTTTAAAAACAGAACTATGGAGTAGTTTGCGATTACCATCTGGTAACAATAAAACAAGTAAACAAGCCCTAAGGGGTTTTTACGGCTTTTCTGAACCTTCCTGAACCTTCTTCATTATGTCGATCTAACCAACCGAATGGCATGGCAAAATGTCTTAGGAATTTTCACTATAACACTCCATTTGTTATTTTTTTTTTAAATTATTTGAGTCTATAAGGCTATGCTGGTGCAGCCTGATCCTTAAATGTACTCCCCAAATTTCTCTGATCCTATTATATCATTAAGAGTTAAATTTTGTACAGAGCTTCTAAAAATCATACTGATTAGTCCATTGCAGATCATGGTTAGAATCTCAATTTTTTTCTCTACGCCCAACATCTATTGATATATTATATAATATATATATATATATATATATATTATATATAATATATATATATATACGTACGCTCGAATAGTTCCTCACTGTGACTCAAATTATTGGAATTTATGGCGTCATCAACCCAACTTTTAACGTCATTTAATATGAATTATTACATTATATAGAGGAATAGGGCCGAAGGGCTCTTATTTTTTCTCTTAGAGGCAGCCTAACCTTAGCAAAGTTGATACTCACAGAAGTTGCAGCAAGTATCCCGGTGGTCTTGATATTTCTAAAGCAATTCTTATAAGAACATAATTTAAATGCATCAACACTGTCGTCTGGAAGATACACGTGACGAAGTACTTTCCTCCCGAAGCAAGGAACAATAATGTTTTTACTTTCTATATCAGGACTCCGCGCCTGAGGTCGTCTGCAACATAAGCCACTCGTTGAGTCAAAATGCAAATTTTAGGGGGATCTTCATCAGATGACTTAGTAGTCCAGTTAGAGTTCCACACTAACGGGTTGGCTATACTAGTAACGTTGTGGTTTTCACTTAATCCCGTACCTGATAACTCCCACCAGACTCCTTTCTAACAAGAGCCCCTTCTTCTCAGGCTTCAATTCTGTCTATGGGTAAAATTTAGGACCTAATCTTCCACAGGGATATGTCCCTTTTATGGGTAGTTGCTTTTTGGCTTTGCTATGGTTCTCTGCCATCATGTTTCTCGAGGCTACTAGGAGAGAGGCTACCTCTCTCCTTCGACTAAGGAGAAGATGGGGTTCTTTTTTCGTTAGAGCAGAGCTTGGGGTACTTAAAAAGAGGAAACTTAAGGAGCAATAAAAAAGAGTAAGGATGAGGGTGATGATGGCAGTAGTGAAGTCTAGGCTAGTATTGGGGATAACCTACCTCTGATTATAATCCTGTTCAGGTGCGGAAATTCAGAGGATTGTCTGAGCAACTCATCTTTTATTGTCAGAGGGGATACAGATCTGTCAAGCCTTTCTTTAACAAAGGTATCGATAACAATACAACCTGGACTGGAGATAATATTTAACACCCTAGAACAACTCGGCTTTTTAAGATGATGGCTCCCTTGATCCTCTTAAGAGAAGAAAAGTAAGCCCTCAATTTTAAAGGCTCAATGGTTCATGTTTTGGCAGAGAAGGCATGCTCTAAGTAGTTAGCTTCTTCTCACAGTCCTTTATTAGAGGGATATACGAATGAGACCGGTACTCCTGTCTCTAGGGAAATCCCGCTAAAAACAGTATGTAGGATACCCAAGCCCCAGGAAAAAAGATGGAGTCATTTCAATGCTTTGGCTTCCATTCCTGAATAAGATAAGATCAAAAATAGAGGCAGTGTCTTCGTTTAAGTTTAACTCCAACCAGCATCTGGTCTTGGAACCAACACATTTCTGCTAATAGTATTTAAGTAGTGTTTGTCGGATAGGTATCGAGTACGTTTCCAATTAGATCTAGCTCGTCTTTTGTCGGTTATTAGTTAACGTATTTCAGTAGGTAAAGTAAATGGTTTGTTCGTAGTATTGTTGTCTACCTTTATTTTTGAATCCCATATTGATGTCTGTATTGCGTCAGTTAATAACTGTACAGCTTCATCTATATCGGTGGCTGTTTTAAAGGTATTCTCAAGTCCAACTATTCTTCAATTAGAGTCTGAAAACTGTCCCAGTCTATTGGCTCGTTAATTAGTCTGTGCTTTAAAGGTATTGGAGAAGGAGTGATATCTAGAGTAAAGGACACAGGGCTATGATATGAGGATAGGTCATTGAGGATTGATACAGTAGTATGAAGCTAAGTAATTGGATAAGTAATGAAGAAGTCTGTAAGATCAGGAAGTCTGTAGGATCTGTGGGATAGTAAGTATATACATTGACAGTATATACATTTGGGAATGTATTTGGAAATTTGTTAATGATATGGCATCAAGGAGAGAGGTATCTCGAGGATTACTAACTCGACAGTCTAACTGAGGATGTTTTGCGTTAAAGTTCTCTCCGGAAATAAATTTAGGACATAAGGACTGTTGTGAGGGCAGTGAAAAGGGGTTCAAGTGTTCATTTAGGAAGATTTAAAGGTAAGGAAATACATTGATATTGGTGGGAGGAGGAAAGGCTTCTAAGTGTAAAATATAGTTTAGAGTATTTTGAGGCGAGCAACAAATTTTTCTATAAAATATCTCTGTAAAGTCCCCAAACTTGGGCATAATAACTTATTGTAGCTAGAGCTGTTGCATTAAATACTTTCAGTTTAGATTCAAAGGTTTATTATATGTAATATATATTTACATAACATCTATACTACATGAAATTAAGACAGTGAAACACAAAATAACTACCAGCCTAGTGGTAGCAGTGCTTTGCCGTTTCATATAACTTCACTGACTATATGACCATTCCATTTTAAATCAGGCAGGGGGGTGTCAGGCCACCCTCGCTGATTTTCTTGAATATTTTGTATGATGTTTTATTCAGGAGTGAAACCAACTTGCCAAAACGGTTTTGCTGAAAAATTTTTTTTGGGAATTTCGGGAGGTAAAAATTTGAAAAATCTCCAAATTTAGTTATTCGTATTTTTTCATTTGACTATAGATAAAATGTAGGGTTCGTTCGAAAACAGTAAATGTGTTGACTAATACTAACCTGAACATACTGGATACTTTCGGCGATCGAGATTTATATTGGTGTCTAAGATGATACTTGTTGACACCTTTGGTAGTAGAAATTTTTGATTCGTATAGTGCGTTTGCGTCACTGCTCGAGTGCCTGGCCTGCAACATTTCACTGAGGTTACACGGTAACTACACCCGACTTTGAAGTCAAGTCAATGTCAGTTTACACAAAATCTTTAAGTTTGCCTTTGCCCTATACCAAACCACCAATAGTGCAAATCTATCGTTTCGTCACAACAGAAACGCCAACACTAACTAGTTGTATCACAGTGGTGTATAGAAGCAGTCCATAGACTCACTGTAATAGGAATGACTATGCTATCATGTCTCTAGAAGCAAGCCCATAGCTGGCTACAGGCTTGTTCCTAAATCTTGTGGGGGGGGGGGATCCCAGAGGAGGTGATGTTCACCGGGGGGGGGGGGCTGCGGGGATCTGGATCTACGGTGGGAACCAGGGGGATCTAGCCAGGGGGGCTACTGTCCTGCTATGGAGCACTCCTATAAAGAGATCTTAGGACTTCATATATTTAATAAGAGTTTAAGGATGGCATATAATAAAATGTGTTGAAAAAACTAAGGGTCAGTGATTATAATAATGCTCTTCTTTTATCATGGCTAGTCATGGCTATAATCTTTTTTTAAAAAAAATCAATACGCGGCCTTACCATGTCTCTCTGATGTCTTTTTAAATTAATATTATGCTTCTCTCTGAGCTTTTGCTGAAGCCAGTTTGCAGCAGCCATAGTTCTGGTTGCTATCTTCTCTAACTCGTACTTCACTTTACTTGGAACATCTTTTGATCTTCTAATGTCATGAATTTTATTTCTATATAATCTAAAAAAGATAACAATAATGTTATCAGATTTTGGATATAAATTACTATTTAGAGCATTGGTCATAATAGCTTAAGCTGACCCGAAACTACCTCTCCTAACCTATCTACTTATCTCTATCTCTCTTAACTATCTCTCACTTTCAGACATTTACACCTCGCTACCTTCTGCTAATATTTCAGTCTATGAATCAAACTAATTTCATAGAGCTAAAGTTTACTTAAGATATTATGACGTATACTACTAAGTTTTAACTTGGTATGCTTGGTATATCTAGAATTAGTTTTCGAATGACGTGGGCTATGATTGGTTCCCGCAAGTAATTCGTTGCGAGAACGCACTGCTTGCCAACTATGCCAAAATTAATTTCTCTAGTTGAGCTGGCGTCATAGGGGTGTAAGTGTTACAAGACAATACTTTTTACTAACGAAGTTAAGCATTACTAATGCTTTAACTAACATCTAAACTAACATTTTTTAAGAAATGTTCATTTTAAACATTTTTTTACCAAAGAGTGACCATTCAGTGTCGCCGAGGAAACTTTTTATACTAGAACTATTTACAACTTTAAAACTAGGAAACTTCATATCTGTAAAAGGTCTTGGCAACCCTACGATTTTTTCGATTAAAATGTGGCACCGAAAACTACAGAATATACAACAGATAAACATTTTTTGTTTTTATCTATCTCAAAAGCGCAGTGTAGTTAAATTAGCATTTCAGCTGTAGTTCTGTAAGTTAAGTTAGTATTTCAAACTTTCATAATACTTACATAAGAAATCTCCAATATAAATTAAGAGCGTATATTGTAGCTTTTTTTTGGGTGTGCTTCTCCGCCATATTGACCAATATCATCATATGTTTAATGCAGCTAGAAATATTTATAAAAACAGAGTTAATAAAAATAAATCTGGCTTTGAAGGTCCGCGGACAAATTTTCGTCCAATTTGTGCTCAACAATCCATTCTTTCCAGGCTTTATAACCTAAGCGGTAGCATTACTACTTGTTACAGTTTTTTCCGAATTTTCGAAAGGAAATGTGCATATTAATTCCACAAGTTATATAAAACGATAGTCATCCTTCGAAAACTTACCCAGCAAGCATTATTTGTGCTTATATTATCCTTACATTGACAATCCTAATGGGCTTACATTAGTTAAATTATGGGATCCACTGGATACCATATTAATTATTTTTAGTTACTATGCTAAAACTGATTAGTTTTAGCAAATATTCGAAGAAAAAATGAGATTATAAGGTTGGGGTCATAGAGGGGAAATGGGTTTTTTGGAAGAGGGGACTCACTGATCTATGTTTATATATATATATATATATATATATATATATATATGTGTGTGTGTGTGTGTGTGTGTGTGTATGTATATATATATATTTTCTCTTTCCACCTGGACCGTTAAATATAAATGCAATATGACTCTACCTAAGGGATTGCGGTCAGAAAAGAATCATTCTTAAAACTTCAAATTCATTTCACCGACGTTTCGGCAACTTAGGGTCACAGATGTTACGTAGCCATCTTCAGGGTTGGCTGTAACATGCAACAATAATGGTATGATAATACAACAGTACCAAGAGAGAAAAAACACTGTTGCCGAAACGTCGGTGAAATGAATTTGAAGTTTTAAGTGTGTTTCTTTTCTGACCACTATCCCTAAGGTAGAGTCATAGTGCATATATATATATATATATATATATATATATATATATATATATATATATATATATATATATATATATATATTATAGATCAGGTCCGTGTGGAGGGTGGGAACCGGAATACTGTCCCTACTGCTGACCCCTCATTTTTAATCACTTAAAAGGTTGAGTAAAAGTTTTTTACACTTAAAAAAAACTGGGTAAAATATGCGTTGTAATAAACTCGAAGACAACTCTTTTACTATACTCAACTCTTTAATATTCTCGTGAGGATACGCTGCTGCGAAGTTGTTTGCCTGTTTGATCCTCAGTATCAATACTTCCCTGTCATCTGGTATGAAATCTTCTACTTGGTGAGCAGACTTCTCTTCAGTGATGTTGGTCCACTGGCTCGTCGACGTATGGGTTCTCGAGCTGCGTCTCCTGTTAGTATCAGAATACATCTTAGACATTTTACTAAAATCTTTTAAATAATGAATACCACATTCAAGTGAAACGAAGTTTACCAAATATATTTTTAAGGTGTCATGTGTCATGAAAATTATAAGGGAACACAATGGAAATAACGCAAGGGCTATGAGTAACTGTAACACAAAATAACGCTTATGAGGTGATAGTTAAGATGACGATAGTGGAGGGTAGTAAGGAGGGAGGGTCGATCCCGCGAGGCCTCCTGATTCCAGGTGGTGTAAAAAATATAAATTGTAAGAATAATAATTGTGATTAGGTTTGCTAAATATATGTAATCATTTCGCGAATAGATTTACTGTGATAAACTTAAGTCTAAATAATATGAATGCCTCAATTAAAAAAAACTATTGTAACCTCTAGCGATCCAACACTGCTTCATTTTCAAACTATTGGAACATCAGCAAATGGGATTCACAAAACATTTTTTTTATAATTATTATATATTTATGATTATTATATTTCTTATGTTCTTCCTAATCTTCTCTTAACTCAACGTTAAAGATCACGTCCGTTTCAACCGTGTTTTCCTTCGTGTCATGGTCGCGAACCGTGCGAGGGCAGAACAATACACCTTCTGTTTTTCCACGTTCAACTTTGGTGCTTTGTGATACAACTCAAGAACAGAATCAAAATGCAGCTGTTTCCATATCTTCTATCAAACTTCTACTATCATCTAGACCAGGCCTGGGCAAACTTTTCTAGCAAAGGGCCGCTTAGTCTTTTTACAGCCAGCCGCGGGTCGCATTCCTTAAATTTTATAGTATGCCAAACCCGCAACAAATTGCTGTTACGCTGGTGTTTTACTAAAGTCAAATTTATTCTCAAAGAATAGGAATTGGGGAACTTTAGCACTAAACGGAAAAAACAAAACGAAGTATCTTCGTTAGATCATGAAATATAACTGAAGACAAATTTTGCACAAAAATGTAAAAATAATTTTAAAAAGTATTCCTATGAAATAAAAGATCAAAGGAATTGTATTTTATCAACCTCTTTTTCGGCAATTCACAGGATTTTTTTATTTTTTAATATTTTAATAATTTTTATCTTATTATTGTGAAAATAAAAATTCGCTAAAATAATTAGAATTCGCACAATCCGACAATGAGAATTGATATGAAAGGCGGCCGCTCTTTATGTAATTGTTTCTTATCTTACTAGTTTTTGTTTCTCCAAACTTTAAAGTTAAAGTAACAATCCATTATTTCCTTCTCTTGGTATCTAACTTTTTGTAATAATAATGAATGAAATAAATTATTTGCTTATATACCTAATATTTTTTTTTTATTTTTAATTTATTTTATCTTTTTCCAAACATTTTAATTTTGCCCGTGGGCCACAAAAAATGCTCCGCGGGCCGCATGTGGCCCGCGGGCCGTAGTTTGCCCAGGCCTGATCTAGACTCACCTCAACATATGTCTAGCAATATCTTGCTAGAAGAGTTATATAGTTATTTATACTTAAAATATTATTTAGCAGTTTTATACCTCTCAATAGATGAATCATGCAAGCTTATCATACTTGTAACCTAAGATATTAGATTATCCATCTGTAATCTTTATCTATAAAAGGCTCATGTGTGACTGCAGTCAGTGCCATTCGCCATGTAGTCTTCATAGAAGCTACATTATTACGTCATCGCTACGTTATTGTTATTTATATTATATTTGTAATTAATTCTAAAGTATATTTTAATTGAGTTTTAAACCGTTTTCTCTATTCATTATAAATCTCCACTTCTGAGTATTATAACTGGCGCCCGAACAAAAGGACTCTAAGTAAGTTTATTTCGCGAACGCGACTGTTTATCTCGTTTGGAAATCATCTTATTCAGAGAAACTAGGTTTCTGAATGTCTGCCGTCTCCAGCATCAGATTCTATACAGTTTATAGTTAAGAAACCTATAAACTTAGCAAGAATTTGAAGAAAGAAGATTGTCGATATTGGCCGTTTTGCTAGTCCACAGCTATTTCTCCATACTTGTAAGTTGATCTTTTTATAATACTTTATTTCTCGACCTTTTGTCCTGAAATAAGTATAGATATATTACTACTGAAGTAATGATAATTATTAAAAAATGTGTAAAATAATATTGTTATACAAATTATATTGTTAAAGTTGATTTTAACAGCTTGATATTGACTTTTATTTATGCTTACTGCGACTGTTTATCTCGGTAAGATAAATGAAGACTTATTAGGTTTATTGGAAAAAAAAGAAGTTTATTTTAGCAGCTTGATATTGACTTCTATTTATGCTTACTGCGACTGTTTATCTCGGTAAGATAAATGAAGACTTATTAGGTTTATTGTAAGAAAAAAAATAAGTTTATTTTTACTAGTCGTAATTCAGCTTAATATTGTTCTATTTATGTTTATTATGACTGTTTATCACGGTAAGATAAATACAGACTTTATTAGGTTGAATACTTTACAGTTAACAAATAAATTATTATTTTATTCAAAAAAAACAAATATATGTATTAAAAAAAAAAAATATAATATAAATTTAACATAATAATTATTATCTATTTTTTGCTTATTGTGACTGTTTATCCCGACAAGAAAGAATAGTGAAAATTATTATCTTAATTTATAATAATAAAAAAAATAAAAAAAAAGAAATCATATTATTTTAGTTCTAACAAACGAAATACTATTATTTTAATTAAATTAAAAAAAAAATTCCATTATTTTATTTACAAAAAAAAACACATTATTTTATTTATTAAAAGGAATATTTATTGTACTTATTTTATTTATTTACTCAAAAATTATTATTTATTTTTTGATTTTGATTTTATTTTTTTTTTATAAAAAAACAAAAACAATATAAGTGATTAGATTATATTTTCTTTAAAGAAAAATTATTATTACAATCTTTATAATATAATCTTACTATTATTCACTATAGTCATCAAAATTAATTTAACTTTTCCAAAAATATCATCACTGATTACACTGATCACATTATCCTCTTGTTTTAAAGAAACATAGATATAACTAATAGTTTATTTTTCAAAAGTGATACATTATTTACTAGTAGGTATTAAAAGTCATTTGTTGTTTGATGATTTTTAAGTATTTTGATCCTTAAGTTTTACTAGTTTCAGAAATTTAACTTAATTTATTTCTATTTCTGAATCTGATAACAGAATGTCTAAACCCTATACTTACGATTTAACCGAAGTTGATTATGACCATTTAACAGAGTTTGATGGCAATCCATTAGATCTTTTATACTTTACTAGAGCAATTGAATCTATATTTTCATACGCATGTGACCCAGATAACTCTAGATCTTCCATTAACCATTTAAAGCTTTTGAATATAGTTAAGAGCAAACTAAAAGGCTCAGCACAAATATTAATTAAGTATAAAGAAGTTGCTACAATACATGACTTAATTGAACATTTAAAAAATCAGTTTGCTGACCATATAACAACTGAGATTTTAAAAAAGGAAATCTATCGTTTAAAAATTCAACCCAATGAATCTCCGTTTTCGTTTTTTCAAAAATTTTATGATCTTAAAAATTTGTTGTATACAAGGTACTGTATAGATGGGTTAAGTCCAGAAACCATATCAATATTATTAGAACAAGCGGAAAGAGAGATGATTTATCAGATGTACCATGAATTTCATCCTGAGTTATCTGGTTTCATTATTTCTTTTAATCCACTAAATCTGGATGCATTTAGGAAAGTCCTTTACACCAAATGTACCTTAGTTCCCAATCTAATTGTTCAAAAAGTAGATTATAATCAACTTCATGACCAATCATCGCATTATTCCTATGTTCCCTATAACTATTATTTACCAACCGGCTCATCAGACACCCCCAGAGTATATGCCAATGAAAAGGAGTATTATTCTAATAGCTTAACTCGACGTAAAGACAACGTTACTGAGTCTGATATAAAATTAATTCCACATCAAAATAATCCTTTAAAGTTTACTAAATCATGTGATCATGTACCAAATACAATTACTCAAAGTCCATCATTATTAAATCAAACAAATTTAGATAAACTTAACCAACTTGATGTTTCACCAAATATAACTAAAAATGTTTTGATCAGCAAACAAAGCAAAGTCCATATCTGTAAAACAGATAAAGATTATGGAACAAATTCACATGACTCAGATGAGATAAAAATGAGTCTCCACAAAGATAAAAAGTTATTTTCCAAAAATCAGAATGATACAATAACCATCCCCTTAGATAAGAATAATCCCTCTTATCTGCCTCTTACTAAAAAAAAATGCAAATTAAATATGTGAATAACCCCTTATTAATCAAATATAAACAAACAGTACTTAGCCATGTAACTTCTAAAAGAAACCTAGGAAATTCTTTAAATTTTAAAGAATATCTAAATATTATAACTGTTATGCCCCAAGAGCCAATAAAATTAAACTCCCAGAATCTTATTATAATAATATTGCTCATATATATCAAATATATTATCATACAAACTCATTTTATTTCAGTCCTTATTCTGATATAAATATTTGTAAAACGATGCTGAATTCAGCATGTTATAATGATAATTTTGAACTAATGATGGAAATATTCAAATCTAGGTATAAAGAAAAGTAAAATTATTTTGCTTTTAAATTTATAAGATCTGATGATACCTTGGATATTCCCAAGTGCTTCCATAATTAATCATGAACATTTTCTCTTATAAACCTTATAACATAAATATGAATAATATGTATTAAAAATGAAAACAATAATTAGCATTATTATAGCGATATCAAGTAATAAATAAATAAATAATACAGTAGTAATAACAGTAGAGTATGAAAGTAATAATAATAAATAATATATTAATAACAATACAAAGTATGTTAAATTTGTAATATTGTAAAATAAAAATGGTTTAGTTATTTTATTTCATCATGATAATAAATATATTATTTATATTTAATATATTAATAATAATCATATCTTATTTTATTAATTAATTTATCGTGTAATGTAATACCTAATTAATAATATTTTATATTAGTAGTAATTAATACAATAATTATTTAGTTTAAATATGTAATTCTAAGCTAAAGGTTGTTAGTAAATGATAATAACCTATTGTAATCTTTATTTAGGTTTATGTTTATATAATGCTTTGCTATCATAATTCAAAGACATACTAATATTAATTTAATTAAAATAAATGTTAGAATTAAACTAATAAGTAATTATGAGAAAAATTATATTTATTTTGCTTCAAGTTTTAATAAAAATTTTTGTAACTTTAATATTATAATAAGAATTAATAATAGTTAAATATTAACTTTAATACATTTTAAGAATTGATAATATAATAGTTAAAGTTTTCTCTTTATTTTACTGTTAGATACCTCATGTTGAAGGATCATTATACATATATCTGAAAATGCATTATTTAACTAAACTTTAGAGTATTTCTCTATACATTAAAACAACCTTTGGGTACTAAAGGACAAGTTGATTAAAATTATTGCAATTGTGACTGAAGTTAATCTTTAATATTATAATGATCAACTATATTAATTTATGATAATGATTAATACTTTTTAATTATACTAACAGAAGTAAAATTAGTAAGAAAATATGTAGCATATATTATTTTTACTTTTCCTTTGTTTGTGGTAAAAAGATTTTGTAGATACTTTAATATTATTAAAGCATTCTTATTAAATTTTTATTAATGTTAACCATGTAAAAGAATGCTTCGCATTTAAAATATTTCATTTAAATAACTTATTGTATGAGCCCTTATTATTTTAACCTATACGAGTACATAAGAAGTTTAAAAAATATTAATGAAAATATTTTAATCTTACTGTTAAATGCTGGATGTTTCATTCTGTTAAATGTTTCACTTTACTGTTATCATCTTATTTTAAGACATAGTTATATTATTACCAATAATATTTTCTAAATTATTCGTAATTTGATTTTACAAGCCTTTACTTTTCCTAAAGAACGAATTTTCTACCTACTTATTTCAATTGATTAATAAAGTCTCATTTGCCTACATGTACAGTACAGTAGAAAAAATGTCTTAAACAACAATCTGTTGAGTATAAAACTTAATACATTTTATGAAATTTTTAACAATAGTGTAACTTTCTTCATATATAATCAATTAATTTATATAAGTAAATTTGTAACAAGTTAATATAAAAAAAATATATAATATAAACTCCTTATAATCTTTAACATAAAATAATTTTAACATAGTTGATATTAAGCTAATATAGTTAAAATAATTTAAATATACATACATAATTTTAATGTAATATAAAATAATTTTGACATAATTTTAAAATAATGATAACATAGCGACCTAAATAATTTATATCTTATGAATCTAACATTAAAACTAGTAGTTTTATATATTTTATGAATGTATATTATATTATTTCAATATGATATATATGCTAAATTGATTAATTTTAATATTTTTACTTTACCAAATTTTTGTAGAATTATTTGCTCAATTAGGATTTTATTATTAGAAAAAATATTACCTAGTTATAGACATGTTTTTGATAATATTTCTTATTGTTATGTTAAGAAAACTTATAAATTTAGCAGCATAAAGTCAAAATTAATTAAAATTAAACACTTTCAAGAAAAAATGTTTATATAGCATTTTTGACTATTTTTTTATATAAATGTATTAAAATTATTACTAACCATAAATAATATAAATGTTATATTACCAAATTATAATTAATAATTCAGTTAAGTATAAAGCTATTAAATAATTATACTTGCAACTTTTAATTAAGTATTGTAAATGAAAGAGGACGCTTTCATCTTCTTCTAAAATTATATTTTTCTTAAATTTACCAACTACATCACTTGATATAGTTCAAGTTCGTGAGGACACTTCACTCTTAAGGAGGGAGAAGTTATATAGTTATTTATACTTAAAATATTATTTAGCAGTTTTATACCTCTCAATAGATGAATCATGCAAGCTTATCATACTTGTAACCTAAGATATTAGATTATCCATCTGTAATCTTTATCTATAAAAGGCTCATGTGACTGCAGTCAGTGCCATTCGCCATGTAGTCTTCATAAGCTACTATTACGTCATCGCTACGTTATTGTTATTTATATTATATTTGTAATTAATTCTAAAGTATATTTTAATTGAGTTTTAAACCGTTTTCTCTATTCATTATAAATCTCCACTTCTGAGTATTATAACTGAAGGACTTAAAACCCTTTTATCTATTATCTAACTTATCCTCATTAATTATCTTACAGGTTTTGGACTTATTTATTGTTTAATCAATGCTATTATATTTTAATATTATCTGAATTTGCAACCAATCAAAGTCTCTTTAGTGTGTTTTACCTTATCCCTCAGACAGGAGGTGTTGACAGTGCCGGCAAACTTATGTAACAGAAAGTTTGTCGTCAGATGGAGAATTTCTACACCCCGTCATCTTACTCTACTCTCTTCTGCTCAGGTTATTATGTATATATTGAAAAACTTAAGCACAAATTGCATTGATAAGCAAGAAAGCGTGCATTTCAAAGAAATTTCTCCCGATTTGCCAGATTTGTTTTAACTAACCATAAATACTTATTCGTAAATAATAAATTATTGGTTTTTATTCATCTTCCTATGAGGGTCTCAAATTTTAGAAGTCACTTATGAAGCCAAATACTAAAAATATATGTGTTTATCCGCATAATAATTTAAATCTTTTTTAAAGCACTTTAAAATATAATAGTCACGTAATACTCGAGTGTATTGCGTGAAAAAGCTAACAATCATATTTAAGGCGCTATCCTGCACGGCACTAAGTGATTTACAACTATAATATCACGCACTGCTAAAATCAGTAGACAGCGTGGGAAAATAGTGAAGAGGAACCAATGAGGTTGGTCTAATATGAAATTGTAGGCGTGGTTCAACTTGCAGGACTAACCTCATTGGCTCCCTTGCATTATTTTCCCACGCTGTCAACTGATTTTAGCCGTGTGTTGTATTATAACTTTTTGATTGTTTACACCTATAATCATACTAGCCGTCTCTGGCTTTGGACTCTTCTCGCTCGTCTAATTTTCTAATAAGTAGAACATTTATCAGCACAAATTAGTTTCCCCGTGGCAAACTAATAACTAACTAACTTTATTTAGTTGTAAATTGTTTGGCAATCTAAGACCATGAGCCTAATATCAATTCTTGGCACTTTTATAGAAAAGGGACCCCCTTTTGGGGGTCCCATGGGGCGACATTATAGAAAAGGGATCCCCAATCAAAACTGAATTAAACATGAAAAACTAAAGATATTCAATCCCTAACGGGACAGAATGTGGAATTAGGGGTTTTGGGTGGGGACAATATTATTTAAATTTAAATTGTCTGGAAATATTCAATCTCTAACGGGACATAATGTGGAAATTTGGGGTTTTGGGTGGGGACAATATTATTTTAATATAAACAGTGGGGACAATATTATTTAAATTTAAATTGTCTGGAAATATTCAATCTCTAACGGGACATAATGTGGAAATTTGGGGTTTTGGGTGGGGACAATATTATTTTAATATAAACAGAAGGGGGCCATATTCTATAAAAGGTCACATAAGGGGCACGTTATAGAAAAAGGACCCCCTAATGAAGGAGGGGGTCCCTATTCTATAAAAGGTCACATAAGGGGCACGTTATAGAAAAAGGACCCCCCAATAAAGGAGAGGGTCCCTATTCTATAAAAGGTCACATAAGGGGCACGTTATAGAAAAAGGACCCCCTAATGAATGAGGGGGTCCCTATTCTATAAAAGGTCACATAAGGGGCACGTTATAGAAAAAGGGACCCCCCAATGAATGAGGGGGTCCCTATTCTATAAAAGGTCACATAAGGGGCACGTTATAGAAAAAGGACCCCCCAATGAAGGAGAGGGTCCCTATTCTATAAAAGGTCACATAAGGGGCACGTTATAGAAAAAGGACCCCAATGAAGGAGAGGGTCCCTATTCTATAAAAGGTCACATAAGGGGCACGTTATAGAAAAAGGACCCCCCAATGAAGGAGGGGGCCTTGTATTATAAAAAGCATATAAGGGATATGCTACAGAAGAAGGACCATACAATGAACTAGGGGGTATTTTTATAATTCTTAAAAGTGTTTATTTTTAAATATATTAATATTTTTCAATTTAACAATGACAGTTCATAATTTGTTTCTGACACTTTGGCATTTATTATTTAAAGAAGAAAAGGAAACTGAAATTACAAAATATGAAGAGCTTAAAAACATGAATGTAACCACGTATTTAGATCATAATTATAGTATCTGAGGGAAGAACAATTCTTGCAAATGTTTTAAGGTAAATTCAGTAAAAATTTTCATTTTATATTAAAAAATGAAGTAAGATACCGGGTGCAGGGAACCTCAGAATTTTTCATGCTATCGGATTCGATGTGCTTATCCTCATAACTTCTGACTTGCTTTGCTACCTAATTAATATTTCGCTCGGAAATTTTCTTATTTATGTTTTATTACGTCTTCTTCTAGCTTAGCAAGTCAGACATTAAAAACATCTGTTTTATTTTCTCCGGACTCCCATCCTCTTACTGACTCTAATCAATTCTTTTTAACGGCAGTAATCCGATAATCCTAAAGCTGTGGAGGTTTATAGCGCTTAAAATCAATTGGATTAAAGAAGTTAACATAAGTGCAAAGAAATCGGGTATGGGGTACCTCGGTACTTTTCCCAACCATATCAGAATTGTACGATTCATTTTCTAAATATAGACTCGCTTCATTTGCCCTCATTTATATTGCAATATGTCTTCATACTCGCTTCCTTTCCTCGATGCTGCTTAGCATTAATGATCCTTTTTATTTATACTAGATTTAAATAGTATATATATTTATTACATAAAGATATAAACATATACGAAATTGTTACGAAATACAGTTGATGTCATATTGATTAATTATAGTAAAACCTTTTGGGTTACCTTTCTTGCTTCCTTTAATGATTTTCAGAGTAAAAACTTTACTTAAAACGCACTAAAAATTATACAGAAGAAACGTAATCTGTGCATCGTATATCACCCACAAACACTTATATTCCATTGTCAAATATGTGATTTAGCAAGAAAATATAAGGATAATTTAACATTCCTTTGTCAAATTACTTATCCCATGCAGCCCCCCGTATGTTTGTCCATAAAATACGATGTACACATTTCGTCAATTTATATAATTTCAAGTGAGTTTTGAGTGAATTCTTCCTCTAATTATTGTTAAAGGAAGCAATACAAAGGTATTTTACCTTAAATTCACAAATATAAGTTTGTTACGGTAGAATTTAAGGTATGATTAGAGGGGGTCCCTTTTCTATAAAAGTACCCAATTCTTTAATAATAGCTGTACTAAAACCTAAGGAATTCTCTTTGCGCGTAATGAAAGCGTTAATGTTTTTTACTTCTGTTATTTCTCGGCAACCTTTTTGTAATTCTTTTTACTCTAGAAATCCGAAATCATTCATTTTACGCATTTTTATGATGTTCTAAGTGGATTTTATCGTGCTGTTTGTCTGTCCCTGTCTGAGTCACTCAAAACTCCTGCTGTAATTATGCCAGAGAAATAAAGCTGAGCACAAAAATCGTACGTAAGGTCTATTAAATCGTACCTAAACAACAGGTCTATTAAAATCGTACATAAACAAACACTCTCAAATAATAGTCAGTTTAAAGAAGAGAATAGTTTTTTAGACGTTCACAAGAGAGACCTAATACTCATCGGGTTAATGACGTCATCAAAAAAATTTCCGAATAAACAAACAGTACCTACAGACTGATTTTCGTACAAGGTTTCAAAATTCTAGCATAAAAACACTTGGAGCTACGAGGATGACAGACACACAAACAAACACATATAGACAGACAACTTTCCAAAAACTACTTAAAAACACCTGAAACGGACAATTCTGGTCACATCTCGATTCCGGTGACTCAATTGAATCAATTTCTGACTTTTTAATTTTTTTTAAATACGTACAAGTCATTTGATAAAAATTAAACTATAATATTGATAATGAGATGAAACTTGGCACATATGTTATTCTTATACATAACCACATGCGTGCCAAATCTCAATTTGATAGCATCATTTTTCCACGTTTTATGATTTTTCGAAATTTTTGCTGAGCAATTATTGTGGGTTAATGACGTCATGAAAAATTATTTTCTTAATAGCAGTGATTTCTTAAACTGCAGCGATAGACTGATTTTTTAAACAAAGTTTCGATTCTCTACCATTTTTGACATACACTGGACGCTACGATGATAACAGACATACACACACACACATACATACTAACACAGACAGACAGACAACTTTGCAAAAACCACTCAGGAGGCTCTATAAAACATCTAAAACGGAGAAATCCTGTGACATCTCGGTTTCGGTTTTTTTTGCCAATACAATACTTATCCTATATACCTACGAAATAAATGTGGAAAAGTAAAAATTATATTAAATATTTTGATTATATTCATTCATTTTTATTCTGCAAGACCGAAGTAACATTTCTTTCAGTTTAGTGTAACCATGACAATCTGATGATGAGAGACGCGAGACCAAAGTTGTGAGGATAAGTACCGAGGTACCCCGTACCCAGTTTTGTATGCTGTGACTGGACAATAAAGAATTAATCCCTGATTTAATTTAAAATTAAGGAGATGCAAGTTATTCACGCATCAGATCACTTGCAACTAATTTATTTATTTTGACATTTTTACTAGACTCCTTGACCCTGACTCTGTGGACTCAGGGTCACTTCTTCTTATTCTTCCGGTTGTAAATAAAGAAGTTTTATTTTAAAAAATACATGACTAAATCTGAGTTTACATTTTTTTCAATTCTTGTGGCGTAATTCACTATTTTTTTATCTTTTTTGTTTAATGGCAATTCCCAAATATCTTTAAATTGCGGTTTTACCCAATTTCCTTCAGCTAATTCAGAAAAATTAGCTTTTTTCTCAATTTCTGCATAAATAAAGGAAACCAGACTGTTGCGACGTTTATCGTATAGTCTATTGAACCGGTTTAATTAGTTTGCAAAAAATCGGTAAAATTAAATATTATGAATTTTTGCCGCGAAGAATGCAATGAATCGAATAAAACCGGTCCGAAGTCGATACGACCATTTAAAGTGTCAAAAATGTCGAAAACGATGCTCTTTTACCGGAAACCCTAAAATACAACCGGTAAACAACATATTTTAAGTGGGGAGCCGTTTTTAATGTTTTTCGGGCCTGTGATTTGAATGAAAATGCTCCGGAGTCAATAAGAGCACTCTAAGTACACAAAGCCAGGGTATCTGGGTTCAAATTCTGATAAGGACGATCATTTTTATCGTTTGTTTACATTATATAAGTTTTTAACTACAAAATAATTCTGACGCGGTTATTCGCATGCCGAGCGAATTTCCTTTAGATTGCATTTTTCGTGCTGATCTATCCATTCCTTGCTTAAGGTTTCAGTTAAAGCTTTACAACTTGACCAGTTACTCAATTATCAAGCACTACTGTTTACTCATTTTTGTGTACTTTCAAAGGAAATACGCTAAAAACTTTAAAGATAAACTAACTGAGCACTGGAGGTCACTGTTAATTTTAGTAGCATAGTTTCTTATAACCAACAGGATAATCATGCACACTTCCTTTACACTTTTCTTTATTGGAAAATACAGAAAAAATCGGGTACGGGGTACCTCGGAACTTTTCCTCATCACATCGGATTCGCTACACTCATCCTCCTTACTTCGGACTCGTTTCGCTCATCCTCAAATTAAACAACTCGTTAAATTTATGTTGTCCGAACCACCTCTTCGGACTCGCTTTGCTCGCCCTCAGATAATAAATGCATCCGTGTCATTCTCAGCGGTCACCCATACAGCACTGGCCACGCTCAATACTGCTTAATTTTTATGATCCAACAAAAATGATGGATATACTTGTCGTATTAAAACCAAACTTAGGGTACTTATTTATTACGTAAAGGTATACCGTTGTACCAAATTCAGTACTTGAGTACCGTTGTGCTCAATTAAATCATTTTCTGATTTTTTAAAAACGTACACAAGTCATTCGATAAAAATTGAAACTTGGCACAAAAGGTAGTCTTATACATGGCTACATGCGTGCCAAATCCTAATCAAATTTTTTAAACCAATTTTCTTTCCTGCTCGCTTTGCCAGCAAAAAAGTAAAGTATAACTAGGAGCATATGAAAGCATTTGTACACTTAGGTATAAGGATGGAAGCAGGTGTGTCCGTGACCTTTAACTTAGCTTTACGGTCCATATCATCTGCAAGGTGAACAATACTCAGGTACCAAAACTATCCATTGGAAATCTTATATAACTTTAGTCATAATATTCTAGCCCCTCACTATACCTAGCTCTGCAAACTATAGCACACAACAGTTTTAACTTTGTCCATAATTAAATAATACACATTATATTTTAAACTTGATACTAACCTTAGATGAATAATATTATATTAAATCCACATACGGAATTATAATAATTCCACAGTTTGGGGAATTATTTAAATCTCTCAAAACTACATAATGCCAGACGTTTTGTATCAAATTGCAAATTGCTGTTTACGTACCAGTAATATGTTCTTTCCTACCTTGTTGCATTTAATATTTTATCTTATTATAAGTTTCGACCCTCAAATAATCGACGATTTTTTTGACCTGAAACGGGTTTTGAGCAAATATAATGTTTTTAGTTGAGCCCCCTTAAAATTTAGAAGAGTTCTCGCCCCCAAAAAAGTAGCAAGCTTTCTACAACTGCTTTAGTTAACTAGCTCCGAAATAGAAAGTCCCTGACCCCAAATAAATTATTAACTTATATTAAAAAAAAAATCATTCAACTTACTTTACCAGGCTAGACTGTAAAATGCTATTTTCCAGCGAGATTTTTCATATATTAAGCCCTAACTATTTCTCCCGAGGCTTATAAAGTAGATGTCACACTATAATATCATAACTAACCTGTTTTAGTATTTTCATAGGAAATATGCAACTTTCTGTTCAAAGATTAGATAGTGATGCTTTTTTGTTTGTCGAGGGCATATAAAGGTAATTTTTATTCTAATCAACCTTGGTAATTAAACATAGTGTTAAAATCTATAAATTTTTAAATGCGTATATGATTAATGAAATGTTGATTAGTTGGAAAATAATTCTAAAAATTTGATTGACCCAGTGATGATTTGCAGTCGTCCTCGCAAAATTATTATTCACAGTAGGATCATTATGAAATTAAAAATCTATAACAAACTGGAAGCCAGACTAAGTTATTACGGCAAATTATTTTGACCTTTCAAGGCAAGCAGGTGGAAGGTAGTTAGATTGAAATGATTGTATAGGTTTGTGGGTCAACCGGAAATATTTCGAACATCAAGTACGTACTACCGGGGTTCCTTGAAACATTTCCTACACATCGGACTTGCTTCGCTCGCTCTCTGAGTGTTAAGGTTACGCAATTCCAGGGATAGTACTTTTTACTTTTATTTATTTATTTATTTGTTTACAGGCAATTACCCACAAAAATTATGGTTATAAAGAAAACAAAAGTAAAAATTATAAATGTACGAGCTATTATAGCTTATAAGCTAATTAACTAATTTTTGGAATGTAAAAAATGAGAATTTTTATAATATCAGTTGGTTTTTTTAGAGTTTTATAATAATTACATAGTCATTTAAGAATCAAACATCTAAGTTTTTAGGATTTAATAGACACATTTTTAGTTGTTTTTTAAATGAAGTAAAATTATCTCTATAAAAGTCAACTTGATATGAGTTACAAGTCCTTTGAGCCCTTAATATTGGTGAGTTATAGGTATAATTATTTTTTTGATGAGGTATAAAAAATATATCGTTACATCTTGATCTTGTATTGTATATGTTTACTTTAGAATGTGAAACTAAGCCAATAGCTTGATACTTGTTTAAAGTTCGTTGACTGAACCTATTGTTATGCGTGACAGCAAACAGGATAAATATCACTTATCCTGTATAAATATCACAAGTTCTTGATACTGTATTTCGTGTTATACGAGTATCTCGATCTTGAAATAAGGTTAACAATAGAATTACCCACGGTTATAACCAGTTGACAGCGTGAAAAACATATTATTGAGCAACCAATGAGGTTTGCCTGGTTTAACATCCACTACAAACCTCATTGGCTCCCTCTCAATATTTTCAATAGCTGACAATTGATTTTAAGCGTGAGTTATTCTATAGACTAACTATTAATCGCCGACATAGTAGGAGAAAAAAAAGGGATTCACAGTTCTTCACTTACGCTAAATTTCTAAGCAACAAAATCTGGCTTAAGCTTCGTTTTAACACAGCAAGTATATCCATGATTTTTATTGGATCATAAAAGTTTAGGAACATTCACTGACCACACTCAGTGCTAAATGGGTGACTGCTGTGAATAAAACGGATGTGTTTACTATCTGGGGACGAGCGCAGAGAGTCTGATGACGTGTAGCAGTATAAATTTGTATATTCTGAGATCGAGCGAAGCGTTCCCGAAGCAGGGAGGATGAGCGAAGCGAATCCGATGTGATGAGGAAAAGTTCCGAGGTACCCCGTACCCGATTTTTTCTTCAAAATCTAAGGTATATTTTCAGAAAAATTTGGTTTAAAGTAGAACAAAATGAGTCGCATTTTGTTAGGCTTGTCTCCTGGACTATCTAGTATGATTATAGCATAAGGTAAAGTATATCCTTGCTTTTAACCTTTAAATGTATCAACATTTTCTAGAATATCAGAGAACGACTTGAAAATTAATTTCCAAGCAAGTGGAAAAGTCATCTCTAATTGGACTAATTTTCCGAGATAAACATCTTGAGATAAAGGCTTGCTTTTAGTTTGTCACGACAAGGTTTTATCAATAAAACTCTGTAGGTGTCATATTTCACCGCATGGCAAAGAGTTAGTTGCAGAGGTTGTTTTCTGCGAATGATATGTAGGATTGAGGTGGAATTAACAACAAAATTAAACAAGACCTAAGACGCAACTTTACTTTGCACATGAGGTACTTAGGTATCATCGTATGATGGGTAATCTTTGACGAAAACATGGGGAAGGAGTTGGGGGCTAAGGGCTTTTTTTAAGACAAATTTAAAGGCTTTTACTTCCCTCATTTATACAATACGAATTTATGAAAAAGTATTGCGTTTGCTCTAAAAATCTACGATTTCACCAAAATTATCATTTTCTGATATTTTAAGATCTCCAGAGCGGCTTTTACCAAGTTATTTTTGAACTCCCTGTGTGTTTATATACTAGACTAGAGGGTTGAAACGAAGAGTATACACACTCCTTGGTTGAAACGTAGGCACAAAATTCAATGACGTTATTAACCGTAATTTCTGACGCAATAAATTTTTACTTTTCCTCATTTATACCGTAGGTATATAGGAGAGGTATTGTGTTTTAAAAAAAAACCCAAATATACAGGATATCACTAGAATTGCCCGTTTTAGCAATTATTGCCGTTAGAGCTTCACAAAGTTGCGTCTCTGAGTGTGTGTGTGTTATTATCGTAGCCCCCACTGTATTTATCCTAGAGAGTTTATACTTTTTTTAAAAAATAGTCTATAGAAATATAGTTGGGCTATCCGTAAAATATTGTTTTATGGCGTCATTAACTCGCTATAATGACTCAGCAAAAATTTTGAAAAATCATAAGACGCAGCAAAATGTTGCGAAGTTTCATTTCATTATCAGTATTAGTTTAATTTTTATTAGCTTACTTGAATTCGTTTTTTAAAAAATCGGAAAATAATCCAGTTGAGTCAAAAAATTTATAATAAGTGTATGCCTTTACGTCATAAATGAGTACAACAAGTTCTGTTTCAATACGACAAGTATATCCATGATTTTTGTGGGATCATACAAGTTAAGCAGTGTTGAACGTGGTCAATGTCTAGATGGCTGACCGCTGGGAATGAACGGATATATTTTCTATTTGAGGACGAGCGAAGCGAGTTCAAAGACGCGTTGTAGTATAAATTTAACGACTTTTATTTACTGAGGATGAGCGAAGCGAGTCCAAATTAGGGAGTATGAGCGTAGCGAATCCGATGTGATGAGGAAAAGTTTCGAAGTACCCCGTACTCGATATGTCGCTAATGCAACGCTTTCCTTTCTTTCAGGGAGCAGGTAAGTAATACGAAAAATTACAAAGCTGTATTATAGATTATAACAATGAGTATTGTGCACGTAGTAATAACAATAATTAATATAAACATAAAATAAGTCGAACATACTAAAACATCTTGACTCTGCCATAATCAGTAGCAAATTAACATATTGACTCTGCCATAATCAGTAGCAAATTGACATCTTGACTTTGCCATAATCAGTAGCAAATTGACATCTTGACTCTGCCATAATGAGTAGCAAATCGATATCTTGACTCTGCCATAATCAGCAGCAAATTGATGTCTTGACTCTACCATAATCAGTAGCGAATTGCAAAATAATTAACAATAATCAGCCAGAGAATAGCGTGAAATACACTTAAAGCTGACAGGTAGCTTTTTTAGCATTTCATTAAATTTTCTTTCACACTTTTATACATGTCTCTCTATAACTCAATGATGTCGTATACTTAGTTAAAAAAGTACAGTTACATTCTGAGCGATATATGCTTGATTCAGAAATCATGTAGACTTTCAGCAAATTTTTCAAATATTAACATTCAATGTATGCATTTTTTCTCATTATATTTGCACCTCTATGAGTAAAGAATTTTCTTTTATCGACTCCATAGTAATAGTGTATCCATAGTAATGACCTATACAACAAAAAACTCCCTAAAACCTTGTTATTCTAAATAGAGATTAACTTATCTTTATTTAGTTATTATAATGATTTTATAGTTGGTAACCGTGTTTTTTGTGTTTGGTCTGGAACCAGGTAAATAATTAATTATAGTAAATTAGATTATTGTATGTCTATTTATTGATTTTTAAAGACACGTGCATGATTTTTTAGGCTTATGCTTTAGTTGATAAATATTATAATGGCAACCTCGCTTGTCCAAAAGCCGAACCTTATAGACCAAGAGTCCAGGGGTGTTTTGTTATTAAAAAGTGTAATGGCTGAAACCGGTCTCAATTTTTCGTAAATATCTTCCTGAACAAGGATCTGCAATTCTGCAGACTCGTATCGGATGGGTGTCCCAGGCAGAACGCACTTTAGGGGTCAAAGGTTCTGCCTGGGACACCCATCCGATACGATTCGGCAGAATTGCAGATCCTTGTTCAGGAAGGTATTTACGAAAAATTGAGACCGGTTCCAGCCATTACACTTTTTATTAACAAAACACCCCTGGGCTCTTGGTCTATTAAAATAAAAAAAAAACGTATCTCATTTTATACTTTATTCCACCAAATTTATGTGATCACTTTTTGCTTTCTGCTTCTTACTCCATTAGAAAATAGAAAAGGAAAAACTCAAATTATATGAAAAGAAAAAACACCAATTTTTACCTAAGGCAATGGATTAAATAAAATATGCAATGTTGGAAAGTTTAAAGAAAATGAAAGATCGAACAGACTCTAGTTTTCTTATGTTTTTTATTGGTAAAAAAATTCTTGAGAACCAATAATATTGATAAAGAATGAGGTTTAACCATATTATTAGAAGGGACATAGCCAATTTTAATACATTAAGATGCCTGAAACATCTTTTTGGGCATAGAGATATATTCTAGAGGGGGCATAGCCTATCTTAATACATTGAAAGACCTGAAACATCTTTTTTTAGGCTCTCAGGGGCTCTCTGTAACCTCATTAAAACCTCCTCCAAGAGTGAGTTAAGGTTAAAATAAATCAATTGATTTCGGCTTTCCGCACATTGCTTGTGTTTTGATTTGTATTATATAAACGTTCTACTATATACGTTACTGTAATTTTGTTCTTTTTATTTGATTACTTTGATATTAAAATGTGGTCAGGTTACTTTCCCGACGTTTCAAAATTCAACCAATAGAGCCCCTCTAATAATATATCTCTATGTTTTTGGAGCTCTAAGTAACCTCATTCAGAGCTAAGGTTATTTTAAATCAATTGATTTCAGCTTCCCGCACATTGCTTTTGTTTTATTTTGTTTTTAACGTTCTGCTATATGAGTTATTGTAATTGTGCTGATTATTTGATAACATTTATGTGGCCAGGTTACTTTTTTGATGTTTCAAAATATACCTATGGGGCCCCTCTAGTAATAATATCTCTATGGATTTAACGAATCTTTTTTCGTTAACCCAAACATTAGGGTATACCTCCTTTTAGTAATTTATAGAGATATATCATATACATTAAGAGGCTTGAAAATTCTTTTTGGGGCGCTCATGGGTTTTTTGTAAACCATAATTTATCCTTCTCCATGAGTGTGGAGAAGAATTAAGTTAATTAAGAAATTAAATTAATGCTAAAAGACTGAAAATTATAATAAGTCGTTTAGTGTTCTTAATAACAAAAGTTCATAATTTTGAGTGATATTACTTGAGATATGAGATATGTTACTAGAGGGATATATCTCTCTAATATGTTACTCGAGCGCTATATATATATATATATATATATATATATTATATATATATATATATATATATATATATATATATATATATATAATAATCCCCAGAGGCAGAGCCATGCAATATATGCCTTTCGGTTAGAGGATTGAATTGAATTCAATTATTGTTATTCAATTAGCTTTTATTACCTCTGTAATAAAATATGGTCAAGACCTGAATTCGCCAGTGAGTTTTTACTGGCCCCCTAAAAGTTTTTTAGATTTATTCAAGTAAATCCCGATTTAGAAACAATCTATACCTGACATCGTACAAGCTCTTAGTCCTGCACTTGTTTTTGCCTAACGTGATGTCGGCAAAGAAACGAAAGGATTTTAAATAGAAAAAAGTAGGTCCATTCAAGAACACAACGAGTTGAATAATCTTGACATTTAGTGTTGGGTTACATACACAAAATTTGAAGGTAACGATATTAGATGTATCCACTAAACATAGAGCTTATTAATACTTTTTATTATTTTTCCAAGGCAACTCAGCCAGTTCTTTAAATATTTTAATGTACTCGTGTCGTTAACTTAAAAACTAATTGTGCTTATACTGATTCTTCATTAAATTATTATCATAATGTTATAGCAGTTGATACTACCGAGTTTTGCAAAACATAAATAGTTGAGCGAGAGACAACTACGACTGTAAAAAGCCAAATTCTTTTTGAGACCTACTGTCACGTCCCTCTTGGTTTCGTTACGTCTAAACAGACAGATGAATTTTAGATGTGACACCAATATCATTACATAGTGGTTAATCAGGAGTCACCCGTGGTGTAGTGGTTAAGGTACACGGGCAATACACAGAATGAATGGACTTTAAACTTCCGAGTTTATTTAGTCATGGGTTCAATCCCAGCACGGGCCTATGGGATTTATATGAGAGGGATACAAATTCTGCGTACCACGTCCTTCAGAAGGGACGTAAAGCCGGTGGTCTCGAGCCTGTGCGTTGTCAAGTACTCGTTAAAGATCCCTTACCCTTAATGAAACTGGGTAAAATTTAGGACCCTCATAGTAGATTCATTATAATACTATAGTGTGTCTGCCTTGTAGTTTAAAGTGTATGGAGGTTTGGTTAAACAGCGAGGGCACTTGCTGTTCCTAGTTTTCACTAGACTATAAGAGTCAGTGAAAATATATGATTTGCTTGAAAAAGCATGAGAGGAACCATAGAAATCCACGGCTCTTCTGTCTAGATTAGATGATATACCTACACTTGAAACTCTAGATTTTCTTAACACTCAACACTCTCAACTTTGTTGATTATCTCAACACTAGATTGAGATAATCATAACCATGATCATCATGAGATGGCTATCTACTGCCATACTTTTCCAAGTTTTGGTCAACGTTAATGTGTAAACCTCTTGAAATTTAGATATTTAATTATACCATCTTAAGGTTTGGGTAATCATAATATTCTGATTATGATCGGGGGGGGGGGGAGCGAAGCGAGACAGAAGTAATACTACTTCAAGCTTTGAATAATCATTACATTCTAAGGATAAGCGAAGCAAGTTTCAAGGTACCCTAAACCCGTTTTTTAAATAAATAGATTATTGAGTTTTAAAGATAACAAAAAGTTGTTTGTTTAAAATTTTCGCCTTTTAAAGAAAGTTTAGTATATTTTGAAATTATCCGTATAAGTATGGTATTGTTGTTTTTTTCCATAGAACAATGGATGAAGTTTATTTACATAACAGGAAACACTCACAAAAGCATCAAGTCTGTCGACAAAGACTGACGAAAAGACTTTGTACTTTGAATTTCAATCGTTAGCTTTAAACTTAATTATACGATTGAATATTTGTTTTAAAAGAGCTCATAGTTTTGGAAACTGAATTGGGGCACAAATGTCCTACTAGGAGCTCTCTTAACTAAACTTGCTCTTGACTAAATTTGCAATATCATATTAATGAATATTATACAAAACTAGACTATGCCGCATTGGTCAAAACCCTTTTAAATATGGACCAAAAATGTTTGTATTGTATTTATTATAATGAATAGGAATAAAAGAGTGTTTGAACTATATTTAGTTTTTTTAGCCTGATAGCTTAGGTATAATAAGTATTGCGTTCACCCTAAAAATCCGAAATTGATATTTTATCCTACGTATTCGTTTCAGCCAACGTTCCGACAGCTTTTTATCAGGCTGCTTTTAAGTGTTCTATGAAAGGCTGAATCGAATGAAACTAGTCTGAAGTCGATGCGACTCCTCTAAGTGACCAAAAAGTCGTAAAAACCATAAATCACCAAAAAATTACAGAAACCAAGATTACAGTCCCTTAAAATTAAATTTCGAGTATGGTTCGTTTTCTATGTATTTTTGGGCGCTGAATCAAATAGAACCAAAGTCCAATGTCGACATGCCTACGCTAAGTGACTGAAAAGTCGAAAAACCGAGGACAATTACCAGAAAACCTAAAATACGGCTGATAAACTATATAAATCAAGTGGGGAGTTTTCGATGTTTTTTGGGCATGTGAGTTGAATGAGAGTGGTCCAAATCGATACATGCACTTAAGGTCAGGGTACCTGGGTTCAAATCCTGGTAAGGATAATATTTTTTTATCGTTTTTTTTTACATTATATACGTTTATAACCAGAAAATAATTTTGGCACGGTGGTCCGCATACCGAGCGATTTTCCTGTGTAATATGTGTTTCTGTGTTTAAGAATCTATTTTTCGCTTTAGGTTCCGGTTTATGCTTCATAACTTGATCAATTACTCAATTATCAAGCACTACTTTTAAAAGTTTTCAAAGGAAATCCGCTTAAAACTTTAAAGAAACCAACCAAGCTTTAAAATTGTGCAAATAACGGTGTGCAATGTCAATTTTAGAGGCATAGTTTTGTATAGCCAGCAGGATAATTGTGAGCATTTCCTTTGAAATAAACAGAATGAATGAGTTACGAGTAGTGCTTTATAATTGAGTAACTGCTCAAGTTATGAAGCATAAATCGTAACCTTAAGCAAGTGATTGTTAAGCAAGAAAACACGCATTTCAAAGGAAATTCGCCCAATTTTTTATATGCCTAATTTTAAATTTTAGCATTCTAGTGAGTAGACCGAGGCTCTAATTTCCATGCATCGTTATGAACGTAAAAGTTCTTTTTTAGCAAAGCCCTAGCTAAGCAAGCCCTTTTTATAATCAAATTCTAAGCAATTTAGATAGCGAAGTTGTTTGGACTATTTATCATGGTCGCTATAGATCTATTGTATTAACCTTAATCTTTGGCGCGAAACGAACAATTTTTTATTTTTATTATGTTTGTTTCAATTTTTTGACATTTTTTCTGTTGCAACATATTACTAGTAATTGAACAAACGTCAGCGAGAGCATCATTAGATGTCCGATTGGTATGATATTTGACAAAAACATTAGAGTTTTTTATGTGTTGCAATATCTCCAAAAAATAACCCTTTTTCTTAAATTCATACTGATACCAGCAAGCGAAACAAGACCCTTTTTTAATTTTTTTTAAATTCGTTAATAAGTCTTTTGCCCCACCCCCTGTTATGTAAACGTAAGATTATTGTTTATATTTTTTTATTTAATGTAGAATTATAATCATTCGTTGAACAGAAGCGGTTTAATTTAAAATCATGAAGGTTTTAATTTTCGTTTAAATAATATAGGACGCACGGTTTAGTACCCCCCCCCCCGGGGGGTAAAAAACATGATTGCATTAAAAAACCGTGACCACGGTTTTTTAATGCTCTCGAGAACGCAGGAATCTTGTTTTCGCATTGAATATCTACTATAGTTCTGTTCGACGTTAGAAAAAACCCTAAATTATTACATTTTTATTCTAAGGTTGAGCACAGCGAGTCCGAAGTTATAGTACTTTTAACCTTCGGGTAAACATGACATTCGCAAGCTCTTAGAAATTTGATTACAGCATCACTCTTATATTTGAATCATAGATATTGATTTACATTCTAAGGTCTAGCGTAGAACACAACATCACTTTATATTGAGTCTTTGATATTGATTTACTCTTCATTCTATCGAAGCCAAGATAAAAAGAAAACAATATCACTCTTATATTGAATCATAGATATTGATTTACTCCTTCATTCTAAGGTCTAGCGTAGCCTAAATAAAAGAACACAACATCACTTTTATATTGAGTCTTTGATATTGATTTACTCCTTCATTCTAAGGTCGAGCGTAGCCAAAATAAAAGAAAACAACATCACTCTTATATTGAATTCTAGATATTGATTTACTCCTTCATTCTAAGGTCGAGTGTAGCCAAGATAAAAGAACAACATCAATATTGAATTCTAGATATGATTTACTCCTTCATTCTAAGGTCGAGGTAGCCAAGATAAAAGAAAACAACATCACTCTTATATTGAATTCTAGATATTGATTTACTCCTTCATCTAAGGTCGAGTGTAGCCAAGAAAAAGAAACAACATCACCTTATATTGAATCCTAGATATTGATTTACTCCTCCATTCTTAGGTCGAGCGTAGCCAAAATACAAGAAATCAACATCACTCTTATATTGAATTCTAGATATTGATTTACTCCTTCATTCTAAGGTCGAGCAAAGCCAAATTAAAAGAAATAAAAATACCTACTATGATGTTAAGGTTCAGTTAAATTATTTAATTGAAATTTTACTGGAGTTTCTCAGAGATTTAAGAGGAGTAAATGTGGAATGAAAAATAAGAGGAATATAGATGGAAGGAAGTAGAGGGAAAGCTGGGTCAGCAGTACGCAAGTATAGACTGCTTCTTGCACTCGGAGAAATCGATAGCTTACAGTATGGCTTAGCACTTTGCTCTACTTTTGAACTTGTCCTTAATCTATAATTAAATTGTATTATCCTTTTAGAGGGTGACGGAAAAGTTTGTTTCAGGAAAATTTAAAAAAAAGATCAAAATCCGTACAGGTGATTGTCATAGCTCCCAAGCGTTGTTTTCTGAGGTCGACTGGAGAGGGTCCGAAGTACTATTACCTTGGGTAATCATGATAATTTGTGGACGTTCGAATCAAGTCGGAAGTTATAGCACTTTATCTTAATGCCTACATTCGATTTTTATATTTAAGAAAAAATTGTAATTTTTTTGACTCCTATTTAGTTACTTCCATGGAAAAATTAAGAGATATAAAAATAATGATGTAAAATAATTAATACGAGGAAAGTTTTTTTTAATTAATATGAGGCTTTAAGGCTTACATATAAATAACATCAGAACCCTTGAAATTGAAAACTTTATAGGTTTTTATATGAATAACCACTGATTTAACCAACTCAAGGAATGACTTGAGATCATTTCATTATAAATAAGAAGAGGGAGAAGGTTGGTTGCCATAAAAAATCTTTAAAAAAAAACATTAAAAATAATTATAACTTCAGTAAGCGCAGTGGAATTTTCTTCAATAATATCAACACCAACAACGTCTTTCCACTATTAGTGGAAAGACGTTGTTGGTGTTGATATTATTAAAAATAATTATTTTAACACAATGTGGTTCATAGGAGTCAGCCGGATCTTTTCTTTTACATAAAAAATCAGGAAAGAAGAGTTAGACTAACCCGCACAACAATAGCCCGCACAAAAATAGTAAATTAATGAATTAATAGGTATTAATAAAAATTGTAAATAACTGAATTAGTAGGTATTAATAAAAATAGTAAATAACAGAATAAGTAGGTATTAATAAAAATGGTAAATAACAGAATAAGTGTTAATAAAAATAGTAAATAACAGAAAGTAATAAAAAAAGTAGTAAATTACTAAATAAGTAGTTATTAACATAAACAGTAAATTACCGAATTAGTAGGTATTAATAAAAATAGTAAATAAAAGAATTAGTATTAAAAAAACTAGTAAATGACAGAATAAGTAGGTATTAGTAAAAATATTAAATAACAGAATAAGTGTTAGTAAAAATTGTAAATAACAGAAAGTATTAAAAAAACTAGTAAATATCAGAATAAGTAGGTATTAATAAAAAAAGTAAATTACCGAATTAGTGGGTATTAATAAAAATAGTAAATAACAGAATAAGTGTTAATAGAAACAGTAAATAACAGAATAATGAATTAATACTCAATAAGAGAATTAGAAGTAATAAAAACAGCGACAATATTCTTCTCATATTACCATAGGTAATTATTAATTATTTTCAAACTGCAAGATAATCCAATTTAATTTATTATTTATAAAGCTATAATTTCTATAATACAGGATGGTCTAACAGTTTTACGAGTTACTCGTTCAATGCTTGTTTTGTTTTATTTTATCGCTCGTTAAAGTTTATAGTCGCTACAGCAATTAATACTAACAACCAGATACACAACAAAATCACACCTGTAGAATACTAAACCTCATCGCACGTCTTGAATTTTTTTGAGGTAAAAACAACATGCCAAATATGGAGCTAAGCCAGTAGCGGTATTAAAGCCCTATCTTGGGAGGGGTAAATTTATAACAAATGTATACGATCGGGAGGGGAGCCTAAGAGCTTACTAGTCCGTTCGTCTCACATTATTTTACTGGTCCAATTTTCGTCAAAATGCGTGCTTGAAATTCGCAGAAAATTGTTTGATTACACTTTTCTCGACAACTGTACATGCTAGGATCAAATGATTGGTATATTTGGATTAAGCGTCGAAAACTACGTAAGAATACACTTTTAGTTTTTAAAAATAGGGAAATTTAATATTTACTGAAATTTCGGTCTCGTCGTGTGTAGTCAAATCTATGCATTGCCTTTTCTCATAAAGTAAACATGGCTGGACAAACCAAAAGTAGCGTTGTATTCAGAGGGTCAAACTTAATAGGTATAGCAAAAACCCGCATCTCAAAAGGTTAGTTCTATCGAAAATAAGATTGTGCAATTTTCGTCAAAAATGCGTGCCTGAATTCGCAGAAAAATGTTTGATTACACTTTTCTCGACAACCGTACGTGCTAGGATCAAATAATTGGTATATTTGGATTCAGCGTCGAAAACTACGTAAGAATACACTTTTAGTTTTTAAAAATAAATCGGGGTGATGAATTTAAAATGTACTATCCTGTATGCAGGAAGAAGTTCTTATTTAAATAGTGACAATATGCCAAGTTTTGTCATGATGTCAGCTTTTCTGTGAACTGCGTATTAATACTTAGATAATACTTAATGATAAATGCAGAACAATGTGCGAGTTATTTAGATTGTGAGTTCATTTGTATTCCCACATTGAATTCTAGATTATCGCAAAGAGTCTACATTACGACTGTATCACTGCCTCAAGGTTAATAGTGTTAGGTACCTACAATCCAAGAATATACCAAACCCATAATATGATTCTTTGAGGAAATAATCAGCATTCGTATCACATGCTGTAACACCAATTTTGAGTTATTTAATGCATTCCGTAATGTTTTCGTACTCCGCAATCGTACTCGAGTCGTCATTTTTATTTAATTTTTGGTTGTAGATTTAATTAAAGGATTGTAGCAGCTGCTCCAATCCTATAAAATGCGTAAACCTAGGTTCACGCAAAAATCAGAGCCCCGCGGAATAAATGGTTCTTGGGGGACCCCTTATCGTTCTCTCCCCCCCCCCATCAATCTGAAACTTCTCGTTAACCTTTCTAACTTTAACGCTCTGTAATGGCAGCATAAGTAGCAGCTCGAATACTTGCATCAGAAGAAAGCTTGGAAAAATTAGCTGCTTTTCGTCAGAAAATTACGCTTATTTATGAGTTGATCTTGACGATTTCAACCATCAAGCAAACCTTTTATCTATCGCAATTATCTTCTGCGGTCTTTAATTCACTAATTTCTAATGAGAAGATAATATTTCTTTATAGTAAACAATTATAATTCGTACAAATATCCCAGTTATCTAAAAAATGCGATATTTTAACCGAGATGAAGATAACCGCTCTAAATTAGTATAGAAATTTATATAAAATTATTATTTATAAAATAAATACAAATATATATAAATTAATATATATATATATATATATATATATATATATATATATATATATAATATATATAATATAATATATATATATATATATATATATAGTGACTTGGCCACAGCCTCTCTTAGATTTTTACCTTGAGTGACATTTGTTTATAATCAATAAACATTGCTAAAGGCATAATAATTTAGTTTCCCTGCCAATGACCGGCAGAGGATGGCTGATTCACATTTTATTATTTTGAGGCGTTTCGTTTAGAAATAAACAAACGGAATCGATGCCTCCTTTCCCCTTTAGCTTCATCCAAACATCTCTTAACAATCGTCATTTTCGAAGAAAATTCGCTAAATTGTTCCACGTAAAAAAATCAAATCATTATATGTACATTTTTGACTCCAGACAAAGGTTAAATGACGTCATAGTCCGGTATATTATGATGTCATTTATGAATCATTCAATCCACATTATATACATCTGCTGAAAATAGCCGTGAAACGATATTGTGTTTACTTCCTATGTGAACTGGTAATATTATTGTAATGGCCTTGCTATTGTTGCCTTTACACCTATTTGTACGTTTGATTATTTAAAGGTTATTATCGATTATATATTTGTATTCTAAACGATTTCAATTTTAATTAATATCATGATTTAATTATAAATAAAAATATTTACATGATGTTTTTAATTAAATCTATTTATAATTAAATTCTTTAATAATAGACAGTTGTTTAACTTTACTTACGTTGGGATTGGTGAATGATAAGATGGGTCACTCTTACTTCTGAAACATCCCCCTGTATAACTATATGGAGAGTCAGACACATATAAGTTGAAGGGGGTTTACATTGTTGGTATACCTGATATAGAATATAGGGATTTTCTCTACTAATCCAGAAATTTTCTGTTCTTGGTTGGGTTATTATAAAATATAGGGATGTGCTTAACTTGATTGACCTGTCCCAAAATCTAGAAATTTTCTGTTCTTGGTTGGGCTATTATAAAATATAGGGAATTTTTTTTCCTTGTTGGCCCCTTATGAAATGTTGTTTTTCACATCTTGGATCTTGGTTTGCTAGTTATATAATGCAGGGAGTTTTTCTACAAAAATTAGACCCTATAGCTAAACTAGACACTAAGAAGTTTTCTACAAAAATTAGACCCTGTAGCTAAACTAGATACTGAGAAGTTTTCAACAAAAATTAGACCCTATAGCTAAACTATGCACTAAGAAGTTTTCTACAAAAATTAGACCTTGTAACTAAACTAGACAGTAATCAGTTCTCTACAAAAAATAGACAATGTAACTAAACTAGACACAAAGAAGTTTTCTACAAAAATTAGACTCTGTAACAAACCTAGACAATGACCAGTTTTCTACAAATATCAAACGAGTGTTTATTGTATAACCCACTGTGTGTTATTCAACAGTTGAACACTAGTGGTTTGCAGTATTAAATTTTATTTAATATTCTCTAGAATTTTTATTATGAAATTAAGGTGACTATTAGCCATATACAAAGTTTTATATTTACATCAATAAAAAATATATTTGTATTTTCTTCTTCTTTAACCTGTATAAAAATAATTTTGAGAAGAACTTCTCCGACAAACTCGCTAATTAATGTTGATACCTCGAACCCTACAATAACTGATAGTGTCTCATCAAGCCTGTATATCTTACAAATGTTTATTTTCAGATTATTTATGAGGTCACTGTTCCAAACACCTAATTACTCACACCAAAAGAATTTTAGCGGGAGGTTGAAAATTTGGCAAACGCAGACTATTGTATCTACTTTCCCTCCTATATTTGACACTTTTTAGCGAATTATTGAAAAAAATATGCTAATGAAGTCGTTGTTGGCATGAAAGTGAGGGATGTCATGATCCATAAAAAAATCCAATTTGGATTAGCTGATAGCTGGATCAAAAATAAAAATAGCTAAAATTGGAATAACTGCGCATGAGCCTATTATAATAAGATAATTGGAGTATATTAGGGTTTTTTCCTTACTTAAATCTCACTCAACTAATCCACCTCAGAGTTTGTACACACCCAATCTTCTAGGAAGCACACCCTCCGTACATGACAGCACATATGACTGGTCCACTGTGTGCTCTAGTTCTCAGCCCAACCAGACTCTATCCAACCTTATCCACGACTAGCTCACAGTGGGCCTAGTTCATCTAATCCAGCTAGACTCTGGCTAGGCTCACCGCTAACCCAACGCCGACTACCAGTCCAACAGTGTGCTTTGTTCATCTCACTTGGCCCACCCCCGTTTAACCAGTCTCAACGATCGCATCAGCTCCTCTAGCATCACCAGACTCTAGCCAGGCTCGCCACTCTGGTTAGTCCAGCGCCACCCAACTGAGATCTTTGGCAACCCTGACGCCAAAGTTCTGTGCACAAACTCATTTTAGGAGACGTTTGTCATCAAGAACCAACCACTTTGTTCCTAGTCACTTACGTTATTCGTGTCACCACCTTCACTATCACTAAGTTTTCGAACATACGAAGGCTCAGTATATCTTTCCGACCTTCAACTCCATCAGCCCGCAGAACCTTAACTTTTCGTGAGCTATAGAGACAACGGAAAAGTTGTCTTACTTGTCTCAAATGAAACAGGAACCAACCCCGCATTTGAGTATCAGCAGCCAAGAAAATCATGTAAAACCCTGGCTGGGTTGGCCGGCCCTTGTACGGTACAAGGGACAACCTCGACAACCTCACATTAAGGTCCTCCCCCGGCTGGATTTGAACCCTCGACCTCCAGGTCGAATGGCGAGTGCACTACAACTGAGCTACCGAACTCGGTCACATCACCTTACTTATTATTATTACTAATATTATTGTTTAATTCTTTTCAGTACTTTCTTAGCATACTTGCTAGATTTATAAATGGGACGGGTTATAACCAAGTTACCATCTTTAAATGTTAGACTATATGGTGTCTCAATACATTCATTTGTTGTAGTCATGTTGTCTTCGTAATTTGATGAAATGAGAGTTAATTCCATATTTCGCGTTTTTCTTACTATTGCACAGGTTCGTAATATAATAGATTTTGAGTTGTTATTATTATTACTATTATTATTATTTAATAATAATACCTCGGCAATAATTAATGCCTTTCAATTTCTCCTTTACTATAATCACTAAACGTTTTTTTTTTATATTTTATCCGTGCAACTTTGCAACTTGTTTGTGTAAAGTCCAAAGAGTAACATAATACGAAGCCCCACGAATGAACTTGAGTTTTTTTTAGTACTCGGCACTTATTAAGTTAAGAAAAATGTGTAATTCTACCTGGATTAGTAAAGTATACCTTAAAGAAGCTCGGATTATGTGTTATTAGCTGCGTCTTCAGAACGGGTATCAGAGTATACCTTCCTAGACTATAGTCACTTAGCAAAGATTCTTCAAATGGAAGTAATTTATTATTTATTATGTTTCCACTTAATATCTCCAATGTTATTAAATAATAATAGTTAAAATGGGAGGGAACGATGTTTTACCATTTGGGTTTAATTTGGATTTTTCTATAAGAGGAAACAGGAATTCGTACTTTAAAAGAGAGCTAATTTAAATCCATCGGACTCCTAGCAGAAAGAATTTTAAATGAATTCATCTTGTCACTGGTGAGTTGTTAAAATTTAGAGCAAGAAGAAACTGATGATGGCATTTTCTCGAAAGCCAGTTCCGCCAATCGAGATAAAATGTGAAGCGTAGAGACGCGGTTGTAGTTATGTCATGAATGCTAGTTCGCGGGGGTAAATTTTTAAGTAGTCTTCACATATAGATACTATAAACTGAAGAAGAGATCCTCTCTACAAAAATTATAGTTTATTGGCAAAGCGCTTTCAACCTAACATGAGGCCATCATTAGTGCCAAGAAGATAAAGATGAAAGTTAGAAATACATGATACTATTTTCTTTTTCAAGATAGTAACAGCTCGGTAAGCCCACACACCGGTGAGTCTTACTCACCGGTTGTTTGCCAAAAACTATGATTTTAGTGGAAAGACTCTTTTCTTTTGTTACCTAGTATGAATAACTTCACTTGTGCTCAATCTCATTCAAGTACATAATGAAGTTTTTAGTGGGTCCTATTAGAGTATCTTTATAATTATGTAAATAAAACTGGGGCTCTAGATAGAGTATGAATGGGTCCCCATTGGAGCCCAATATTGTCTATCATTGTGCACCAATAAGAATTTTACTACTTCTAGCGGATTTCTTAAGCAAAAATAAACAAATTTTTCTGCTATACTTACCAAAATATATTCAAGGAACCAGTGTTTATTATTCTTGTGCAAAATTAGAATTTGTTTGTAATCACTAATCACCGATTTATCGGTAGGAGTTGACATCCTCTAAAATCCTCCATGCAACGCCTCGATGTAGCGGTTGGAGTTAACATCCTCTAAAATCCTCCATGCAACACCTCGATGTAGCGGTTGGAGTTCACATCCTCTAATACCCTTTTTGCCTTATACCCTAATTGTAATGTAGATGATTTTGGCAAAAAGCGTCTCAGAGACATAATTGCTACGATCTAGGATCTCCCCCACCTTTACTACTACTACTAATGTAGATGATTTGGTTTTAATAAGACCGGAATCAAATCTGTAGCAAGCACAGTTCTTGAGTATTGGATATAAAAATTCCCCTCACTAAGCGGAATGTGTTTTCTTAGAATTTTAAATTTAAGATTTAGTAATTACAGAGCCAAATTTAGCATTTTTTAACAGGGGATAGCTCATTTATTCAAAAATATCTTTCTTTAAATAAATGGTTCTTATGAATAGTGTGGATTACATAGATTAAATATGATGTCATAGCGAGGACATAGTAACCGCATACCTAACTAATAGCTACAAAAACTTGAAATCTCTAAATCTACTCTGCATTATGTCGACCAATAAATCCAATAATGCAGAAAATAAAACAATTCATCTCTAAATAAGTTTCAGAATAAATTAAAACAAATCTGAATTTAGTATCATCTTAAATAAATTAATAATAAAAAAATTACAAGACACAGTTTAACGAATTATGAAATACAAAATTTTAAATGTTAACACTGAAGAGAAATCCTTGGCAAATACAAATTGCCAAAAGTTTCGTCTGTATTTTGCATCCAATACCTTTAAATTATCATGCAATCACGACTATACTTTAAACATATTACATGCTTAGTCATTTGTAAATTATGCTTAATACACATATCACTATAGTTTACAAAAAACAAACACAAGTTATTACCTAAAATGTTTATGACAGTAGTTGAAGTTAAATTTAACTTGTATGTCTAATTAATAACATATAAAATTTATCTTTTATTATTTGATATATATTTTGATGAAGTAACACAGCGCAGGGATAAAATCCTCAAGATTTATAGTATAGTTTTTTTTAATATGTCAGACAATAGATTGCAACGATGTTATAATTGATTGTATGGGATACATGTTTTAAACAATTATTGTCATTATGAGTAATATTGTTAAAATTTATAAATCTTTTAAAACGAGTAATTAATTATTGATAGACATATATAAATTTGTTTGGGTAAAGTTTCAGAGAGGCTAGAGGTGTCAAGGTTTATTCGGGGCCGGTTTTTAGGAACAAGTATTAAGTATTCCAATAGATTGACTCATTCCGAGGTTGTTATACCACTAATTTTGATAGTTTACAAGGAATGATATAATTCTTTGAATTTTAGTTTGAAATTTTTAATATTTTACTCAAGGCAATCTGACATTGAGTAGATGATACAGATTGAATGCAATTAAAAAGTACAGAGTATAAGTTTTTCATGAAGCTTGTTATTATGTAAATATGAAAAATTATTATATATAAAGTTTAAAAAGAGGGGGGGGGTATTGCCCCATTCCTCTTACTATTAGTAGAATTTTATAAACAGTACATTAAAAAGGCTGTGGTAATAAACTATAAGGTTACTCGGAGATCCAGAGTGTGTAAATACTGATAATAGAGAACTGATGAATGGAGTGAATACTGATAACATGAATACTGATAGAGATATTACTTATAAAGATATTACTTGAGGGCCCTCAAGTAATAACCAAAGGGGGCCCCTTTTGGTTTTATTTTCAAACATCGAAAAATAACCTGACCACCTTCGTTAAACAATATAATCAAATAAACAAACTTAACTTATTAAGTAACTTAATAAGTTAATAAGTTTAACTACGTAACTTATTTAGTTGAACGTTTAAAATACAAACCAAAATAAAACAAAGAAAATATGGGAAGCCGACAAAAATTTATCTCCAGACGGTGTATAATGTAAAATTTATTGACTAGTTTTTCTGAAGTAAAGAAGCACTTTTCACTCCCAAGGTGGAAAAAGTAACTTTTTCTCCCTTGGGAATAAAAAGTGTTTCCCATTATTGGGTTATTAGAGCCAATTATATCAATTTTTTAGAGTAGTGTTATTCTCTAAATTTAAACAGAGGACTGATACATTTTTGGGGGTGGCACCCCCAAACTTTATAAGCGGGACCTGAACAAAAAAATATTGGCTAAAAATCTGTTTCAGTTTAAAAGAAGTTGTTTCGAGCAATATTTTTTTTGAGGTAGCACCCCTTAAATTTATAAGGGGGTTCGACCCAAAAAAAATTAGAACAAACAACAGCAAAACGTATTAAAATAATATCAACGTCTGGAGATAAAATCTTTTTTGCACCTTAGGAGTAAATGCCTCGGGAGTTAAATACTGTGGTTCCCTTGGCTTACGCTTTAGGGATCAACTAACTGCTCAGGAAAATAATAGCATTCTTTACTCCCTTGGTGCATAAATAACTGTATTACAACCTTAACTAACTCTTGGAAGAGATTTCGATTGAGGTCACACAGAGTCCCTGAGAGTCATAGAGATGTTATTACTAGAGGGGCCCTATAAGTTAAATTTTTTAAACATCGAAAAAGTTACCTGATCACCTTCGCTAAAAATATAATCAAATAATCAGTACAAAATTACAATAACTTATATAGTAGAACTTTTAAAATACAAATCAAACACAAACAATGTGCGGGAAGCCGAAATCAATGTATTAGTTATAACCTTAAATCATTTTTGAAGGAGGTTTTAATGAGGTTACACAGAGCCCCTGAGAGCCCCAAAAAGATGTATCAGGCTTCTTAATGTATTGAGAAAGGCTATGCCCCCTCTAGTATATATCTCTATGAAAAATACCTGCTCACACACATAGAGATATATTACTACAGGGTTGTATTACTACTATTGGTTGAATTTTGAAACATTGAAAAAGTAACCTGACCTGACCACCTTCGACTGTCAATATAATCAAATAAACAGAACAAAATTGCAGTGACTTATATAGTAGGACGTTAAAAAAACAAATCAAAACACAAACAATGTGCAAAAAGTAGAAAACAATTAATTAATTATAACCTTGACTCACTCTTAGAAGAGGTTTCAATAAGGTTACATAGAGCCCATGAGAGCCCCAAAAAGATGTTTCAGGTCTCTTAATGTATTGAGATACGCTATGCCCCCTCTAATATATCTATATCTCTATGTCCACAACAACCCAGAACCAAAAATAATAAAAATTCGTAAAAAGGTATTTCAAGCTTTTCAATGTACTGAGATAGTCGCCTATTCTAGTAATACACCTCTATGGCGATGATTGTACTGAGATAGTCACCTATTCTAGTAATACACCTCTATGGCGATGATTGTACTGAGATAGTCGCCTATTCTAGTAATACACCTCTATGGCGATGATTGTACTGAGATAGTCGCCTATTCTAGTCACCTCTATGGCGATGAACTGAGATAGTCGCCTATTCTAGTAAATACACCTCTATGGGCGATGATTATACTGAGATAGTCGCCTATTCTAGTAATACACCTCTATGGCGATGATTGTACTGAGATAGTCGCCTATTCTAGTAATACACCTCTATGGCGATGATTATGAGATTGTAGATATGCTGCCTATTCTAGTAATACACCTCTATGGCGATGATTAATATTACAAATATTTTCCTTTAGCTACATATTAAACAATAATATCACGATAACAAATAACTACAATAAAATACCTGCTCACACATACATAAGAATAAATATAACTTACACATAGATCCGTGTTATACAAATCGAGTATACAAATAACCAAATTATTCATATTTACAAAATAGAATCATGATTCATAATATACGTATAAATGTTATAAAATTAAAAAAAAAATGTTAGGATTTATTTTTCACGGTCAGTTAGATTTCTTATTTATTTATTACTTTTTACATTCTATATTTTTACAAAACATTTTTTTATAGTTTCAGTATCATAGGTTAGAGTTCAAGGTTGTATCGGAACGAAACTGTGAGCACGAGGTTTCGTTTACATTTTATATGAATTTATGAAAATTAATAATTAAGGTCACTTAAAATATTTTTAAATTTTCCTCATTTATACCGTAGGTATATAGGAAAAGTATTGTGTTAGCAAAAAAATCCGAAACCGGGATGAAACCGGAATTATTTATTTCATTGTAGCTCCCAGTGTATTTGCGCTAGAGAGTTAAAACTTTGTAATTTTTTTAATAAAATGTATAAAATAGAGTAATTGCACAATTTTTTTTATTGCATTATCTTTAAGTACGACATATAAAAGAACACCCTGTAAAATATTAGAAAGTAAAAATTTATACTTTTGATGATACAGCAAAAAAAGAAAAAATATATTTAAATGTTCTTTCGGAGGAAAAACGGCCTCGACTGCTGAAGTCTTGAGTGACATCAGACGTATGAATACCGCCGTATACCATATTCACTAGAGCAATACTCATATAAGTGATTATATTCTATACTGTCAACAAGATGATACTGATAGCTGTAGTCATCACGTTCCTTAGGCTTTTTATTACCTGAATCACGGAATTGTTTAGTTTCAGTATACTTTACATTCTATTGAACTGTAAGCAACTGTTGACCTTACGATATTTTTAACTTAAATTTCCATCTGTACTTAAACAACCCAACCTTTAGAACGTTCCGTTTTCACCTCACTCTTTTACCCATTCCCCCTCTCCTCTTCTTTAAATGCTTAAATAATCCAGTTGAGTTGAAATTTAGTAAAAGTGTATACCTTTACAAATAATTACATTATGTTCCGTTTCAATACGACAAGTATATCTATGATTTTTGTTTGATCATGAAATTAAAGCATCATCGAGCGTGGTCAGTTTCGGAATGGGTGACCGCTGGGAATGAAACGGATATATTTACTATCAGAGGACGAGCGAAGCGAGTCCAAAGATTTGTAAGAGTATAAATTTGGCGAATTGTATAGTCTAAGGACGAGTGAAGCGAGCCCGATGCTGAGAGGATGTGCGTAGCGAATCCGAAGCAAGAAGGATGAGTGTAGCAAATCCGATGTGCTGAGGCAAAGTTCCGAGGTACCCCGTACCCGATTTTTTTACTTCCCCAAAAATTTCATAGGTGGGATAGGAAAAGTTTAGTGTTCACACTAATAATTAAAAGTGAAATTTCATTATAATTATAATCATCTGTTTTGGCTCTTTAATGACGTTCTAATGGTTTTCATTATGCTGTCTGTGACAACATAATTCTTCTAGAGCATATAAACTTAGCACAAAAACCAGACCTAACCAGAAAAATGTCTAGTTATGTTGACGATTTTTTTTAACTTTATTGATAATTATCTACAATAAAAAAAATATATTTGACATAGTGCTCATGCTGGTTAAAGTGACTTGGCAGTCTTGATAGAAGGAATCAATCAGTAGTGATACTCCTTGGCGTGGTAAGGCAAATGTTGACATTTTATTGACGAATGAAATAAATAATTAAAGAAGCTTTCATTTCAAATGAGCAAAATCATTGTGTTTAATTATTAACTTTTACCATACATTGTTGTAGAAATAAACTGGTTTCAAACTTTGTCTGTAAAACTACAGAAACTTACGCAATACGTCCAAAAAGCGCTGATAAAATAAAACCTTACATCAGCCTACGCTATGCCAGGCAGTTAACAAGGCCTCTAGAAGTTAATAAGACATTATTTATTTAATAAATAGTAAAAGTAAATATGTATTAAAATATAATTGTACACATAATGTTTGCAAAATCGATGTATTCAGTATTCTTAAGGTACTTCTTGTTTAACATTTATTACCTCACGTATATAATTTTTATGTTACTTAAGTGTATAAAAAGCTCTTTGAATTAAAAGGTAATAGTTGGAAAGTTGTACGAGGCGAAGCTGAGGGATATAATTAACCACCTGTTATGAAAACAGCTGTTAAGGGATAACGGAAGTGTCAATGTGTTTAGGTGAGAGTCATATTGACAGTGACGCGGATACGAGTGGTTACCAGTTCGTACATGTTTATTTAGACACCATGAACACGTATCGATTGATTTAACAAAACCTAGAGGTTATAACAAATATGCGAGAAAGAATAGAAATAAACACAACTACAAAATATGGAACTAAGCTTCCAGATCCCATATTTCATGCAAAGCTTGGTCCTCTTTAGCTCTGAACGTTTCAATGTATGGAACTAAGCTACCAGATCCCATATTTCATGCAAAGCTTGGTTCTCTTTAGCTCTGAACGTTTCAATGTATGGAACTAAGCTTCCAGATCCCATATTTCATGCAAAGCTGGGTTATCTTTAGCTCTGAACGTTTCAATGTATGGAACTAAGTTACAAGATCTCATAACATATCACACAAAACGTGGTCCTCTTGAAAACAAAGATATGTTTCCTCTTACATATAGGATTACGTGCATGCCAAATTTAAAATAAATTGGACAACTGTTTTGCTTTTTTTTAATAATTTTTGCTGAGTCATTAATGACTGTCGATAACGTCCTAATAAAATTATTTTCCGAAAAAGCCAACTAGACCTAAAGTTTGATTTTTGCGCTCCACGTATGTGCGCGAGTGCACTTTAAAAACACATATACAGACAGACTTCTTGGTAAGAACAGCTTAGGAAAAATCTCAAATTTTGATGGAATCTGTTTTGGATGTTGAGAACAAACACATATTTTTATGACATAACCTTATAAATTAGGAAACGTAAAACTGTTTTAACTCCATTCAGACTTAAACTTTAAATTTGTTTGATCATTGCTATGTATCATTGATATTTTTGATCTATGAATTGAATATTTGATAAAAAGAAGGTATCATATTTTTTGATATTTTCATTCCGATGTAGGCAAGGGAGCTGTTCATATAGGAGCCTTTCTATAAAAAACCTACTAGGTAAGTTCCACAAGTAGGTACCTCCCAAACCTTGTTGGTAGATGAAGATGAAACCATACCAATGTGATCTTAGAATAATTCTATACATAGAAGGAGCACTACTGATAACACGAAAGGCGGTTCACTGGTGGTCTTAAGTAATGCTTTCACCCTAACAATATACAATTTTCTTATAAAAAAGTTGGCAATACTTCCGGTTGCCGAATTATGATATTCTATTATTAATTAATGATTGATTATTCATAAAATACTAATATAAATATCGGTGCATTACAATATTTAAGCATCTTAAATTGTAGTTTAACGTTTTTAATTAAAATTATATTAAAAGTAGTCCTCGTCGACTAAATGTAGATTCTTGTATTCCTCTACTCTTTTCCTATCTAGGAACGATTTTATTAAATACTCAGCAGGTGTTTTAAGTAATTATATTTGTTCTTTACGATCTTTCTTCATTAATGGATTGGATATTTATGACACATATTAAAAATAATGTTTTGTTGTTAGGGTGGTATCCCTACTTAAGACCACCAATCAACCGGCTTTCGTGTTATCAGTGGAATTACATTTTGTTTACAGTCCTATGCTCCTTATATATTAGTATTATTCAAAGAATGTGATCAAAGATGTTAATCGTAAAAATGATAAAAATATTTCCTATGATGAGACAACTCAAGCTCTACACAGCAAGCTTGCTGCAGATGACAGACCGAGAGTCTCTCGGTCTAATTTTAGTTTTGTTTATTGTTTACTTATAACTAATGAGTACAAACACTACGTTCGTTTAGTCTATTTCCTATATGCATACGACTAATGGCTTAAAATGATTTTTTAAAACTAAAGTTATTTATTCTACTGACAGGCCGGTTACGTGTTTTTTTGTGAGAATGTATCTATATGCTGTTTGGCATCAAATACATTTAGAATGTGACAAAAGGTCGAATTTTTGAATTCAGCATTTATTTGGAATTAATACAGTAGATACATTGCTGGTATACGAATAAATACATTGGCTGCTGATGCTGATGAGAAGACAAAAGGAAAAATTCTGTGCTTAAAATGTTTACATAAGTACATAAACTTAGAACTTGACCAAGTATAGCGTTTACATAATATTAACTGTCTGCATAATATTCGCATGAGCACCCTAGAGATATTGGACTGTTTGATGAAATATTCGCATGATCACCCTAGAGATATTGGACTGTTTGATGAAATATTCGCATGAGCACCCTAGAGATATTGGACTGTTTGATGAAATATTTGCATGAGCACCCTAGAGATATTGGACTGTTTGATGAAATATTACTAAAGTTTTCTCTATTGGTTCTTGGTGTAGTTAATCTCAAAGTATTTCCTATAGTTTGTTCCTGTAGGTTCTTATGTAGTAGTTAGTTCTTAGTAGTTAGTTCTTTATGTAGTTCTTAGTCCCTGTATATGCTTATGCACTTCCTATAAATGTTATTATAGTATTTCCTGTAGCTGTTCTTAAAGTTGTTCATGTTTGTTCTCATATAATTGTCCCTGTAGTTGTTCATAGAGTATTTCCCATAGCTGTTCTTAAAGTTGTTCTAGTTTGTCCTTGAATAGTTGTCCCTGAGTTGTTCTTATAGTATTTCCTGTAGCTGTTCATAAAGTTGTTCATATTTGTTCTCATATAATTGTCCCTGTAGTTGTTCATATAGTATTTCCTGTAGCTGTTCTTAAAGTTGTTCTAGTTTGTCCTTGTACAGTTGTCACTGAGTTGTTTCCTATAGCTGTTCTTACTGTTGTTTGTTTGTTCTCATAAAGTTGTCCCTATTGTTGTTCTTATAGTATTTTCTGTAGGTGTTACCGTTTGTTTTTATATAATTGTCCTTGTAGTTGTTCGTTTGTTCTTATATAATTGTCCCTGTAGTTGTTCCTTTATAATAGTCCCTGTAGCATTTCAAATATTTGTATCTGTTTGTTCTTATATAATTGTCTCTGTAGTTGTTCTTATAGTATTTCCTGTAGCTGTTCATATAGTTGTTCCTGTATTACCTATAGCTGTTATTAATCGTTTTAGAAATTTATATTTCTTTATTTTTTTTTTGATAATACAGCAACTGTAACATCTGTCTTATTTTTAGACATATACGAAGGATATATTCCATCGAAAGTGCAAGACGTACTTTTACTTATCTCAAATAAAACTTTCCCATTTATACATGATAAGATAAAATACTATAATGACGTTTCAAAACCGTTCCCTTCCCACATCTAAGCACAAAATATTACATAGTAGAAAAATGAGAATTCTTTGTATTTGGGATTCATCGTATGTGTGCGATCGCTCGCAGAGTTAGAGTGAGTGGGCAGTCTAGTTCGGGTCAGAGCTCGCCACGCTACAGAGATACAGAATGACATCATGCATCTACCGGCTATTTCTTTCAGTCATTTATACCCACAGATGAAATATACTGAGACAAAAATCAGATGAATCTAGCAAAGTAAGCTTAGGCTGAGCTGTGCGAGAATTTCCCGCAGAGGCTAAAATCACGATATTTGTCAAATTATGGTTTAGGTTATTATTATCAATTTATTATTAAGTACACCATTGAAAGTTAAAATGAAGTAAAAAAATAGACTTTGTGTATAGGTGGATAGAATAAAAATTAAATTAGTATTTAAATTATAACTTAGCTACATTATGTATAATGTTTTATACTTTTGTTGTTTAGGCCTGAAGATGACCCAAAGGAGTTGAAATATAATATATTTCAACCCCTTTAAGTCATTTATAATTCAGCTTTCTTTCTAAAATAAACAAGCTTTCCCACAGTAAATAAACAAAATATGGAATATAATGTTACTGTAGCTCAAACATGGTTTATTGCTAACAAATTAACTTTAAATAAAGATAAGAATCAATTAATAACCCATACCTTAAAGAGTAGTGGCAATAAAAATAATAAAGAGTCAATTAAAATCCTAGGCTTATCAATTGATTGTTCTTTAAATTGGAAAATTCACATCAATGATGTAAGTAGTAAACTCAGTTCTGTTTTGTTTATGCTTCGAAAGCTGAGCACTACTGTTGACTTGAAAACCTGCAAGCTGGCTTACTATGCTCATTTCCACTCACGATTATTATATGGCATCAGAGAATGGGAAGCTGCCCCGAGTGCACATAGTGTTTTTCTATTGCAAAAAAATCCATTAGAATTATTACCAAGTCTAAATATGATGCACATTGTGCCAAACTTTTCAAAGAAAATAAGATTTTAACGCTTTATTCAGCATACATTTTTCAGTTTTACTATACATTAAAAATAGACACCATGAATTAAATAATAATAAAATCATGGTTATTCAACTAGATTTTATACAAATGTAAATATGCCACATTAGAAGTTGGGCACTAATGAGACTCCAGGTATTTTTAATTATTTATTGCAATATTTCACTCTTAACACAGAGCATTATCAAGCAAAAATCTAAAAAAGAAAAAGGAAATGAACTAATTACATAATGGAATATGTTAACATTATATTCAAATTAATAAAAACTAAAAAAGTCATGCTAAAAAGAGAAAATACAACTTACAAATTACATATCCGTTATCAAAGTAACTTTGTCATAAAAATCAAATAAAAGGGGGTCCAAAACCTAAAATAAAAAAGCAAAGTTCATAAGTTTACGTTTGAGTTTTTCAATTTTTTCCTCCTTTTTATAATTTGCTTTTTTATTTTAGGTTTTGGACCCCCTTTTATTTTATTTATATGACAAAGTTACATTGATAACGGATATGTAATTTGTAAGTTTTATTTCCTCTTTTTAGCATGACTTTTTTAGTTTTTATTAATTTGAATATAATGTTAACATATTCCATTATGTAATTAGTTCATTTCCTTTTTTTTTTTAGATTTTTGCTTGATAATGCTCTGTGTTAAGAGTGAAATATTGCAATAAATAATTAAAAATACCTGGAGTCTCATTAGTGCCCAACTTCTAATGTAATATTAAATTATGGAGACCAACAAAAGAAATATTGTAAATATGCCATTCTCCAGACTTAGTAAATCAAGTCAATCACCGATGACGAATGGAATCAAATGTTTTAATAAGCTGCCTACTAGTATTGTAGATCTTCCTATGGATTCCTTTAAAAAGGTAATTAAAGAAATACTGATTAATAAAGCATATTAATGTGTCAATGACTTTCTAAATGACAGTATAGTTTATACTGAAAAATTGTAAACTGGTACCTTTTTAACTTAATAATATCTTATATAATTTTATTTATTGTAATTTTTTTTTGTATGTTTTAAGTTGTATTCATGAATTGACTATTGTGAGGCCTTAGAATGTAAGGCAACCACAAGCTTATAATAAATAAATAAATAAATAAAAATGTAGAACTGAAGTCATCCTTTTTCTAAATAAAAATTAAATTATAAAGCTTTGCGTTGGAATAAGAATGAGCACTAGTATGTGCATAGTAGTACTTGAGTATGTGCACAGTAGTACTTGAGTATGTAGTAGTACTTGAGTATGTGCATAGTAGTACTTGAGTATGGTAGTACTGACATAGTAGTACTTGAGTGTGCCAGTATGTTAGTACTTGTATGTGCATAGAGTAAGTATGTGCATAGTACCACTGAGTGCATACTTGAGTATGTGCATAGTAGTACTTGAGTAGGTATGTGCACAGTAGTACTTGAGTATGTGCATAGTAGTACTTGAGTATGTGCACAGTAGTACTTGAGTATGTGCACAGTAGTACTTGAGTATGTGCATAGTAGTACTCGAGTGTGTGCATAGTTGTACAAGAGTATGTAGTATGTGCAAATTCTCACAGAAAAGTACACAATTGTCTAAAATGCCAATTGGTTAGATGTGACATCCATTTTCCTCACGGTCAAACCATTTAGCCCAAACGTTAAATTGCACAATAATTGTGAAATAAAAACCAGACGTGCACTGACTAAGGATAGCATTATAAAAACCATTTAACTTCTCTTGTGTCAATTTAGTTAATTTATTCTCATTATTAGGAGAAATGAGTAGAACTCGAGAGTGGGTTTATACCTCCCGCCTGGTGAGTATAAAGTGTCTCAGTGAAAAAACTTAATGAGTCATACTCATTAATAGACACTACCAATGCTCTAGTTTAAACCCAAAGTTCTTTCTGGTCTAATTTTATAAAACAGCGCTGTATATGAGTATTATAACTAACTTCTATACTAGTAGATTCCTAGATAGATTAGTGGCCCTATTTGATACCTATAGTATAACACACGGCTAAATTCAGTTGACATCCCGCCAAAATCTCAATGCTTCCGCAAGCATTGAGGAGTGGGTCAATCGGGTCACTTGACCCACCCTGGAAAATCGAAAAAGTTAGATTGACCCGCATTGCAAATGAGTAAAAATTAATAGTTATTATCCTGTATTTTTTCATAAAAATAACTTAATTTAAAAAAAATGAAATACAATTAAATTAGTAATGCGTTGCATCAGGAACACACTTCATAAGAATATATCAAATACAGTTAATTACCAACAGACTCGCTTCGCAGGCCAGATAGGATAGAAAAATTATTTAATAATTAAACAAGAATAGCTTGGCACTAAAATAAATAATAAAGGGTCGCTTCGCTTGAAATAAGCAAAAGACGTTCTCTTCCCTAGAAATGGACAAAAAGCTTTGCTCACAATATTGCTATAAGTATGTATCTCAATAAATAAAAATTGGGCTCACTTTGCTCGCAAGATTGCTTATACAATTATGATCATTAAATAGAGCTCCCTTCTAATAGATATTACTGTAAAAAGCCTGAATGTAAAAAAATGCTTCACTCACTATAGATTACTGTAAATATGACTGAATGCCAAAACAAAGCTCGCTTCGCTCGCTAGATTGCAATAAATGTGAGCAGGAATGTCGGAAAAAAGGCTCAAATCGCTCCCAAGAATGCTAAAGTATATTATAAGCTACGCTGAAAGGGGGAGCTTGAAAAAAATTAATATAGGAAATAGAAGCTTGCTTCTCTCGCAAAGTTTGTAAACCTCTTACCTAAGTTGTTTGAATGAACTCGCTTCGATAGCTACATGTCTAATGAATTAAAAATATTTATTTAAGTACAATAAATACAACACTTTTCCTCTATATACCTTCTGTATAAGAAGGTGAGGAAAGTAAAAATATTACATAATATTGGTCAAAACATTAAAAATTAGTTTTGCAAATCCCGTTCAACTCCTGAGTTCTATCCTAAACTATCTTTCTGTTTTTTGTCTAAGAAAATTAAAAACTAAACCCGCAACACATTATTGATTACTGAAATGGCAGCTTTGACCCCCCGGAAAAAATCCTGCGGACGCCCATGATTAGTCTATATAAATATAAATAATAATTCTATGCTCTCGGTCGAGTTTGATTTGCGAAAAAAAGATATAAGCGAGCAATAAAATAATAGCAATTCATCAGGACTACTTTGGAGTTGGATTAAAGGACGAAGAACTGATATCTAATTAAAGACTTAACTTACAACGACAATACTTAAAGGCATCTAAGCACAAAGCAATTAATGTAGAAGTCGTGTAAAGGAAATGAACACGAACAGATAAATAAGTCAATGACGAACTAATGGGCATTCATACGATTCTGCTTAGCTATACCTGTTTGTATGACAAGATTATAGATTTTCCAACCACTTTTATAAAACTACTTTCGATGCAAAATAGTTAGCACAGTAAGATGCTAGTATCGTTTATTAATGCATTACTTGTATCTAGTCATTTTTATCAATCCCTCTATTGCAATATATATATATATATAAAAAAAACAACTTTGCGCCGCTTTCTTGTTCCTTTAAGATAATGCGCATTATACGCAGCAAAAAAAAATAGTTAAAAATCTTTTTCTTTAGCAGAAGAAAGCTAGAGTTATTTTTAAGTTACACCCTCAAAAATCATGCAGAGAACTGTTTAAGAAAAAAAGGATTTTAACGTTATATGCACTATTTTGTTACCTGGCCCTTACTTATTTAGGAACGCAGCAGCGTTCCGCCCAGCCAAGTCAAGAAAGAACGCTAAAATACCCCGCTTAGTCAGTAAAAAAATTCAAAAACCTATTAAAGCTACCAGTGTATATTTTATACTTTACGCAACAAAGTAGCGCTTTTGAGGGCCAAGCAGAATTGGAGAGAAAGAGGTTTGAAAATGACATTTTTGACTTATTCTTCCTGCACTTTTTGTTGACGCACCAACAGCCTTAATTACTGAACGGATTTTGACGTATGAGGATTTTTTGATTCATCTTATGCTCGTGTGCATTGCTACCTAATAATATCTCAAATTCGACATTCCTATGCTAAACACGGAGCTAGAAACTAAGCTTACGAATACTACTTTTATATAAATTAAGCACTCTTTATTAATGAATGGATTTTGGTATTTGAGGACTTTTGGATTTGTCTGATGCCTATTAACATTCTTGTATCAATACATCCCAAATTCGTAATTCCAATTCCGTACGCGCCGCAAGAAACAGACCTTAAGAGTTGTGTATAGAATACCTAAACACCATTTACAGCTTTATCTACGACACGTATTTTGTTTACTTCTGTTTTTACACAAAACTGGAGCCGTACAAAAAGTTATGAAATCTTACCAAAAACCACTTATGTGGTAAAACAACTTCCAGCCAAGTCTTCCAAAAAAAATAGGGAAATCAACTTTTCTGTCCCGCCAAGTCATGTATTGGGTGCAGACGGTCATTGGCGTTTCAAAGTGAAGTTGCTGCTTTGTCAATACTAAATTCAGGGCCTTATTTAAACTGTAAGGCAAACGTCAGCTTCTTCTCCTTAATGCGAAATGATGCGATCGGTTTGGGATTTGGCACGTGTGTAGCCATGTATAAGATTAATATATGTGCTAAGTTTCATCTCATTATTAGCATTAGTTTAATTTGTATCGAATGATTTGTATACGTTTTTTTAAAAAATTGTAAAAAACCGGAAAGTTATCCAATTGAGTTGTAATTTGGTACAAGTGTATCCCAAAACTAAATAAGTGTACTAAGTTGCGTTATAATACAACAAGTCTATCTATGATAACTGGTGGATCATAAAAGTTAAATAGCATCGAGCGTGGTCAGTGCCAGGATAAATGACCACTGGGAATGAAACGAATGTGTTTGCAATCTGAGGACGAGCAAAGCAAGTCCGAAGTCGTGTTACAGTATAAATTTAACAGCTTGTATATCTGAGGACGAACGAAGAGAGTTCGAAGCTGGGAGGACGAGCGTAGCGAATCCGGTGTAATGAGGAAAAGTTCCGAGGTACCCCGTACCCGATTTTTTTTAGATTGTTATTAGATATCTTAAAAGTTGTTTTTAAATTTGCATAAAAACATTTTTCTTTGAAAATTCGAGGCAACATGTCACATGGGAGATAAGGTGCTGTGAGTTGCTATAGGGCAAGGGCTAGTTTTTGCCTTGGACCTGGACCTTCTAAATCCCAAAGCTGGCAAAGAAGCACTTTCGTTTTGGACGACATTGCAAAAGTTAAGAATCTATTCCATACCATATCTGTGGTATACAGAGGTCAATCAACACCTTAATATTTCGTAATAACAAACTATTCAATAAATAAGAATTGAAATGAAACAACGCACAAATATTTTAAAAATACAAATATTTTTTTAATAATAATTATATTAAAAACAAATAAATAATAATAAAAACAATTTATATTTAAAAATTCAAACGTATAAAAAACCATTTAGAAAATATAACAGCACTATATTATTTAGAAATGAAGTCTGTCCTTCTGAAATGTTTCGATGAAAAAAATTTTTAAATCGTTTTAAGATATGCCATATCAATACAGAATTATTTCGATGTAGAACTTTTTTCATAAATAACTTTTGGTTAGTTCATAGAAATGTATTTTTAGAGAGAGTATGTCTTATCTTAATATATTAGGAGTCTTGAAACATCTTTGGACGGAAATTCGTCATGGCTCTGCACAACCACATTGTAAATTGTAACCTACACCAAGAGTGAGTTAAGGTTACAATTAATCAATCTTTGATTGTTTTTCACACATTGTTTGTGTTTTGTTTTAATTAGTTAGTTGAAATTCTGAACTGTTTGTTTGATTACATAAATAATCCAAGAATTTTAGATTGAAAAAAATTCAACAAACAAGCCTCATCTAGTTAGCATATCTCTATAGGTCAGTCAGCCTCTGAACATAAAAGATACTTTTAATGAAATTGACTTTATAATTAATTGAGGATGAAATAAATTCAAATAGCTATAAGTGAATTCAACCTAACAAGCCTTTGTGTAACCTCCTCGTTAAGGGTTATCTTTTTTCAAGGTTTAGCCTTACTTCCATCTCTTGGCAATGATAAATATTACAAGAGGAAACAACATCGAATAAAAGGCTTGAAATTTAGGGCTTAAAACTATAACCTTGGAGTAACCTTCTCTAAGAGCGTTTTAAGTTTATATTAAATCAATTGCTGCAGCCTTTCTGCATATTGTTAGGGTTTTAGGGAATTTTCGAAGAAATATGAGCTTATGTGGTTAAGGCCATGAGGTTGAGGCCATGGTGGTGGGAAGTGGCTAAAGCCTCAGGCCTCTTGTTTTTTAAATATAAATGTTTCATTGCTGCTGTAATTTATATATTTTTAATTAATAAAAAATTTAATTGATTTAATGTAACTCACTAGTGATAAGGTAATTAAGGGATTTAAGATAACTTTTCTAATTTACAAAAACAATAGATAAGCCTCACTTGTAATAATATCCCTGCATCTATCAGTAGTTTCAATACTACTATAACTATACCTTTGTTTTCTATATTGTTCTAATATGAGATAAAAATGGAGTGCATCATACAGGAAGCAATAATTAAAAAGTATGACCACAATTAATTGTGGAGACACACTTTTAAATCATTCATTTTTTTTATAATTTCTATTTGTTCTATAAGGTGCATAAATAAAGTCGAGAAAAATGCTTAAAAAGCCTCTCCACAAATAAGTGTAGATAAATAATTAATACAATCAAATATCAATTAATTGTGAAGAATTAATAAATACAATTTATTGTGGTCTCTCCACAATGAATTGTGGACATTATGACATTACCATAACATTATGATTAAAAGGTTTCTCTTCACAATTCATTGTGGAGAGACCACAATTAATTGTATTTATTTAATCTTCACAATTAATTGTGGAGAGACCACAATTAATTGTATTTATTAAATCTTCACAATTAATTGTGGAGAGACCAAGTAAATGATAACCCATTTAATCATTATGTTATGGTGATGTCATTGTTTCCTGGTAGAATTAAATATCAATAATAATTAAAATAAGAATAATGTGATGGAATTTCATAACGATAACGATTCTTACAAAACTAATTTATAATTAAAATAATTTACAATTTTTTAACTCTATACATCATTTATAATCTTTAACACACGGAGTCAAAAGAAATTATAAATTTGACAAACATAAACAAAAAAAAAAACAGTTGGATGTTGCAAACGTTCGCAAAAAAAACAGTTGGATGCTACAAACGTTCGTAAAAAAACAGTAAAAACTTTTTACAAATAATGATTAAAAGTAAAAATTTTAAAAAAGACGAAAAAACGATCAACAAATAAAATCACAAATTTTACAACAAACTTTCATCCTTTTTTTTAATCACTATTATTAAATTAAGAGCACTATTATTGTAGTAGGAGCACTATTATTACACTAAGAGCACTATTATTAAAGCTCTAATAGAAGACTCGTACGAACTAACTTTCTTCTGTTTCATAATCCTGCGTCCCACAGACGGCATTCCTTGAGACTCAAATTACGTAATTTCGATATTTTTTAAAAAAGCACTCTCGGTACGATTTATTTACGAAAGATATCCTTGATGAATATTTGCAGGTAAAATAAGGCACACATTAAATACAATACAGAATAATTCGTTCAAAAATACACAAATCTTAATATTATGATTTAGAACACATCGAACTCTTTCTCAAATCTTCTTAAAATATTTTTCTCCCTTTCCATACGTACATGTATCAATTCTTTTTATTATATTCGTACCAAATCCTGTTTTCAATAATCAATTTATTTTTCATTCAGTAATTCATTTATATTTAAACCAAATTGTATCCATATTACTGTCAGCTGATGTTTAATAAATCCATACTTTCTACTTATTCGATGTTTATTGAATCCATGTTTTAGTTATTTGTTCTTGCTACTATCCATATTTTAGATATATTTGAAGTTAAATGAATCCATATTTGAGTTATTTGTATCCATATTTCAAATTTATTTGATGTTCAATGAATCCATATTTGAGTTATTTGTATCCATATGTAGATATATTAAGTTAAATGAATCAATTTGAGTTATTTGTATCCATATGTAGATATATTTAAAGTTAAATGAATCCATATTTAAGTTATTTGTATCCATATTGTAGATATATTTAAAGTTAAATGAATCCATATTTGAGTTATTTGTATCCATATTTCAGATTTATTAGATGTTCAATGAATCCATATTTGAGTTATTTGTATCATATTTCAGATTATTCGATTTAATGAATCCATATTTGAGTTTTTGTATCCATATTTCAGATTTATTGAAGTTAAATGAATCATATTGAGTTTTTTGTATCCATATTTCAGATTAATTCGATGTTCAATTAATCCATATTTGAGTTATTTGTATCCATATTTCAGACTTATTTGAAGTTAAATGAATCCATATTTGAGTTATTTCTATCAATTTCAGATTTATTCGATGTTCAATGAATCCATATTTGAGTTATTTGTATCCATATTTCAGATTTATTTGAAGTTAAATGAATCCATATTTGAGTTTTTTGTATCCATATTTCAGATTTATTCGATGTTCAATTAATCCATATTTGAGTTATTTGTATCCATATTTCAGACTTATTTGAAGTTAAATGAATCCATATTTGAGTTATTTCTATCAATATTTCAGATTTATTCGATGTTCAATGAATCCATATTTGAGTTATTTGTATCCATATTTCAGATTTATTTGAAGTTAAATGAATCCATATTTGAGTTATTTGTATCCATATTTCAGATTTATAAGATTTTGTTATAGTAACCATATTGTAACGAGTATTGTTTACGCATGTTATAATATTTTATTTTTATATTAATGCCAAACATTGTCGTAATTTTTACAAATCAATCAGCATGATAGTATAATTAAATCATTACATAAATGATATTTCAAACTCGAATGATCGTTTTTAATTACGGATTTGATTATATTTTTACACAACAATTTGACCATGTTTGTTTAGCATTTACCTCTGATGCACCTCCACATACAACCAATGATGCAAGAAATTATTGAAATAATACAAAGAACTATAATAATACCGACAATAATGTACAGAGCGAAAGTGCCGCCTTCACAACAATAAAATTCACCTTTTGAATCGAAACAACAGAATTTAGCATCACTTGAATCAATAAGTGGTCTGGGGCATGAATTGACAACTTTTTCAATAGCACTGCCACTTCCGAACGTACAATCCATGGCTAGAGACGAAGCCACTGATAGTAATACGAAAAGCGAAACACTTGGAAATGCCATGGCGGGGTTTTTAGTTTATGACAGTAACGAAACACAAAGAAACGATGTCAGAGTTTAACTGAAGCTCAGACAGATTGAAAACAAAGGTTTGTGATGGATGGGCCAAGGCTGGCCCCCTCTTAGGCCGCGGCCCCCACCCTAGCCGGACACACCTCCTTCTTTATGTTTACCTTCTTATTATTCCAGTCCTGTATACAGAGACCTCTAGTAGACCTGACTATAAGCATAAGAATAATGATTACGTCAAAGCTTTGGATCGCATGCCGCCTAATTTATTTGGAAGTAGCTTGTTGCTGCTATGCTATGCCTGTTATACATTAGATAGTAATTTAAAATAGATTATCTTGTAGCTATTACTCATTCCAATAGGTTGGTTCAGAAGACAGAATTCCAGTAATTTTAGTAGTGTTTTCTAAATTTAAGCGAATTTCCTAAGGAAATGATCTAATATGTTGTCAGATATACATACATGCATACATACACACACACACACACACACACACACACACACACACATATATATATTATATATATATATATATATATATATATATATATATATATATATATATATATATATATATATATTATATATATATATATATTGTGTGTAAGGGGAGAAGGTGGTTGTTTATCAAAGTTCATTCTTGTGTTATGTTAAATCAAATAAGACATATTTCAGCACGCTTCGGATATATATATATATATATATATATATATATTATATATATATATATATCATACATACATACATATTCTATAATAGATTTTGATTATTTTTTGAAGCTCTGTACAAAATTTAATTCTTAACGATATAATAGGATCAGAGAAATTTGGGAGTACATTTAGGAACAGGCTGCACCAGCATAGCCTTATAGGCTCTAATTATTTGAAAAAATAACAAATAGCGTGTTATGGTGAAAATTCCTTAGACATTTTGTCATGCCATTCTGTTGGTTAGCTTGACATAATGAAACAGGTTCAGGAAATAAAGCCGTGGAAACCCTTAAGGGCTTGTTTACTTGTTACCAGATGGTAATCGCAAACTAGCGATTACTTATCCTACCCACGGCGTCCTATCCTATACGGCGTGTCTACGTTTTACTCCATAGTTCTGTTTTTAAAAGTCTCCACTGTTTTCTTGCCATCAATCGCTCTTTTTGGATATTACAAACATTTCAATAACTCAGTGTTTCGACAGCAGAAGAGAATACGTATAATTACATATAGACATATTATATTTAACTGATAGGGCCTCTCTAGAAACAAGACGTCCATGTATATTTTTATAATGCTCTATGTATAATGTTCTTAGAATAATACCATATATAGAAGGAGCACTACTGATAACACGAAAGGCGGTTCACTGGTGGTCTTAAGTAATGCTACCACCCTAACAATATAAAATTTTCTTATAAAAAAGTTGGCAATACTTCCGGTTGCTAAATTTTTATGTTCTATTATTAATTAATGATTAATTATTCATAAAATACTAATATAAATATCGCTGCATTACAATATTTTAAGCATCTTAAATTGTAGTTTAACGTGTTTAATTAAAATTATATTAAAAGTAGTCCTCGTCAACTACATGTAGATTCTTGTATTCCGCTACCTTTTTGCCATCTAAGACCAGTTTTATTAAATACTCAGCAGGTGTGTTAAGTAATTATATTTGTTCTTAACGATCTTTCTTCATTAATGGATATTTATGACACATATTAAAATCAATGTTTTGTTGTTAGTGTGGTACCCCTACTTAAGACCACCAGTCAACCGGCTTTCGCATTATCAGTAGAATTACATTTTGTTTACGGTTCTATGCTCCTTCTATATTAGTATTATTCTAAGTATATGATTAAAATTAATGCGGGCTTCACCTGCATTTATTTGTCGTGTGCAAACAAAAGTGAGACTTACTTAGCTTGGATACTTAGCACGGTCTCCCTTTGACTTATTGTGTGAATATACAGGTGTTAGACTTTGTTTGAATTGAACTTAGTTACTTCATGAAGTCTCCCTTTTTCTTACCACTAAGTTTCAAGCACAATAGGAACAAAATAAAACAAAAATACAAAAGAATAAATTGTATTGGTTTTTAGGCAACATGATGGGTATAGTTATCAAAAAATACAATAATCTAAACGTTGCAAACAAACATAACTTCATCCTCTAAGTAATAGACAAAAATATCTTCATTATAAACAAAATAAAATTAAAAAATTGGGTACGGGGTACCTCGGATTCCTTGCCACATCGGACTCGTTTCGCTTATTCTCCCTATCTCGGACTTGCATCGCTCGTCCTCCGATAACAAATGCGTTAATTTTATTCCCGGAGGTCCCCTTCTAACCACTGACCTCGCTTGACGCTGCTTAACTTAAATGATTCAACAAAACCCGTAGATATACTTTCCGTTTCAAGTTTCAACTCTCTAGCGTATATACGGTGGGAGCTATACGATGATAACAGACACGCAAGCATACATACAGTCAGACATCTTAGTAAAAACCACTCAAAGGGATATAATTCTCTCTCTCTCAAAGGGAGATAATTCTCTCTCTCTCAAAGGGAGATAATTCTCTCTCTCAAAGGGAGTAATTCTCTCTCTCTCTCTCAAAGGGAGATAATTCTCTCTCTCTCAAAGGGAGACAATTCTCTCTCTCTCAAAGGGAGATAATTCTTTCTCTCAAAGGGATAATTAAGGTGAAATCCCGGTTTCGGATTTTTTTGCAAACACATTATTTCTCACAAAATAATTGTGTGAGAGACACCTAGGAAATGTAACAAGCAAAATGCAATGCTATATCTGATAACTGTTCCATCATTCGACATTCGTCATCATTGATGGCTCGACATAGCATTGCGTTTTACATTTCCTAGATGTCTCTCGCACAATTATTTTGTGTGAACTATTCATGTTTTGCAAAACTCGGTAGTATCAAATGATATTTATTTTGCTTGCCATGCATGATGGCGGTAAGAGAGCACCGCTCGTCTCTGGTAAATACTTCACATTATATTCTTCGGAATTAATTGATGGTCAGAGAGAGTTCAGGATCTGTCGGCGCCCTGATGAGTGAGGCGTAACAAAACAGAGTGGGACATGACATTATGTCGAGTTATCAATGATGACGAATGTCGAATGATAGAACAGTTCCCAGATGTAGCATTGCATTTTGCTTATTACATTTCCTAGGTGTCTCTCGCACAATTATTTTGTGTCAACTATTCATTTTCTGCAAAACTCAGTAGTATCAAATGATATACATCATTTTTCCTATATACTTACGGTATAAATGAGGAAATGTTAAAAGATATAAAAACGTTTATGTAATTTAGTGTGGACTTCAAAAAATGATCAACGGAATCAAAATAATTTAACTAATAAATTATTTTTATACAACTAAGCTTTCTATGTTATTAAAGACCTTTGTCAGATGTCCTATGCTGCTGAATCATGAAGACTGACCGCTGATCATGATTCTGTGCCTGCCTTATTATAACAACAAAAAATTCTAATATGAGGCCCAGTATATATATTTCCCAACAGAAAAATGTTTTATAAATAGATTTTACAGATATATAAGAATTATGTTCTAAATATTACAAGAAACACATAAAAAATTAATATCCTTAATAGTAGACAAGTAATCAATTATCTTATAAATAAGATGACATACAAAAAAAGTTATCAGAAATTTAAAACAAAACGACGAACATAATGCACAACCAATGCTTACAACAAATTAATTAGCCAATTTTAAACCAGTCTTATGGAATAAGATCTTTATTAAAAACAAGGATAAATATATAATATATATAATATATAATATTATATATATATATATATATATATATATATTATATATATATATATATATATATATATATATATATTTAACTTTACTAAGCACTGAAAACATAAATAACATATTATTTGTATTATTACATTTTACATTTTTAATTACCCCTATAAAATCAGTTTTAAGAAAATAAATTTACAAAACAAATATATTTTTACACAAGGTAATGCTTATATTATAAATTAATTTCATACCTTATTTTATTCTTATAAGCAATTTTAATTATTATATTATTTTTGTACAAGGAAGCTAATTTTGTTAAGCAAGTTACATAAAAACTTGATTCATACAAAGCAGGCCCGTAGCTAAACAGAATTGTAGAAGGGGCGTAATCATGTCAGGAACTTTCGCTAAAAACTACTTCGTTTGAGAGCGTCATTTTTTCCTGGGAGGAGCCTCAAAGAAAGTATTTTTAGTTTTAATAAAAATCACTCTCAAATTAACTTAAAGCATCTTGATTCGATTCTCCGATGTATCCGGAGCTTTATAATAAATAATACGTTAAATTATTATAAACATATATGTCTAATACACCCATCCATTAAATATTATTTATAACCTTAAAATCTTAACTCCAGTGTGGACGAGTTCCAAGATGGCAGAAAAAAAGAATCGTTTCCATCACAGATTTTGGCACAAAAGAGTATTTGCACATTTTATTTACGTAACTTTAAATACGAAATAAGCACTAATAGTAGTGGAGGGGGAAAAGTTAAAAGATTGAGGACAATCGGAATAATTGTGATCGAGTCTTTCAAAGGAGGATCAAAGGTATATATAGGGGTTTTAGGCAGAAAAGTCAAAAGATCACAACTTGCGCATCTACACTGTCTACACGCTGACAAACTATCAAACCAAATTTGTACTGATTTTTTATAAAGTGGTCGTTACTTTTTTAATGTTTCATAATTTAACCTATAGGACCTATCTAGTAATAATATCTCTATGACTTCAAACACGTGGGTCGTTTTTCCGCCAAAAAGACAACATTTGAATATATTTTCTGTTTTTGCGACTATAAAGTAAAAACTGTCCGTAATAAATTCAGTTTGGGGCACAATCAAGAATTAATTAGAGTTATTCAGGTGTTTTGAACATCTTTATAGTATATTTTTTTTTTCTTTATAATATTTTATCATATACAATACTTTAAGAATATTAATAAATCCAAATAAATTGTGCAAACACTCTATTGATAAGACCAACTTTAACATAAGTACTGTGTACATGTACATAGCTTCCTTCACAGAATCAGTTAAGTGGACGCAACCCTAGGAGATTAAGATGTTTAATATCCTAGGCTGTCTTAAGCCCTAATATTGCCTGACATTGTAAAATAATAAATAAAATAAAAACAAACAAGTATGATATTTAAAAAAATAATTATATTACATTTATTTGAAGTGAAATGAAAAATGAAATATATTTCCAAGAACAAAACAGAAGAAAACATTACAAAAAAATTAGGTTGAGGCTAAGCCTTAATAACTTGTCTGCCTCAAATAGAGTTTTAAGAGTTTGACTCCTTTCAGAAAGAATTACAACTAGGAAGAAGTTTTTTTTTTATTAAAAAACAAGAATTTATTAATTAACTTTTTTGTAATATTATTTAATTAATCACTTATACATAAGTAGTTAAATTTAAGCAAATGCCATATTTTTATAATATTTATTTACAAACATGTTTCGTATAATGTTGGTAATACCTATTACAATATCATATTTATCATGGAGATATATACTAGAGGAGGCATAGCCAATCTCAATACATTGAGAGGCCTGAAACATCTTTTTGGGGCTCTCAGGGCCCAACCTCATTGAAACCTCTAAGAGTGAGTTAAGGTTATAACAAATTAATCGTTGTCGACTTTTCCCGCATTGTTTGGGTTTTAATTCCTATTATAAATTAATTAAATAACTTATAATTATAAATTATAAGTTACTGTATTTTTAATGTTTATTTCATCATATTAATACTCAAGGATGTTCAGGTTACTTTTTTGATGTTTCAAAATTCAACTGATAGGGCACCTCTAGTAATAATATGTCTATGATATTTATGAAAATGTAATGTGCCAAGTTATTTAAGAGTGAGTATAAGCGGTATTTATAGAAGTCATAATATCACACAACCTTTTTATAAACTTCTTTCGCCCAAGTGCGGGGCGCGCGGGATAATTTTAGCGCCATTTCAATTGTTCAATGGCGAACGAGATGTTTTTCGCACGACTGAGGCTTCGTGGGTACGATGCAACCTCCTTCTAATTACTCATTAACTTATATTTAAAGATTATATAAAACATACTAATGTACTATATAATCTCTAAATAATAAATCATATTGCTTTATATTTGTCCTTATATTTATTTTCCGTAAATATATTTCCGATCATATTTGCTCCGTAAATTATTAAACAGTTTATTAAGTGAATAATCAATATCACACAAAAGAGAGTTTCTAAATAGACTTAAAGAAATATTTATAATCTACAACTAGTCGTAATACAATAAAACAGATGGAAGCGGTTTATTTTAACTGCCAGCTGTCTTCTACTTCCCCCCTTATCACCTGTTGGCCAATCCAAAATTCAGCTTCTCTCGCTTCCTTGCAACACTAGCTTCGCTCATAAATTTACCACATAACAGCGCGATATAAATGCAAATTATACATAATGTCTTTATTAAATGCAACGATAATTGTTTATGTTAATATAATCAGACCCTTTGAGCGAATTTAATTTTAAAGAGAAATCCGCTACGATTAATTTTCTTCAAGTAAAACGTTTTTAAGTATTTTAAAAATAGTTCTTTTTTCAAAAGGATCACAGATTTAAAATAATTTTTTGTTGGTCCAATTTTTTTATTATATTTGTTGTTTAACAGCGAGATCTTAAACAACGCCATACGCAGCAAATACAACAACAAAGCACTGATAACGGAATTAGCAGGATTAGCACTCCTGCTAATATATAAATGGAAAATGTTCCGATTTCACAGCAGTAATGATCTCCATTAGAATCGAAACAGCAATATTTAGCATCTGGCTTATCAAGCCGAAGCGGGTTGGGACAAGATTTGACGGCCTTTTCAATAAAATTTCCTTCCCCAAATGTGCAATCCATAGACAATGCTGGCACTGCGATCGCAATTAATAACAAACATACTAAACTATACTCCATATTGTATTTTTTTTTTTTAAATATATACAAATCAATAACTGATCCACTCAATAAATACTATTAAGCAAAAATATTCGATTAAGAACGTTTGAAACACTATTATTATAAAATCGTAAACGGGCGTAGTCCTATGTGCGATCGAATTCACAACACGATATGTAAACGGTTAGGAAGGTCGTAACGAACTGGCCTAGTGGCACCAGGCTGACGGGCTACCCGCCAAGAAATCCCCCTATAGGGTGCACCCCACAAAACAACCCCATCCAAAATTTTATTGACTGCATTTCTTTATATATATGTCAACCAGTGTTGTCAAACCTAGAAATTATTTATAATTCTTACTATTAAAAATTAATTAATTTTATGCTAAGCCCATATTTTTTATTTTCTACCTTAGTATTGAAATATAAATGGATTAAAAAAAGCTAAGATAGTATGCGCTTACACTGATATTTTGATTGATTTTCCTACACATTATAAGAGCAAAGCTCCCCTTGTATGGACTTTTATTTCGTTTTTGTTGAAACGTCTTGTATACAATTTAAAGTTAAGACCCTTCTTTCCGCAGGAAAGAAGATTGTCATGCAGTTATAATAATAAATAAAATAAATAATAAATAGTATATTTCCATTTAAATTTACATAATGAATCACAATTAATCCTCGTCAGTCTAAAATGTTTTTGAGTCAACAATTACGTTTTAGACTCGTAAGTCAAAAATGTTTGAAAGACAAATGGCGAACAGCCCGTATAATAGGATAGGAACCGATGCAGGCACTAAAGAGATAAAACGGGGGGGGGGCGAAAAAATAGCATTTCTTAAGCATTTTAATAAACAAGTTTGGTTACCCCTTTAAAAGATGATTCTAATAAAATATTAAGATGTGTCTAATACTAACTTATGGATGAGTTATGGAGGAGGATTTGAGCCTCCAGCTCAGGCGCGGTACAAAGGGGAGGCGAAGGGGGCCATCCCCCCCCCCCCCAAGATCCAAAAAATGGAGGAAAATTAAAGTAGTTTAGGCGGCGCCGGTTAATTTTTTTTATAAATTTCGAAAAAATCAATTAAAAAGAGCAAAATTTTCTTAAGCTTGTTTCACTCGCATAATTTTTTATTAATTAATTTTTTTTTAAATCTGCTATTTTGTATAATTTGGACTGAAAATATTTTAACAATTAATTCCTACCGCAATGGGGCAACTCAGAAAACAAATGTTATATACACAACATTATATACACTCCTGTTACAAGGTACGCAAAAATTTAGCTCGATGGTAGATGGCCCCCTTAGCTGGAGTTTTGGGTACACCTGACGTAAATTATTTTGACATGCTCCATTTAAGTAATTTAACTTAAGTGTTTAGTAGGGCTAAGGGGTTGATTGAATCTGCGAGGAGTTTCACATTTTGCTATCCATGTCCAAAAATGGCCGCCACGCGGCCTCGCCTCCTGATGGATGATTCAGGCTGAGAGCGTCCTTGTGGCCGCTTCATGGCCACGTTGTTTTGTATTATCTGTTGTTTTATTATTATTTTTTGTTAATGTTTTTTTGCCATGTATATAGCGAATTATTACCCCCTTGCTATGGCCTTTTCAAGTCCACACAATCGTTGTTTTAGTATTAATTTTTACATGGCATTTTGCCACGTATTAGCGAATTTTTATCGCTGGATATGGCTCCATGAGGGCCATATATGAGATGTATGTAGTGTAGAAAAATTATCTTTCACCCACTGTATACAAAAGGAAAACTTTATTTTTAATAGCTGATGACGTCATAATTAAGTTATTTGCCAATAACGCTACTTAGAATGGTCCGATTGAGCAGAAACCAGTTCCAACTATAGAAGACCTTCCATGCTCTTTGCGAACCTGCTTAGCTCGCCGTTGTTCTGAGGGAGCCATTTTTGTCCTAAGGGCGGAACTAGAGATAGGGGTCTTTCTTTCATACTACCTTCTCACAATCTAGCAATACTGAATCTAACAGATATCGCAGAAGTCAATGACCTGGACGTATACACATATACAACGTTTGTGTCACTAGGGATTCAGCTGAAACTGGTCTCAATCTATTTAGCTTGCCGTCAACTTGAATATGAAATATTGTATGAGGCAATATTTTTAATGACATCATATCTAGGGTTGATGACGTATTTTTTTTCAAACAATAGGCCACGGAACCTTCTTAACATTTTGCCATATGCCAAGTTTGGTTTCTACACATGTAGATCTTTTACACACACGTATATATTATATATATATATATATATATATATATATTATATATATTATATATATATATATATACGCATATTTTTTTTTGACATACATACCCCTCAACATCCGTTATCCAATTAACCTCATAAGTGTCATTTCCATTATGAAAATTTCCATGATTCCATTAATGGTATTCGCTAAAACTCTTTTTTAGCTGGCTTCACTTGCATCTTTGACGCTTTTTGAATGCTACTATTTAAGTATAAGTATCTCAAGTTATACTAAACCCTCATTAAAGCATCTGCACCCTCATGCGAAATTAATTGAGTTATACTAAGCCCTCAATAATCGCCCCTCCCAAGCATTTAGGCTGGATACGCGCCTGCCCCAGCTCCAAGTACTTTCACCTTACCAAGAACAAGAACCGTACACGCTCAAGGAGCACGATATAATGGAAAGCATGGGCGTCGAAGGGGGATCAAATGGGCTCACATCGTTTGCTAAATTGCTATAAATATATACGTGGATCTATACTCTATACAGCAAGAGACTCGTTCCGCTTGCAAATTGCTTTAAGTATATATATGTAAATATGTACAAAGGCTCGCTTCGCTAGTGAAATAACTAAAATTTATAATTAGGTACATTAAAATGGCTCGCTGCGATTGATTGCTACAAATATATAGATAGCTAAAGTGTGAATAGAGACTATGCAAATAAATGATTCTAAATAAATAAATGCCCTAATAAAGCATTTATTTAATTTGTTGAGGCTCGCTTCGCTCGCTAAATTGCCATAAATTTGTATGCAAACTAATGCAACGAGGCTCGGTTTGTTTACAAACAAATTTTAGGTACATTAAAAAGGGCACTCTTCACTCGGTTGATAGCTGTAAATATGCGTGAATTTTAGAAAGGAGGCTCGCATCGCGCACAGGATTGCTAAAGTATATTATTATAAGATACGGTAAAAGGAAAAAGTTTCGCTTGCTAAATTGTTGAAATAAAAATTATGTATAGTTTTAGAGGTTTGCTTATAGTTGATGATAGGTTGATAATACCCTTTTTTAAATATGTTAAAAAGAACTAGCTTAAGGTCTAAATAAATTAAAATATTTATTTAAGCACAATAAATCAAACATTACATTATTTTTGTAAATACATTAACATTAAGTTTAGCAAACCCTTACGCATCCTGTTGTTTTCTGGACTCCTATTTCTGATTTAAGTCAAAGGGTGCTGAAAACCAAACCTCTAGTACATTATTGGTTACTAAATTTGGCAGATTTGAACCTCCCTGGGGAAAATTCTGCGGACGCCCATGATGAAAAGAATTATTGTGAATGTGCTCCTTGTTAATAGGTTTTAATTTATCTGTTAACTAGATGTATAAGAAAGAAAGGACATTACTGCTAGCAGCTTGCGCCTCGGCAGAAACCAACAACCTTGCAGTATGGCTGGACGGAAGAAAAAGCGAAGCAGTCGCAGTTATTCACAGCGAGAGAGTTTCGTTGACACCAGCTTCTGGTACTGAACTTAAAGCCAGACTCCTTACATGTATGACTGATAAAACACCTGCTATAGTGACTCAGGTAACGATCCTTTCCAAGCCAACAATTCCCTTAAAGTAACAGCTGCGCATTTACCTTTATCAATATAAGACTTTTGCTCAATTTTAGCTGCAAAGGAAATTCAGCCAAATTTCCTTTAACAATTTTTTTCTTGCTTTATCTTTAAGTATACTACGAAGAGAAACTCACGGTAAATTATTATCAAATAAGCTGCTAATTATCGAACTAGGCTTCCCTGCCAATGGTATTAGAAATTATAGGAGTATATAATATTGTTTAATATGCATGTTTACAAGAAGCTATCAAGGTCTGCGGCCGCAGACCTGCAGAGGACGCAAATTCGTAGGAGACAAAAATTAAAAAATGGGCATTGAATATTTATTAAATTGGGCTTGGAATAAGTATGCCAAATATCATTAATTATCTCTTAAATACTTACTTAATTATTGATATTTAAGATGAATTGGCGAGCTTGACATGAAAAAGTAAGCAAAGATAGAATATATATAAAAAATAATTAAAGTTATTATCGATTAATTACTTTTATTGATGTTATCGATAACAGTTAAGGGCATATCGAATTTTACTGGTCTACAGTTAAATTTATATCATTAGTAGAGATGCTTCAAATTATTTTATTTATAACAGAACTAGATATTTTTTTCAGGTGATGTACTGTTTCCTTGGCTCAGAATGGTTACTGGCTGTTACTTCATCGCTTGGTTTACAACTGTACGATTGCCATGTTCAAGAACTCAGGTACACCCATCCGTGTACGGACTCAACAGGAGAGAACAGCAATCATTACGCTAAAGGATTGACAAATCCCCAACCTCATTATCTTTGTGTTGGTAAATATCATCCGGTTATACCAAATCGCTCTCAGCTCAGTAAAAATAAATACTCGAGGTATTTTGACGACTCTGTAATTATTTTATTTTGATAACGTTATATCCTGAATAAAAGAGCCATGTCACAGTCATAGCTGCATTGCACTGGCTCTGTTCCTTTAGTATCTATCTGGCTCTGTTCCTCTTATCTGTTCGTCAGTTAACTGTTACCCAATAAGGATATTGATAGGTTGCTGATTAATAAACACCCTAAAACTTAACTGGCATGTCTTTGCTGGTTGCAGACAAGCAAACATGTTCATTACAGTGTAAAAATACAAATTTTCTAATTAACCTCGGCAAGCTTTGCCTTAGGAACCTAGTTAGTGTTCTGACCGGCCACTGTAAATTAAATAAAATTCTTAATACTTTAGGCATAATCTCAGATTCAAACTGTCCCATGTGTGGGCATTATGAGGAGACAGCCTATCACCTGCTTCCAGGAGGCCTATACGATATACAGAGTGTGAGGCCTATACTTCTCTCCGTATTTGGCGTTGGCCTCTTGCATGAAGAGGAGCTTTCTTCTCTTAGTTGGAGATACCCTCAAATAATATCAACATTTCCAAGAGATTTTTGGTAGAGTAGGCTAAGAAATCGGGGCTGCAAGAAGGGCCCAACAACGAGACCTATTTACCTCCTTACCCTATTACTACTACTACTAAGGATCTTGAAGAAAGATCATTATTCAAAATCCTTGCTGTTACCTGTAAATTTATTTGATACATTTATTGTATATTTTTTGCAAGTAAAGGTTTTTAAATTGATAGTTTTCGATAAGCACTTACAGAAAAACTTAGCAGATTCCTTCACTGGGTCTACCCACTGCAGTGATGGGTGAAAATTTGACTCAGCGCGATGTAAAAAACATTAAACGTTTGTGGTCATTCAACGGTGTGATCTGTCTAATTGAACCTTAATTCATATGCTGATCTCTTCTCAGAGCTAGTATTAAACAACAAATATCTAGTAATAAGCATTAACTTTTCCAGGTAACAGTAGAGGAACTATCAGACTTTTTACATCGTGCGAAGATGGAGGCATCATGTTCATAGACAGGAAACAAAATCACGATTCTCCCATATCTGATATGGACTCTAACCATGAACTTGTGGTATCAGGTGATATCGAAGGGAACATTTCAATTTGGAATTACAATCAGGATGAACTAGTTCATCAGGCTAATATCCAATCATACGGGTATGGTGAAGTTTCTAATATCCAGTCATACGGGTATGGTGAAGTTTCTAATATCCGACACAATACAATTGTGCGAGAGACACCTAGGAAATGTAACAAGCAAAATGCAATGCTACATCTGGGAACTGTACTATCATTTGTCATCATTGATGGCTCGACATAATGTCGAGCCATCAATTGGCTCTGTTTCGTTACGTCTAACTCATCAGGGCGCCGACAGAGCCTGAACTCACTCTAACCTTCACCTTCTTTGGTAAGTACTTTACATTATATTCTTCGGAATTAATTGAAGAGTCAGAGTGACGAAACAGAGTGGGACATGACATTATGTCGAGCCATCAATGACGATGAATGTCGAATGATGGAACAGTTCCCAGATGTAGCATTGCATTTTGCTTGTTACATTTCCTAGGTGTCTCTCGCTCAAAAATATTGTGTCAAATATTCATGTTTTGCAAAACTCGGTAGTATCAAATAATATTTCTAATATCCATTCATAAGGGTATGGTGAAGTTTCTAATGCATCAAAACTTTGTTGTTTCTAATAACAGGCTTTTATATTTGCTCGTAAATATAAAAATCTCGCAAGTACGCGTACCCCAGTTGGTACACCAATAATATGTCAACATTTATTATATAATATAAATAAGAATAAAATATAAATAATTATTAGACATAATGTGGGACTAAAGAAGGCAATCAATGATAAATAATATTCAAACTAGGATAAGCGTTAAATCAAAGTTGCCAAATTACAATTCCTTTTTTGTACTGCCTTTTCAACTAAATTTTGATAACTGATACTTTACTTCAATATCGATTAAGTTTTTTGAGAGATATTGGAAGAGATTCCCTTCTTTGGTATAGGCTCGTAACTAGAGATGGGCCAAAAAGGGGGAAAAACGCCCCCCTGGAAAAAATGTTGCCTCCTCTGACGAAGTAGTTTTCAATAAGTCTATTAAAGGGGGTGTGTGATACATTTCCCCTATTAGGATTAGTTTCGCCCCATCGACAAGTTGGGGCGGCCCTGCATTGGCTAGATCAGGGGTTGGGAAGAGTCAAGTATGGCAAATAGACTAATAAATAGAAAGAAAGAATAAAAGTCTCTTCATAGTCAGAAATTTGGAAAGAAACTCTTTAGTTCTACTACGATGGACTCCATTTATACTCATTCTAAAACATTTAGACCAATAAAATGTGTTTGTCCTTTTTACCAACCCCTTCTCTTATCAACCTCTCACCATGCTCCACGCCTTGCCTTCCTATGTTTAACTTCCGGTATTTAAACATTTAAGTAAATCCTGTCAACTGAAATTTTATCTCTTCTTCTTTCTGTTTACCAGAGCCAAACATTTGGAGGCGTATCTTTCTGTATTCCAAACCTTGAGGTATAGGCAGTTCTCTTTGACCAAACAAATTTTCAAAAGTGACAAAATACGCCATGTCCTTGTTAAAGGAGTGTCTAGCTTATAAGTTGGATTTATTAAAAACCAACTTCCTCTCTTTACGCACGGCAGGCCCGTAGCAAAGTAGGGGCCAGAGGGGGGGGGGGGGGGAGAGGATCACTCCTAGAAAAAATTTCGTTCCCTCTGACAAAGAAGATTTTAGTGGTAGAATTCCCTTGTAGATGTGTGATTTTTGCCCCCCTCAGAGATTGTTTTCCCTCCTACGAGTTTTGGCAGGCTATGGGCCTGACGCACGGTAGTATTTATTTGGTTGGTCAACACCAACAAGTGGGTAGGGTTGGTGCTATATGTGATACCGGTCCCTCTGCTTAGTTCCATAATTGATCAAAACCGCTGCAGAAATACTTATAGATTTTCACTTGAATCAGAGGACCAATCAGAGTGAAGTTGGAAGTATCCTGATAGTATATATATTGGTTCAATTTTTAATTAAGTTGTCTAAGAACTTCCACCAAAACTTATATGCTACTAGATAGGACACCCCTTCACCTTCACTCTCTTGGCAACCATCTGCTTCAAGACTTGAGACGAAGACGCCGTGAAGCTCAACTTGGTGTAATCACTGCTCACCCCAGTCCCCACTGCTCACCTCAGTCTCCACGACCAGCAAGGCACTTTCCTTCAACTACTCCTTACTGTTAGCTTCTGACTTGTCAGGTGTGCTCCGTAACGACGGTTGCTAGGGAAGGAACAGCGCTTCCTTAGGGTAATGCTCTGTTCACGGCATATACACGGCGCTTCCTACGGGTACTGCTCCGTGTATAAACGCTGCATGGTCCAAACGGTCCTTCTCAGGACCACCCTGCAAGCTGCACACCTCAGCCCCCCCTGACAACGCTAGCAAACCAGTTGCTAGCCGTATCATATGTTTGCCTAAATGATGCGGAGATAAATTTAATAGGTACGTAAATGGTGTCAAGTTCCCTTATTTGGACAACTCGCCAGTCTTTTTGTAACTAGGTATCCTCATATATGGAATCCAAATTAATTTAACTTCCTTCTTCTTTGCCCTTTACTAATCCATCTAAAGCATCACAAGAGTTGATTAAAGTTATGTTATGGAATCTTAGAGCTCTAAGGACGCCCTTACTGTCTGAACAAATAACTAATACTTTGTTACTCTCATATTAATTCAGCCTTACAGGTAGCTTCCAATCAGGCGTCTAGTAGGCTAAATTAAGAGATATAAACAATAGAATAAATCTGCTTTCAGCAAAATGTCATCAAGCATCAAGTTGTAGGAAGAGAAAAATAGGCTCGACAGCATTGTTGATCAAAATTTGCCCGAAGTCGGCTCTGTCGATAAAGCATGAAGTGAAGAGGTTGTTGTTTTTCATCTTGATGAACTGGTTTCACAAATGTCTGTTTATTTTCTAGTTCATGTGTTACAAGTATAAAACTTTGGAGGAACCTGTTAGTGGCAGGCTATGGCTCAGGACATGTTAGACTGTTCAACTTAACTAATTTCTCAGATGTATATTTATCAGTAGAGATATGCGCTCATGCCAGGTGGATCACAAGTCTTGATGTGGCTATAGAGAGAGGTTACATACTGACAGTGTCAGAGGATTCATTTGCCAGGGTCTTTCAGATACACAAAACTGAAAACACTGTAAGTATGTCTGACAACACTTTTTTTGGTATTGAAAAATAGTTATTTACGCACCAAGACAGTAAAGAATGCTATTATTTCCCTGAGCAGTTAGTTGGTTCCTAAGGCGTAAGCCGAGGGAACCAAAGTATAGTCGAAGCCGAGGGAGGTAGCAATAAAACAATTTTTATTGCTCCAAACGGATTTTGAACCAATATTTTTTTTTATTGGTCAGGCCCCCCTTATAAATTTTGGGGGTGCCACCCTCGGGAAAATTGCAAAAAATTGATTGGTCACCTGTATAAATTTAAAGAGTACCACTCCCCTAAAAAATTGGTATAATTGGCTCTAATAACCCAATAATAGGAAACACTTTTCACTCCCAAGGGAAAAAAAGTTACTTTCTACTCCCTTGGGAGTGAAAAGTGCTTCTTTACTCCCTAAAAACTAGTTAATAAACTTAACATTATACACCGTCTGGAGATAAACATAATTTAAAGAACATACTAAAAGTGCATGAGGGTTTATTTACCATGGACACCACTGTCAGGATACATACGGATGGTCTCAGAATGGGTTAGGTGAACTATAATGGTCAAAATTGGTCCTGTTATTGGCTGTTGTGGATAAAAAAGTAAGAGAAGAATCCATCAGAAAACATAGGTTGAAAACTATAAACAGGGCATGTTTGCAATGATTCACACAACACCACCTGGACATTCACTGTCCAGGTCTTCAGAGGCAAACTTACTTTGCGAAGAAAATATAGTGACGTAATAGACAGTAAAAAGTATTACACTTCATTTTGCTTGTTACCTTTTTGTCTTAACATTTTCATTAAAAATAATAAAGGTTGGTCATTTAAACGTTAGCCCTGAAGCTTTAATATATGTTGAACAAGTCTTACCCTTGTTACATAACCTGTGTTTCATACCTTTTCCTGTGACCCTGCAAAGGAAAGCAAGTTTTCTCTTCTTTCTCTATCTTATAAAACGTCCATGGGGTCAAATAAATTCCCTTTTCGCTTTATATCCATCAATAAATTTCTTTGATACTAAGTTTTATAGCTTTTAGTAGTAATTTATTTATAACTAATATATATATATATATATATATATATATATATATTATATATATATATATATATATATATATATATATATATATATATTATATATGCGCCTAGCTAAGTTTAGAGAAATAATTTATACCTTTTAGCAGTAATTTATTTATATAAACTATTATATATATATATATATATATATATATATATATATATATATATATATAGTTTATAGTTATAAAATAAATTACTGCTAAAAGCTATAAAAAAACTTAGCTAGGCGCATGTATATATATAATATATATATATATATATATAATATATATATTATATATATATATATATATATATATTTAGTTATTAATAAATTACTATTATTTTAAGTAAATTAAAGTAAATTAAGTAGTACTAAATTACCTTATTTAGTTTAAGGTCTACAGATATACAGGGTGTCCCCGGATGGGGTTGCCTATACGTGTAAATGACAAAAAATTTCATTTTTCGACAAAAAGTCATTCTTTATAAAAAGTTTTGCTTGTTTTTAAAAGAAGATTTATCATATTACAAAATTCAGACTATGTAAACTTCACACAATAATCACAATTTTCTAATATTGCATCAAGAGTAAAGTAGGCTTATTTTTTATTTCTCGACAAGAAGTCACTCTTCATAAAAAAACCTGCTTGTATTAAATGAAAACATGCAGCATTTTTTATGAAGAGTGACTTTTTGTCGAGAAATGATTTTTTTTCATTAACACCTATAGACAACACCATCTGGGGACACCCTATTATTTATTTTCACTTTTTTTCCAAACATCTCAGTTTGCATTACAAAGATCAGAGTTTACAATAGTACAATTTTTGTTCCACTATTCAAGACCTTTAAAACGATGTATCATTTATCCAGATTGAACAACTTTTATTTTTTCCAAAATTTGGGTGGTGGGGGTAAATTGGGTGAATTTTGAAAAAAATTATTTGAATTTTTTATGGAAAACTTGTCTCAGGGAAACAATTAAACAATTTTATAAAGAATACTTTTTTTTCGAAAAGTCGAAATTAAGCCTACTTTACTCTTTGTCCATTTTTTAAAATTGCAGTTTTTGAGTCCACCCTTAAAAAATAAAAATATGATAAATCTTAGTTTAAAGACATGCAGAAGCTTTTATAAAGAGTGACTTTTTGTCGAAAAATGAAATTTTTTGTCATTTACACGTATAGGCAACCCCATCCGAGGACACCCTGGGGTCATTTCATTACCAGCCAGGCAAATCTTGTCAGGTGACCGACTCCGATTTTCCTGAAATTTTAATTTGTTGTACCCCCTATAGATAGGAAATGTTTCCCAAAGTAATTTTATTTTAAATTAATAATTGTGACTTTGAGGGGGGTTCAAAGTTCAAAAAATTTCAAAATTCGGGGCAAATTTGGTAAAAAGTTATATTTACATTTTTATGGCATAGCGCCTTTAATATTTGTGATAAGAAAGGTGATTTTGGTCTCATTGTAAAGAATAAAGAGTTCCTTTACAAATAAAATGCTGCAACAATGTTGTACCATATTCCTGGAGAGCACTGTTCTGATGCAAAATAACCTAAAATTTTCTTAATTTTTGAAAATTTAAATTTAAAAATTTGGCTATATAAATAAACGGTAAAAGTTTAAACTACTGCTTTTTTAAGAGTCTAACCCAAGTAGTTTATGCTCAATTTTTTTCGAATTTTTCTGATGCATTGTATAGCTAAGGGAGAGTTGAGAAAACTCAGTTTTTCGGAAAAATTCCCATTTTCGACCTCAATTTACTCCAAAACTCCACACTTAATCTTCATGAAATTTGGCTGATTTTCAGTCCATACCGTCTAGTTTTAAGAACATAAAAAATATTTTTAAACATATTTGTGTGAAAGTCAAAAATAGCCCTCTTATGAGCCGAAATTACACCGTAATTTTCCATATTTTTGGAAACTATGGAATAAATTTATTTGTTAGTTTTTGGTCATTATGCATATATTTATACATAAATTAGTATTAATAAACTAAGTTTTCAATGATGTAAACTGCTCTTCTGTTTGCAAAAGGTATATGTTGTGTTTTGATGTGACGTCACTGAAAAATGCCCGACGTTAGTTTGGGTGCATTATAAATATTGCTCCGAGGGTTGGGAGTCTCTAGTCTAAGGAGACACTATTAGAAGTAAGTTCCATTATGGTACCCTATGGAAACAGTCTCACTTTTAGGTCCCTTATTATTATGTGTTATTTTATATATGGCCTCCCTTTAAGTATTAGTCTCTTTGGCTCAAACCTACCAGTTTCCTTTCAGCTTACAAGATATGTATAGACCCACCTAAAGAAAAAATAGGGATAAAAGGTGCATTATGAAGAAGAAATAATAATTAATATAAATAAAATAATTTGAATATACCTACGGTATAAATGAGGAAGATTAAAAATAGTATCCTCAGAAATAATATTTGATTTATACTTTCTCTATTATTTCAAATTATTTTTTTTATAAATAATTATATATTCTTCATAATACTCTCTTTATCCATATTTTTATAGGTTGGTTTACATATTTTTTAGGCTGGAAAGAAACTAATAGGTTTAAGTAGTGCAAGATGAGGCAAAAAAGGAAATAAATGCTAAAGTTAGTTTAACTCTATCCATTTGGTCCTGAGCTGGAAGGAAACTAGAGGGTTTGAGTCAAAGAGACTAATACTTAAAGGGAGGCCATATATAAAATAACACATAATAATAAGGGACCTAAAAGTGAGACTGTTTCCATAGGGTACCATAATGGAACTTACTTCTAATAGTGTCTCCTTAGACTAGAGACTCCCAACCCCTCGGAGCACATATTTATAATGCACCCAACTAACGTCGGGCATTTTTCAGTGACGTCACATCAAAACACAACATATACCTTTTGCAAACAGAAGAGCAGTTTACATCATTGAAAACTTAGTTTATTAATACTAATTTATGTATAAATATATGCATAATGACCAAAAACTAACAAATAAATTTATTCCATAGTTTCCAAAAATATGGAAAATTACGGTGTAATTTCGGCTCATTTTCCCATTTTCGACCTCAATTTACTCCAAAACTCCACACTTAATCTTCATGAAATTTGGCTGATTTTCAGTCCATACCGTCTAGTTTTAAGAACATAAAAAATATTTTTAAACATATTTGTGTGAAAGTCAAAAATAGCCCTCTTATGAGCCGAAATTACACCGTAATTTTCCATATTTTTGGAAACTATGGAATAAAATTTATTTGTTAGTTTTTGGTCATTATGCATATATTTACATAAATTAGTATTAAATAAACTAAGTTTTCAATGATGTAAACTGCTCTTCTGTTTGCAAAAGGTATATGTTGTGTTTTGATGTGACGTCACTGAAAAATGCCCGACGTTAGTTGGGTGCATATAAATATGTGCTCCGAGGGGTTGGGAGTCCTCTAGTCTAAGGAGACACTATTAGAAGTAAGTTCCATTATGGTACCCTATGGAAACAGTCTCACTTTTAGGTCCCTTATTACTGTGATATTTATATAAGGCCTCCCTCTAAGTATTATTCTCCTTTGACTCAAACCCTCTAGTTTCCTTCCAGCTCAGGACCAAATGGATAGAGTTAAACTAACTTTAGCATTTATTTCCTTTTTTGCCTCATCTTGCACTACTTAAACCTATTAGTTTCTTTCCAGCCTAAAAAATATGTAAACCAACCTATAAAAAATGGATAAAGAGGGCATTATGAAGAATATATAATTATTTATAAAAAAATAATTTGAAATAATAGAGAAAGTATAAATCAAATATTATTTCTGAGGATACTATTTTTAATCTTCCTCATTTATACCGTAGGTATATTCAAATTATTTTATTTATATTAATTATTATTTCTTCTTCATAATGCACCTTTTATCCCTATTTTTTCTTTAGGTGGGTCTATACATATCTTGTAAGCTGAAAGGAAACTGGTAGGTTTGAGCCAAAGAGACTAATACTTAAAGGGAGGCCATATATAAAATAACACATAATAATAAGGGACCTAAAAGTGAGACTGTTTCCATAGGGTACCATAATGGAACTTACTTCTAATAGTGTCTCCTTAGACTAGAGACTCCCAACCCCTCGGAGCACATATTTATAATGCACCCAACTAACGTCGGGCATTTTTCAGTGACGTCACATCAAAACACAACATATACCTTTTGCAAACAGAAGAGCAGTTTACATCATTGAAAACTTAGTTTATTAATACTAATTTATGTATAATATATGCATAATGACCAAAAACTAACAAATAAATTATTCCATAGTTTCCAAAAATATGGAAATTACGGTGTAATTTCGGCTCATAAGAGGGCTTTTTTGACTTTCACACAAATATGTTTAAAAAATATTTTTTATGTTCTTAAAACTAGACGTATGGACTGAAAATCAGCCCAAATTTCATGAAGATTAAGTGTGGAGTTTTGGAGTAAATTGAGGTCGAAAATGGGAATTTTTTTTCCGAAAAACTGAGTTTTCTCAACTCTCCCTTAGCTATAAATGCATCAGAAAAATTCGAAAAAAATTGAGCATAAACTACTTGGGTTAGACTCTTAAAAAAGCAGTAGTTTAAACTTTTACCGTTTATTTATATAGCCAAATTTTTAAATTTAAATTTTCAAAAATTAAGAAAATTTTAGGTTATTTTGCATCAGAACAGTGCTCTCCAGGAATATGGTACAACATTGTTGCAGCATTTATTTGTAAAGGAACTCTTTATCTTACAATGAGACCAAAATCACCTTCTTATCAAATATTAAAGGCGCTATGCCATAAAATGTAAATATAACTTTTTACCAAATTTGCCCCGAATTTTGAAATTTTTTGAACTTTGAACCCCCCTCAAAGTCACAATTATTAATTTAAAATAAAATTACTTTGGGAAACATTTCCTACCTATAGGGGTACAACATATTAAAATTTCAGGAAAAATCGGAGTCGGTCACCTGACAGCCCTCTGCCTGGCTGGTGATGAAATGACCCCCTGTATATAACTGTGTTCTTGCAGAAATACGTTAAAATCATGTTATATGTCATAAAATATATGTTAAATATCAAAAACAAAAGGCCTTTGGCCACCACATGTTGCAGCCTGGTCACAATAATATTGTGTCAAATATTCATGTTTTGCAAAAATCGGTAGTATGAAATGACATAGTTGTAGCTGACTCTTTCAAACTTTTATTTCCTGTAAGGAAAATGAGTTGTGGAGTTTTAAGTAATGAAATAAAACAGAGTCTCTCCACCAATGATATATATTTGACATAGCCAGCATTCATTCTCAAAAGATCATCATCAGTGCCGGCGAGCAGCGAAGAAAAGAGTCAGCGGTTACAGTTTTGTCTAGGGGTTTCTAGCTGACTATAAAACTTTAACCTCTGTTTCCTGACTCTTTTCTTCGCTGCTCGCCGGCACTGATGATGATCTGTTAAGATTGAAAGCTGGCTATGTCAAATATATATCATTAGTGGAGAGACTTTGTTTTATTTCATTTCATTTATTTCCTGTGTTGGAACATTATAGTTTAGCAATTGAATAGTATGCAAAAACCATAAATTGCTCTGATAGCTTACGCCTCATGCTTTATGATTTGCAGACGGTGACTCACAAGTTCTCAACTCAAATCAAAGATTGCATGCTGGTGGGGGGAAGATTCTTAACTCCATCTGGCAACTCTTTCGCTGTCTCTATATATGGCAATAATTTGGTCCAGTGTTTCAAAATGTGACAGCACTCCGACATAACTGCTTCATTTTAAGCACATCAAGTGCTCAGAAAATCTCACACTTTCTTTTAAATAGTTCCATTAAATAGTTTAAATAGTTCCATCATACCCTGAATAACAATAACTAAAAGAATAGCCTCACAAACCATTGAAAAAAAATAAAAAATATATACAAAAAATAACTAAAAGATACTAGTAACCTTATCTTGAAATCATTGTACAATTGTACAAGCATTGTGCTATGTTATAACGCAGTTAATTATTTAGCATTTAAAGATCCCAAAAGTATTAGAGCTCCCAAAAATTAATTTGACTTCATGAGCATGCAATAAAAAACTATATACATTAGTATAAATGATTTAGGATGTATAATGTGTCCAAGAATATAATCTTAATAGTAATTGTCAGAGGGAACAGGTAATAGTCAGAGGGAGAGGGTAATGTAGTCAGAAGAAAAGAGTAATCGTCAGAGGGAAAAGGTAATAGTCAGAGGGAGAGGGTAATGTAGTCAGAAGAAAAGAGTAATCGTCAGAGGAAAAGGTAAGAGTCAGAGGGAGAGGGTAATGTAGTCAGAAGAAAATAGTAATCGTCAGAGGGAAAAGGTAAGAGTCAGAGGGAGAGGGTAATGTAGTCAGAAGAAAATAGTAATCGTCAGAGAGAAAAGGTAATAGTCAGAGGGAGAGGGTAATGTAGTCAGAAGAAAAGGTAATCGTCAGAGGGAAAAGGTAGAGTCAGAGGGAGGGTAATGTAGTCAGAAGAAAATAGTAATCGTCAAGAGAAAAGGTAATAGTCAGAGGGAGAGGGTAATGTAGTCAGAAGAAAATAGTAATCGTCAGAGGGAGAAGGGTAATAGTCAGAGAAAAAAGGGTAATATAGTCAGAAGAAAAGAGTAATCGTCAGAGGGAAAAGGTAATAGTCAGAGGGAGAGGTAATGTAGTCAAAAGAAAAGAGTAATCGTCAGAGGGAAAAGGTAATAGTCAGAGGGAGAGGGTAATAGTCAGAGAAAAAGGGTAATAGTCAGAAGAAAAGAGTAATCGTCAAGAGAAAGGGTAATAGTCAGAGAAAAAGGGTAATATAGTCAGAAGAAAAGAGTAATCGTCAGAGAGAAAGGGTAATAGTCAGAGGGAGAGGTAATATAGTCAGAAGAAAAAGTAATCGTCAGAGGGAAAAGGTAATAGTCAGGGGAGAGGGTAATGTAGTCAGAAAAGTCAAAGGGAGAGGGTAATGAAGTCAGGAGAAAAGAGTAATAGCCAGAGTGAAAGGGGTATAGTCAGAGGGAGAGGGTACAGTATGAGAGAGATTGTAGCAATAAGAGGGAGAGGGTAGTATTAAGAGGAAGAGAGTGCAGTAAGAAAGAGATGGAGAGGAAAAAGTAATAGAGAAGAAAAGAGTAATAATCAGAGAGAGAGAGGTACAGTATGAGAGAGATTGTAGCAATAGAGGGAGAGGGTAGTATTAAGAGGAAGAGAGTGCAGTAAAAAGAGATGGAGAGGAAGAGTAATAGAGAAGAAAAGAGTAATAATCAGAGAGAGAGGGTAGTAGTAAGAGGGAGAGGATAATAGTCAGAGGAAGAGGGTACTAAGATAAACCACTTGCTTTATTCTAAAGTAAATACATTGTGTTTTTGGGGCCTCTTTTACTCTCTTTAGCTCCCTTGTTTTATGTTATGACATTAACATAAAATTGATTTAAACCTAGTCAGATAAAACATAGCAAAAAGTTAAAATAAGATAATCACCTCAAAAATGATACAGTCAATTAAAATCAAAATACTATATAAATTTGATCAAAGAGATTATTATTATTGAAAGTTATATGTTTTTCTTAAGTTTATAAGTATTAATGTTCTGTAAATTATATTTGTGTTATAAAAATTTCTTGTCATTTGTTTTAATTTTTTTAAACAACTTAAATTTCTCATTACAGACTTTATTTATTAACTATACAATACATAATGGAAAATTTATATTTGCACAGAATCAAAGCTGGGTAGTGTGCAGCATGGTATATAACAAGAACTGTAATAACAGCGATCTGTTTTAACAGAGTGGGTCTTTATGAAAACAGTGATAACAAGTAGGCGATCCTTCTTAAGGCTCTTATAGAGAAAAGTTTTTTTTTTTTTTTTTTTTTTTTTTTTTTTTTTTTTTTTTTTTTTTTGGAGGTCAACTGCAGGGTTATGTTCCTCCATGGTAGTTTAATTAAATAAGGTCTAAGAAAATTATTTGATATTTTGGTTATATAATATTTAGGTTTAAGTAAATATAGATGTTTTAAGGTACAAAATAATAAGGATAGTTAGATGAGAGATAAATAATAATTGATAATAATAATAATAAGAGAAAAGTTGTTTTATCTTATTTTTTACAAATTTACGAGTTTTATTTTAAAATTATTTATACTTTTATACACAAAACATTATTTGATGATTTTAGTGATAGGTGAGGTGAGATCACCTAGCAAGTAGGCCACGTTGTTGGGCATTTTTTTGCTAACTCTACCTTATGAGCCATAGTGCAGGCATTTTTGCGTCTAATTCACAGAAGAGCCATGACTTTGTTATAAGTTTCTACAGCTTTAACTAGAAACAACACGCGTGCCCTAATGCCAGATTAAGCTTTCCTGCTCTCGAAACCATAAGGCAGAAACATATATAATATATATATATATATATTATATATATATAATATATATATATATATATATATATATAATATATGAACTACTATTGAGGATCCTAAATTTTGAAATTTTGCCTAAAGCCAGGTTAATGGCACAGGCTCAGCACCACTGGCTTATCGTCTTTTTCGAAGGACGGCACATGAAAGGAATTCCATCTCATGCATTAAAATCCTAGAGGCCTCATCCAGGATCGAACCGGGACTCTCTGAGTGGCAGGCTCACGTGCTAACCGGGCCCCCTTTTGTTGATGATAAATAAGTGAACACATAACTATGAATGAATTTTTATAAAAATGTGAAATAACTAAAATTACTTGTGCTGACTTTAAAAACTTCTATCACCATTTTATATTCAAGGTCATTCAATACTAGCAACCCAAGGATCTTGAATGGAAGCTGTAAGAGATAGAGAAATAGGAGCAAACTTACCTTCCCCTTGGTTATAACGAAAAAAGGTGCCAAACGCAGGTTATGTAGCAAGGTTGTCGAGTTTGCTTCTAAACTTTCTTCTGTGCTTCTCGAGATTGTTACATTTGTGGTGATTGTTAAGTCATTTGTGCTTACTCAATTTTAAATTCTGGACCATACTTTGCCACTTTAATGAATAATAATTTAAGCGTTTTTTGTTATAACCTTCTCAAGCAATAAACAATGGGAAACCATTAAGAGGTAAGTTTGCCTCTAAAATTTAAGACCTGCGCTGTTATAAGAATTGCAAGCATGCGCAGTTTGTACCAAGCATGTGCAGTTTGTACCTAGCATGTGCAGTTGGTTTTTGATGTTTGTTTCGTGTTAAATTCTCTCTATTTTTTGGTTTTTTGATGGGGTCACTTTTTAGTATGGCAAATCGACTTAGTGCGTCATCCCCTTTATTCAAGATCTTTGTACCAACCAAACCACCATCGCTTTGATTTGCCAATACGATACAACCTGAGTCTGCAGACAGTATTATGTCTCAAATATCATTACGTACGGTAAGTAGAAGCAGGATAGTAAAACTTTTAAAAGATTTATTTATTGCATGAATTATCATTTCTAGAGCCTCTACAGTAGATTTAATTAGTACAAATCCAAACTGATGAGGTTGAGAAACAAAAAAACATCCAGAAAACTAAACAGTCTAGCAAGCAGTATCTTTTCAAAGATGGGTACTGATGGTATTGCCCTATTGAAAATATGTTGAATAGTTGAACCCTTTTTAAAAATATGCGTACCTCTAATGATCTTAACATACAGGGAAGTACTTTAACAACACAGTAGAGTTAATTAGATCATGTAGCTCCACAGCTAAATGTCTTCTAAACATCTTCTGCCAATGTGTGGTCTATATCAAGTCGAAACTGCATAGCAAAAGAATGCTGTGGAGGTAAGCTACATAGAAACCTCTTTACTTCTTAAACTTTGATAAAACTTAAAAACTACATTTTATAAATATAAATAATTTATTTATTTTTTCTCAATAAAAAATACTATGAAAAAACAAAGAAAAATAACAAGAATAAGAGTCGTCTTTAGAGGTTAATATTTGGCATTTTCAAAAATAGTTAAGCAGTAATAAGCATATAACTTTTGGTCACAACTTCAAAACTTCTAAAAATAATATTTCTGAGTAAATGTAGTATTTTTTCTTTTAGTGAGTTTTATCAATAAACAAAGTTTATGAAGTTGCTTTTATCGAGATAAAACAATTACCACTCACAATTTGGAGGGATATTTACTATAACACTAATTTAATGTTGTCTAAACTGCTCTGAAATAATTTAATAAGTACGGAATGAACATTAGTCCAGTTTCATCCCATAGAAAAATGTAAAACTGAGATGACATTAAGACAATATCTTGATGTACAAGATTAGTAAATTTTGAGATGGTTACTTTGGTAAGTTATGTTTAGGGCTGCTTCAGTCTGCCTTATTGATAGAGTAAGCACTGCCATCATGTACTTTTTTCAAGTATCTATATTTTTTTCACAAATAAAAACCAATTAATATTTAAATTATTTTAAATGTTTTCACTTTCAAATGCATAAAAGTATATAATTTCTTACAATAGCATCTACAATCCTTTTACTATGCTATTTACATAACTTTATTTACCAACCATTATACTTGGCATATTACATAAAAAATTATAACAACTACTTATGTCCTTTTTAAAAACCAGGTACAGAGTACCTTAGAACTTTTCCTGGCCATATCAAATCATTTCCTTTGGGCACAGTTCACTCATCTTCAGAATATACATATCAAATGAGTTTTTTTATCGAATCATTTATGTCAATTAACGACCAGAGAAAATAATAATAGTTTTTCAGGAAGCACAAAGATCCAGAGGTAGAGTTTTGTACGAAGTTTCAACTCTATAGTACAGGGGTGTTTCTAAAGGTCACTTCAACCAATTGTTCAAGTCGTTTACATAACTATATTTACCAACCGTTATAATTGGCTTATTACATGCAAATTATAACAACTACTTATGTCTTTTTTGAAAATCAGGTACAGGGTACCTCAGAACTTTTCCTCACAAAATATATAAATATCAAAATACTAAAAAAAAAAACAAATTCTCTAAGCTCATCCAAGCTGTGCTCCTCCCCGGACTGTAAAAACATTTGTTTTATTTCTAGCAGTCATCCATGCAGAATGATATAGATTTATTTTAGTTATCTGACAAAACCAATACATATTTATGCATAAAGGGATGCAATCATGCCATATTACTCATTTGAAAAATGTTTAGATTTTTTATGATTCCTTTTTTAAAAACGTATACATGTCATTTGGTAAAAAGTATACTAATGTATACTAATATAAAATGAAACTTTACAGGTACTTTATTGGTCATATTTAGAAATACATGCCAAATTTCAAATCAACATCTGAGTTTAATGGATTTTTTCAGAGTAATTATTGATGGTTGCTGACATAAAATTATTTTCAGGATTGCACAACTTGACACAAAGATTGATTTTTGTTAAAGTTTCAACTCCCTAGACAAGCACACATACAGAGAGACAACTTAATAAAAAATACTCAGGAGGTACTAAAATACCTGAATCATATGATTCAGATGAAATCCCAGTCTGTGATTTTTAATCTAAACACAATACTTTTTCTATATACATATAGGACAATACATATTGTACCTTTATATTGTATATACCTATCCTATCCTATTTATATTGTACCTATACCTATGTATGTACTTTTGTACGTATAAATGAGAAAAAGTGAAAAGCTAATTTTTCAAATTTCCAGGATATAACAAATACATAAAAATATGCTCAAGGTAGCAGCAGTACAAAAGCCATGATTGGCAATTCTATGAGGATAAGTCGACTGGTACTGAACATTTTTGTAATTTGACTTTTAGGAGAACTTTTGAGAATTAGCAAAATTGCCAATAAGTAGTTTTTAGTTGGAAATTACTTGTAAAACCATAACCTTCAATAATACTAACTTTATTCCGTAGATATAAAGTTTGTACTTATTTTTTTTTGCACTCTTAAGTTTATTAAAAGAAATATTAATCGTTGATGCTTTCATAAAAATCTTGTTTTTTTGTATTGTATCATTATAATTTTTTGTATTGTATTATTTTATTTATAATTTCATTCTTTTTGTTATTACTGTAATGTAACTATTTATTTGAATTATTTTAAATAATTGTGTTCTTATTTTGCAATTGGGCTTTGCCCGTTGTTGTTATAAAAATAAAAAATAAAAAAAAAATAAAAATATACTGCAACCTTATATGTTGCATTAATTTTTCTAGTGCTTTGTATTTAAGGTTATGGATTATATGAGCAGCTGCCATCATTTTTAGGTTCAACTTGTTTTCAGGGTATTCCCACACAGAGAGTAACTAAGCTCCATCTTGAGCTTTACTTGAGATTAAGATGCTAATTTTGAACTAATCACACTTTTAACACAATCACTGATTTTGAACAAATAACATTTTAAGTTAGTTATCTAAGACAGATACACAATTTTTAAATTATAACTAAAAATGTTGAACGGTACTTTGTACAGTAAATTTATTGTTATACACAGAAAATATTGGCTAAGTTAAAGAGCCTTGGCTATGAGTTTTCAAATACAATTTTATAGATGTCCTTGTAATGTGAAACAAAATGTATTTCCAGCCCCTCCACAATGTACTTGGGCAGATCATTATAGTCTTTCTTGTTCTCTTCAGGTAGGATGACACACGTAACTCCAACTCTCTTTGCCTGCACAACAATCAAGTCTTACATTATATATAGTGAAACTAGTTGTTATTAGGAAATGCTTATGAGTTAGAGATAACAACCACTTGTTACACTCAAGTGTAAGTATAAGTATCTATTTATGTTTTGCACACGACCCACAGGGAACCACTTATTTTTAAAAAAACTGGAATTTGAGTGATTATATATAATTTTGAGCAGATGCAATCATATGAAGGGCTCCACTCTGGATAGGCAAACTATGTTTTTTCTTCATAATTTATGGTGAATTTTCAGAAAAATTTGGTTTGAAGAAGTACAAAATTAGTTACATTTCTTCAGGTCCGGTTCTTGGACTATTGGGATTTTGTAAAAAAAGCACTCTAAAGATATAGTTGCAAGATTATTAATCTTGCAACTATATCTTTAGAGTGATTTTTTTTACAAAATCCCAATAGTCCAAGAACCGGACCTGAAGAAATGTAACTAATTTTGTACTTCTTCAAACCAAATTTTTCTGAAAATTCACCATAAATTATGAAGAAAAAACATAGTTTGCCTATCCAGAGTGGAGCCCTTCATATGATTGCATCTGCTCAAAATTTTATATAATCACACAAATTCCAGTTTCCTTGAAATAAGTGGTTCCCTGTGGGTTGTGTGCAAAACATAAATAGAATTTGTTTTAAAGATGATAAAATGTCCAATTAAGCGAGTGTTCAATCATCAAAATCAGACAACTACAACCAAAGTTATGGCTCTTTCAAAAAAACCAAAAAAATTGTTAATTTATGTAAAGTCAGCGAAATTTATTGAAAAAATATTGACTTTTTGGCCATTTAACAAATGTCATAACATTAGTTCAATTTATCAAATTTTGATGAAAAACACCCACTTTAAAGGAAATTTTATCAGCTTTAACAAATGTTCTCTTCATGTTTTGAACAACTTCACTATCTATATACAGAGTTAAGGAACTCCCTCTCTGCAGCGCAAAGTGCAAGCTTAATAGCGGAGAAGTAGCCTTGTTTTTAATGTATTATGTATGTAATATAAATTTTGTAAAATCAATTATTATTTAATAAAGGCATTTAAAAAAAACTTATAACAAGAAAACTGGAATTTGTGCTATTTTCTAACATTTTGAATGAGAGCATTCATATGAAGGGCTCCACTCTAGATGCAGACTAAGCTCTTCCTTTATAATTTAAGGTATATTTTCAGAAATATTTAGTTTGAAGTAGTACAAAATGAGTCACATATTTAGACCTAGCTCTTGGACTACAATGGATGAAACGACACTTTACACAGTTGTGCTCCAAATCTAGAAGCCAAATAATCCAACATAGGAAATGTGAACCATTGCTGTTTAACACCCACCAAAGTACATCTTGTATCTTTACTACAGCTACCCACTCAATTGAAACTACTATAAGACTTTGTTAACTTATTAATCCCACTGCATAGTAATTTTCTCCGATCAGAGAGCAGTCTTAACACAGACCTATGTAGTTTCAACACTTCATCTGCCACACTCTACTTCTATAGTGAGCGTATACAGTTATTCTGAACTGTGCTATAACTGTGTAGGCATTATTAGCTCTCTAAGCTCTCACTCCGAAAGTCCACAGCAGCCAGAAGTGTATTCACATGAAACAATGTTTCCCAAATACTAGTTCCAACTAGCATTTGGGAATAAACTTGCCAATTGGTAAGCTTAAAATTAAGAGAGGCTTTCATGTTTAAGACCATCCATAAAACTAACTTTTAAAACAAACTATCCTCCGTCCGCCTAGCTCTAAGCGGCTTGCCACTGATGCGAGGACATAGAGTCCACACTTGTGTATTTTAGTAATCGAAATACACAAGTATGGATCAAGACTGGTGCTCGTACGGAGGCAGGCTGCTCGGCTATGCGGATAGAATAAAAAGATTTTGATCTAAAATTAATAATTTAGTCATGCTCTGTATAGTTCACGTCAGCAAGATCTGCCACTGGGCAGACACCTTGTTTCATGTCAAGTTTCAAGTCAAAATTATATCCAATTATCTTAATTACTTATAACAATGTAAATGTAGTTGTAATTACCAATAAAGATAAAAAAACCATCCAACATTCATTCAACCTCTTGAGAACCATCGGAACTCTCATTGTGAGGACTAGAAACATGTCGGCTACATAGCTTGAAATCCAAGTGGCCTTGAAAAGGCCTGACACTCCAACCAACTGAGCCAATACTTGGTATTGGTAAATACCCTAAGTAGGGTATTAAACATTAAAAGGAAAACTGCAAGTCAACAACTCTAATGCTAGTCCAAAAACTCTAATGCAATTCAACAGCTTTAATGCAGGTCCAACAACACCCTAACTAAAAATATGCCTTACAGAGTACTTCTGGGTCTAAATTCCAAACATGTCTGAGATATTTTACTTAAAAACTAGATTCTTCCACTTACAGCAATAATTTTTTCTTTGATTCCACCAACAGGGATGATTTTACCAGTCAATGAAACTTCTCCAGTCATGGCTACGTCTTGTCTGATTGGTTGATTCTTAGCCAATGATAACATAGCTGTTACTATTGTGCAACCAGCACTCGGACCATCTTTAGGCGTTGATCCCTTAAACAAGGACAACAGTAATATTAGGCAATCAAACCAAGATATATTAGAACCAGATAAAGTAAGAAAATATTAATAAATAATTTCAGGCCCTTAACTAGTTGGTTTACTTTTCCTCATTCATACCGTAGGTATATAGAAAAAGTATTTAAGGAACATACTTAAAAGTATGTTTGCAAAAAAATTTGAAACCAAGATGCCACCTGAATTATCTGTCTTAAGTGTTTTTAAGGCCTCCTAAGTGGTTTTAACTTAGTTGTCTTTCTGTATGTGATGTGAGTGTGTGCCTGTTATCATGGTAGCTCCCAGTGTATTTATGCTAGAGAGTTGAAACTTTGCACAAAAATCAGTCTATAGGTGTAGTTGTGCTATTGGGAAAATAATTTTTTTAAGACATCATAACCCGCAATAATGAGGAAAAGTTCCGAGGCACCCGATTTTCCTGTCAGATATTTTCTATTTCTCCTTTCTTTTTATGGATTAAGACTAAGATATATCATAGTATTAATTCATAAAAAGAAAGAAGAAACAGAAAATATCTGACAGAAAAATCGGCACATTATTACAAATTATAGATAACTACATAGGTGCAAAATTTAAAATTGATCGAAATATTTTTTGCGTTTAAAGAATTGTCATTATTTTTGCTGAGTCATTAATGCCAGGCAAACAGCCTCATAAAAAATATTTCCCAGATAGCAAAACTACCTAAGGATTGATTTTTGAACCAAGTTTCAACTCACAACACGCAGTTTCAACAGACACACGCAAAAACTAATTCAAAACACTTATAGAGCAACAGCTGTCATTAACACCTAAGTTGGTTTCTGCCGGGGCTATCCTTGAAAAGTAACAAGTGACTAAACAGGTATTATTTAATAAAGTCTTAGAAATGGTAACATACCTCAGGAACATGAACATGAATATGGTTGTGATGCAGGAACATATTAGTGGGTTCTTGCTGATGCAGCAAGTTTCTGGCTACAGTTAAAGCTATCTTGGCTGACTCCTTCATAACTTCTCCCAGGTGTCCAGTCAGTTCTAGGGTTCCATCTAGTTTGCTGTTCTCTGGCTTCACTTCTAACGGTTGTTTTCGAAGAGCTGATTCAACAAATAGAGTGCTTCCACCTGACAATATTAAAAATAGAGTTTTTTTTTATTATTTAATATTAGTGATAATAAAGAAATAGCATCACTTCGTCAACTAAGTCAAATTTAAATAGGTGGAAATTCTTCAATAGTAAGGGAAACATAATCAAGCAAAGCTGCTTTGATTAAAATTGATTAAAAAGCTTTTGAGAAAATTACTAAAACGTTTAAGAAGGCACCCAGTTATACATTTAAATTTTCAAAATTTTGAACGTTTCGTAAATTGTTGGGTAAATGACGCCATAATTTTTTCACCAACTATAGGTCTAACCCTGAAACTTATGATACAAAACTATGATTCTAAAATTGGCAGTGCGCACCATTATATGCACTATTTTAATGCTTAGTTGGTTTCATGGTTGGTTTCTTTAGGGTTTTAGAGCATTTCCTTTGAAAAATACAGAAAAAATGAATTACAAGTACAGTCTATCGTTTAGTTTAAAAATCCCCAAGGTCATAAGTATTTTGGGGATTGACCAATCAGAGAAGCCGCTGCCAAACCTCTCACTTAAAAAGAGAAAAAAAATCCTTCTTCCCGCAATCGATCACTTTGTTGTGGTTCTTCTTTTTTATTACATCGTTTTGAAAACTACTTTCAATTAATCTTAACAATTATATTTTAAAATAAAACTACACAAAAGAAATGTAAAAAAACATCACCAAGAAAATTCGGGTAAAATGACCTGATTTGTTTACATCGTTTTTTCCCGCTCCCTTCTTGCAGGGATTTTTTCCCTAAGAATCAGTAGTGTCTAAACTGACCTGTCAAGATTTTAAAACAAAACGATAGACGGCAGTGCTTGGTAATTGAGTAACTGCTCAACTTATAAAACATAAACTGTATCCTTAAGCAAGAAAGAGATTTTTAAGTACAGAAACATTCATTACAAAGGCAAATCACCTGACATGCGGACCACCGCATAGAGAGGACAAGCAAAGTGAGTTCGAAGTGGTTTAGGATAAGAATATACTATCTGAGGTACCCCATACCCCATTTTTTTAAATAAAAAATTACCTAAAGCAGTCCAAGCGAGTCCCATGACAACACCAGGGGGAGTTTTCTCGTACATTCTGTCATGAGTAAATATAGGTTTACCAACGAAATCTGGTAAATTATCTGCTGTCACTTCGATGCTGTCTACTTCTTTCTTAACAATTTTAAATGCTACTTTACGTGTCACCTGTAATTACAAACGTAAAAATTATAAAAAAGGATGAATCATGATGATTAATAAAAAAACACTAAAAATAAAAACAATTAATATATTGTCAACTACAATAGAATTAAAAAAATTATAACTGACTGGTTTCGGCTTTATGTCATCATCGGAGCTGTTTGCAGACTGAGTATTTTGGGTAACAAGTAGGAGGAGGGAGCAGAGGAAGGAGTTAGTGTGGGTGTGGTTAGGGGTACTGGTGGGAGAGGGTTACCTGTGTCTGAAGAAATCTAGGGAACCTGGTATAACAGTAAAAAGGTATAATCAGCCTGTAAACAGGCTGTAAATACTCAGCCTGTAAACAGGCTGAGTATCCTTTACCTGAGTATCATAATTAACCTGTAAACTAATGATTTAAAAGGATGAATGCCTATTTTTTCTAGAATTAATATTAAAATAGGTTAAAGTTAAACTTGATGACTCACTTTTTCAATGTGTTTCTGTAAGTTCCTGACGCCACTTTCCCGGCAATATGATCTAATAATAGTATTCAGGGATGCATCATTTACTAAAAGCTGGAAAACAAAAACAAATTATGTAAGTAAAGTCTAAGTTCATATTCATGGTCCAGATCTATTTACAGTTGCAATAACAAGACATCTCAGATTGGTGGTTTTGAAATATCTTGTTAGGCTTTATTTTATATCATAGTTTGCCTTGAGAGAATTTATTTTAATCCATCAGGATACGGGCTTAAGAGATAAACGTCAATTCAAAATGCCTAACAAGTGGGTCTGTTCTCTTTTAAGACATTTCTTACTAACTTCATCACTTGCATTCTCACTACATAGAAATAGAATGTGCAGAAGTTACCTGTTCAGAAGTGAGTCCAGACTCTTTCATAGCATGAGGCAGCAGATATTGTTTAGCTATAGCTAACTTCTCCTGAGCCACATAACCTGACACATCTATCATCTCCATCCTGTCTCGCAGAGGTTCTGGTATTGTATCCGTTACATTAGCTGTGCATATGAATAAAACCTACAAACAAAACAAACAGTCCTTTAAATAACAGCTTAACAACAATATTATGGCATTACTAAAAAAACTGAGTAAGGTAAATTTAAGTGGAGAAAACAAATTTTTAAGAAATATTGCAGACTTTTTATAATTTTCAAATGTAAAAATTTTGGTTATAACCAATAATAGCTATTTTTTAATTTTCCTCACTATGTGCTGTAATTCTAGTATATATTTCTATGAGTAAAGCAAAGAATATACTATAAACACAACACAGCAATAAAAGGATTGTCCCTCCTTGAGCCCTTACAGAAATCCAGCTGTATTTTTTATCAATAAAGCATTTAGATAAGAAAGTGAGCTCAACAAAATGCAAAGTTGAAAGCTTAGAATAATACTATACATAGAAGGAGCACAGGGCCGTAAACACAATGTAATTCCACTGATAACACGAAAGCCGGTTGACTGGTGCAACTAAGTAATGCTGCCAACCTGACAACAAAACATTATTTTAAATATGTGTCATAAATATCTATTAATGAAGAAAGATTGTAAAGAACAAATATTTTAACTTAAAACACCTGCTGAGTATTTATTAAAACCGGTCTTAGATGGCAAAAGGGTGGCGGAATACAACAATCTACATTTAGTTGACGAGGACTACTTTTAATATAATTTTAATTAAAAACGTTAAAATACAATTTAAAATGCTTAAAATATTGCAATGAACCGATATTTATATTAGTATTTTATGAATAATCAATCATTAATTAATAATAGAACATAATAATTCAGCAACCGGAAGTATTGCCAACTTTTTTATAGAATATTGTATATTGTTAGGGTGGCAGCATTACTTAAGTCCACCAGTGAACCGCCTTTCGTGTTATCAGTAGTGCTCCTTCTATATATAGTATTATTCTAAGGTTAAAAGCAACAAAAAATATGGAAATGTTCTTACTTTCGAGAGATCAACAGGTACATCGAGGTAATGATCCAGGAAATTTACATTCTGCTCTGGATCCAGCATCTCTAGCAGAGCTGATGCTGGGTCTCCTTGGAAACCTCTGAAAAACATAAACATTGCTACACATTGGTACAGCCATTGCCGAGTTCATCTCCAAATAATATATCTCTACTAATAAACATTAATAATTAAAACACAGCATTCAAATAAAAGAATAAATGAAGAAGTTAGAGCTCAAAAGCATAGGAAATTAGAGGATCACAGTATATATAAGAAAAAATGACACTCTACTCATCATATTTTGTTTATCAACTCTATTTTAGGTTATCTGGAGATTTACCACAGTTCTTTTTTGTCACTTAAGATGGTTGTATAACTTTGGACCAGTTTTGATTGGTTTAGCGCAAAAATAAATAAGAAAGACCCCACTCAAAAATTGTTATTTACTGGCCGTAGAAATTGTATCAAGGTGATTTTCCCCTCAATAGCAGAACACACCCTTAAGATATTGATTGTATGTTTAATCATAATCAGTACTGACTTGCCAATTTTATCAACCTCATCAATAAGTATGAGAGGATTTTCCGTTGTAGTTTTCTTGAGACACTGGATGACTTTTCCAGGCATGGCTCCCACATATGTTCGTCTGTGACCTTTAATCTCAGCTACATCAGTCATACCACCCACACTAAATCTGAAATACTAAGATAATCACAAACATTAAGGATCTAGTGGTAGTAATAAAAAGGTGACAGATCATCTAGCCAATGGGCTATGTTGTTGAGTTTTAGGCTCTTTCTCCTACTTCAATGTTTTATTTCTTTAGACAAGTTATAACTGTCGACGTCTAAAAATTAGTTACGAGGTACCTCGGAACATTTCTCACAATATTGGATATGCTAAGCTTATCCTCATATCATTGCTCACAAATATCCATTAGTTTTATTGACAGCAGTCACCCATCCAGGCACTGACCTCGCTCGATGTTTAGTACCTTCATGAAAGATTAGTATGCTATTATCTTTAGTCCCTACATCTTAAAGTTTTACTAACTCAACACTTGAAAGTAGGACCCTAAATAGTCATTCTGACTGTCAAATGGTTCAAAGAATTTTGTAAGATTTTTGGTGTAAAGAAAAGAAGAACAAGAATAATGAAAATAAATAAATAAATAAAACATTGTATCTACAAAATAAAAGAATTCAGAACAAGCTTTCGACTGCCAACAGCCATCATCAGTGCCACCTAACCATTTAAAAAATAATATAAGAATACAAAATAAAACAAAGATAAAAGACAAAAATGTACAGGAATGATATAAAGTTATAAAAGTAAAAACCAAAAGAAAAATCTCCAAGCATAAACCTATAGGTGAGAAGCATAAAAACCAGTGTTATAAACATGCTAGCAAAAGTTACCAGACCTTTAGTCAGTTTTCAACCTCCGACTCAAATGAAACCTGAATAATTTCTTTCTTTTTTATGCGTCTCACTAGTAGGTTTATGCTTAGAGATATTTTTCTCTTGTTTTTTTATTTTCCTTGACTCAATAGAATTTCTTTTTGTTTTAGTCTTTTGTTATTTTATAATATTTATACATTGTTAATAGACACTGATGATGGCTGTTAACAGTGGAAAGTAAGTTCTGTAAATATATAGTTCCCTTGTTCCCCGATAAATAGCGATTATTTGTACAAAAACATATTTCTTTCATAGCCTTTATTTTTATTTCATAAAATATTGTTGGTAGTACGATATAGGAAGTTCTCTATCAAAGATCGTACTACCAACAAATCGAATCAATGCAATTAATACTTGAAACCCAATGTTTTCAGCCTTTTTACTAACAACAGGAAATAAATGTTTATATTTAACAATAAAAACTTGGTTAATAAATTCTTGATTCATTCAAGTACTTACAAACTATCACATAAGCTCATTTATTCTTAGGAAATTCCCAAAAAGGATATTAAAACTGTTAAAAGAAACAAAGAAAAGGTCCCTCAATAAAAACATAAATTTATCCAAAGTGCTTTCAATCTAACACGAGGCCATTATCACACGAAAATCGGGTACGGGGAACCTCGGAACTTTTCGTTCTTACATTGGATTCTCTCCGCTCATCCTCCTAGATTAGGACTCACTTTGCTCGTCCTCAGATAGTAAATAGAAATAAATAGTAAATATTTATTTCATTCCCAGTGGTCACCCATCCAGGCACTGAACAAACCTGATACTGCTTAACTTTTATGATCCACAAAAAATCATAGGTAGACTGGTTGTATTATAACAAAATTTAGTACACTTATTTATTACGTCAAAGGGTACATTTGTACAAAATTTCAACTCAATTGAAATATTTTCTGATTTTTTACAATTTTTTAAAAAACATTATTAAAAACATTAATCAAAAAATTATTCAATAAAAATTGAACTAATGCTATGAGATGAGATAATTCTAATGAGATGAAACTTAGCACACAAGTAAGTCTTATACTTGGCTACATCCAAATTTCAATTCAATCAAATAATTTGTCTGTTTTTTATGATTTTTCAAAATTTTTGCTGAGTCATTATTGCGGGTTAATGACGTCACCACAACTACAGCAGTAGACTGATTACAAAATTTCAACTCTCTAGCATAAATACACTGTGCGCTATGATGATAACAGACACACAACTTTGCAAAAACCACTCAAGATGCCTTGAAAACGCAAAATTTCCGTTTTCATCCCAGTTTCAATTTTGTTTTGCAAACCCAATACTTTTCCTATATACCTAAGGTATAAATGAGGAAATTAATAACTATTACTATAATTATTAATCATAATACCATCAAAGTTAATTAATTATTGCCTATTAGCTCACGGACCCACTAATATCATTTTGCAGACCCTTAGGGGTCCACGGACCAAACTTTGTGACACCCTGCTCTTCTCTATCCCTTCTACTACTCATTTCAAATTCATATCGCCAGGCATGTCATATTTCAGCACCCATAAGGAGACATTATTAATAATTATAAATTAAAGCAATGCTGTAAAAACTCACCTGTCTGTTTAAAGCCCTGGCTATGGACTTAGCGATACTTGTTTTTCCAACACCAGGTGGTCCATAGAAACAGAGTATTTTACCCTGAGTAGTTCCTTTTAACTGACTCACAGCTATGAACTCTGTTAGAAACAAAAAATATTACATGATACTACTACGTCATATAATAGCTATAAGCATAACAGAGTATTTGAAAAATATATTTAAACATGTTCTTTTGGCGGGAAAACGGCCTCAACTGCTTGTGTGACGTCAGACGTATAAATACCGCCATAAAGTACAATATTCACTAGAGCAACACTCATAAGAGATTATTCTATACTGTCAACAAGATGATACTGACAGCTGTAGTGATCACGTTCCTTAGGCATTGTGATACCTGGAACAGGGAATATTTGTGTTTTAGTCTTCTTTACATTCTATTGAACTGTAAACAACTGTTGACCTTACTATATTTCTAACTAAAACTAACGCCAGGCATGTTAAACGACCCAACCTTAAGAACGTTCCGTTTTCACCCCACACTCTCACCCATTCTCCTCTTCTTTAAAAGCTTATTTCGACTATTTAAAATTAAATAAAATATTTTTTTACAGCTTAATTATATTTTTAAACACATTTAATCATTTTATGAGCAAAATTTTTTTTTGGGAAATGCAAATACTTTATTCTCTCAATAGCGGGCTTAGTTTGGAAAATAAGATATATTTTTGATAAATCACAAGGTCACTAGATAAATGTGATTTAATAAATCACATTTATCTTTAGTTTTCTTTTAAGTGTAATTTTGTAATCAATATCAAGGGCATAGATTGGGAAGTAAGATTTTATTGAGATAACTGCCAAACTTTGGGCAGACATGCTAAGCTTAGTTTAAGATGATCTTCAAAATGTATTTGTGCATTTCCATCCTAAAATAGTAATTTTCTTATCAATCCTTACAAGTCAGCACATATTTAAAAAAAATATGGGTCTAAGGCTAGTAGACCTCATAGAGATCTCACTAGAGTTTAATAAAAGTATTTATAAAAGATAATTTTATTATTTATTTTTGAATTATATGAATTATTTAAATAAATCAGTTTACAGTCTATCGTTTAGTTTAAAAATCTTGACAGGTCAGTTAAGACACCACTGATTCTTAAGAAAAAAATCCCTGCAAGAAGGAAGCGGGAAAAAACTATGTAAACAAATCAGGTTATTTTACCTGTATTTTCTTGGCAATGTTTTTTTACATTTCTTTTGTGTAGTTTTATTTTAAAATATCATTTTAAGATTGATTTGAAAGTAGTTTTCAAAACGATGTAATAAAAAGAAGAAACACAAACAAAGTGAATGATTGCCGGGAAGAAGGTTTTTTCCCAACAGCGGTTATTGTGGTAGGGATTTTTTTTTCTCTTTTAAAGTGAGAGGTTGGCAGCGGCTTCTCTGATTGGTCAATCCCCAAAATACTTATGACCTTGGGGATTTTTAAACTAAACGATAGACTGTAGTAGATATATGGGGGCTATGATTAAAGTGTTATTCATACTTTAAGATAAACGGAATTTTTAAGATAACATACAGAATTGCATGAGGATATTCAGCTTAAAATACGGAAATTCGTTTTTATGTACAAATACCTACATGTACAGCAATAATAATTTTAAAATTTCACAACCATGCTAACAGAGTCAATACAAGAGGCTATCAGGATAATAGGAATAAAGAGAATCATTTGATTATTTATTAACTTCCACAGAGACAGAGATATATAATATTGAAAAAGTTTAAAAATAATTTTTATCGTAAATAGACTGAGACTTAAAAAAAACAAAGAAATTGTTTACAACTTAGCTAATGACCATCATCAGTGCAAACACATGTGCAACACACAATGTGCAAACACATGCATCACCTCCAGTGAAACTCACCGAGGACTCTCTTCTTGACATCATCCATGCCGTAGTGATCCTCATCTAGTATTTTCTGAGCTTCAGCTAAATCTAAATTCTCACTACTTGTGATGCCCCACGGCAGTGATGTTAACCAGTCCAAATAATTACGAGTAACACTAAACAAAAATGTCAAATCAATCAATATAACTTAGGTATTCAATATAGGAACATGTTGAGTATTATCAAATACTCAAGATTTATCATATTTGTATTTTTAATGGTAGACTCAAAAACTTTGATTTTTGAAAATTGAACGGAGAGTAAAGTAGGCTTAATTTTAACTTTAAAAAATGTATTCATAAAATTTTCTTAATTTATTTCAATAAAGTGGGAAGTGGAGTGGGGAGGGTGTAAATTTTGAAAATTTTAATTTTATTTTTTTTTGTGAAAAATTTTTTCAGGGGGACAATTAAGCAATTTTATGAAGAATATTTTTTTCAAAAAGTCAAAATTAAGCTTAATTTACTGTTCGTTTATTCTTCAAAAAATGCAGTTCTCAAAAAAAAACAATAAAACAGACAATAATAAAAATATGATAAATCTTAGAAAACATCCAGGAGCTTTTATTAAGAATGCCTTTTTTTCAAAAAATGATTTTTTTGTCATTTACACATATCGTTAAGTCCATCTGGGGAACACCCTGTATACAGTTCTTACCCCACTTCACCACTTCTACACTGCTTTCATGACAAGAAAAAATTATTGTATTTTTTTTAACAAAGTTCTTTATTATCAATATTATACAAATAATATCTATCACACATAATAATACAAATCCTGCTTTTGACATAAAGATATAAAAATCATTTAAATAATGATGCCTCCTGTTTTAGACCTGAAGGCCTGGGCTGCAGGAGGGAGTTTCTGTATTATTATAATTTCAAAATTTTAAATATGTTATGTATTTATTTTTGTAGACTTATTTTTAGGGGTTAGTATATTAATATAAAGGATTAGTATTTGTATAACGTAGTATGTAGTATTTTATATCAATGTAAAGTTTTTGTACATTTTTGTTTCTTTTATTATTATATTAATCTTATTGTTATTATATTATGTGTATTATTATTTGAGTATATTACAATTATATGTTATTATTTTAGTATACTACAATAATATGGAATTATTTTAGTATATTAAAATTATGTGTCATTATTCTAGTATATTACAATTACATGTTATTATTTTGATTAAATTTAGTGTATTTTTTACTTTTTTATATTGTGTTTATTTTTTCTCTTTTTATCAATTTTTTAAAAAAATCTTTGAAGTTTTAAGTGCCGCTATTTTGGTACATCTTGTTGAATCAACAAATTCTTAAAATTAAATATTGAAATATAATTTGGATGTGGTTTTAAGAACAGTTAATGTTATTAAAAGATACTTTATACTTTTCAATGTCATTAAAAGAGGTAACAAAATTACTACATTTAAGAATTAAGTTTAATGGAATGTGAGTTTAATGGACTGCTGTCTTCATTATTATTTTTCCTCTTTACTACATTTAGGTAATTGCTACCAAAAAAAGTGAATTCATACTCCCATGAGTCTAATGAGGCTAGAGACCATTTTGAAAAGTCAAGGACTGTCTTTTCCCCACATTTTTAGGGATTTTATGTTGGTTCATCTGACATGTTCTCTTAAGTATACAAAAGTAATATATTTTTTAAACAAGTTCTTATTGGCAAAAGTATACAATATTTATTTTTGTGTTAACCGGAGCCATATTTTATTTATTGACTTTAGGGTGATTTGTGCCTCTTTATTTTTATTTATTTATAAATTTTGGTATTAAATTTGGTTATTTTTTGGGGTGTGAGGGGGTTTGTTTAAGGGTTTCCAATTTTTGGTTTGGGTATTTTAAATATTTTTTTTGCAGGATTTGCAAAAAAATGATATTTTCGATGGTGTTTTGAATAGGTTTGTATTGTAAAGGAATTTTAAATTAATAATTTAATCATATAAAGAATAGCTCTTAAATCAGAAGAGTGCTTTCTAGAAAACTTAGTTTGTTCATCTCTTCGTTAATCACATCCATGACTGGTTTAGGCACCGTCTTATTCTGGAAAATATAAAACTCGAATAATAATACAGAATATCATTAAATATAGACATTGCACAAAAGGATTATTCGTACCTCTACAATCAAACAATAATAAATATATACAACTCAAAATATTTTGTTCTTTGTAGCACTGGAAAGTTTATAGAACTCCATCTCAGGGCTTGATCAAGGAGACTTTAGTTCTGTAAAAAGTTTTGAATGATTATTCGATTAATATATTTCATCTATCATTGTAGGCATCTTCAGAATCTATATATACAAACTACAT
>JACMZG010000022.1:44027131-44048782 GCA_018340805.1 Microvelia longipes | reverse complement strand
TTTCGGAAATTTCAAAACAAAAATCAAATCATGAATGCAGTCTTATAAATTTAAGTCGTCAATTAAAAAAATCTTTTCACGTTAAAATCTTCAGGTTACAAAGGCGGCAGGTTATTATTATTATCAAAACAGGAAATAAGCAGTGTTGCTAATGTATCAAATAAAAATGTTTTAACAATTTCAAACTAATTAAAGACTTTTTTCACAGTAATTTTAAGAAAATCTCAAAAGCGTTGTAATTTAAATCCTAACCACTGGCTCATCATTTAAACTCTGGAAAATAGTATTACTAATTAAAATAAATTTTTAGAACTATTAGTTTTAGAAATTTAAATTAATGATTAATCATCTTAATAATTCGTATGAAATCAATCAATAAAACGGCTAGTCCACTATAAATAAATAATTTCCACTATTAAATATAAAATTTTATTCCATTATAAATAAACAAAAGTATGTTAATGACAGCTAGTAACGAAATACAAAAGTGTTGTTAAGAGATATATGTAATGTTGGATCAATAATTTAGAAAGGAAGACTCATTGAGGTCTCAGCAGGTACCTAGTAGTAAACTCATCATAGCCTAGGAATGAACGAAATATCATTAAACTCGCTGAAATTAGGACAAGCTGCAAAAGAACAAGTAATGTAAACATTTAAATTATCATGCTTAGAGTTATTTGGCGAGCGAATCAAGTTACATTTTATTACTAACATAAACAGTCTAGCGAGCGAAGCGAGCCCCGGTTTTTAAAATTTAATTATTGAAATAAGCAAGCGAGCTTTTTTTCTAAATTTTATTTCTAAGCAACCTATTTAGCGAGAAAAGCGAGCCCTTATTTTCATTTTATTTTTACTTGAGGCTAGTTTGCGAAACGGGCTTTTTAGTTATTGTCTGTTAACACATTTGACGCTTGTTTCTGATGTAACGCATTTTAATTAATGGATAATGGATTAATTATTAATATATATATATATATATATATTATATATAATATATATATATATATATATATATATATATATATATATATATATATATATATATATATATATATATATATATATATATATTATATATATTTACTAACTTTTTAATGGGAAACAAACATGTTTGTTTTTCCAATTATTATTTTCGTAACGTGGTAATTTATATTAAAAAACATCACCCACCCACAAACTTAAACAACTATTGTGACAAATGACAAATTGAAAATGCTTATCTATTGAAAACAAATAAATTAAATAATATTGAAAATGATGAAAATATAACGAAATAAAAATAAACTATAATGAAAAACACCACTTAATTAGAATAAAGTTTGTGAATTGCTGGAATAGGATAGTATACACAGTATATTTTATTTATTACGTTAAAGAAATATACTTATTGTATCCCAAATTTCAACTTAAAGTGGATTATTTTCCGATTTTTTTTACAATTTTTTTAAAAACGTAATAAAAATCATCCGTTAAAATTGAGCTAATCCTGAATACTAAGACATGAAACTTAGCAGATATGTTGCTCTTTCATATGTCAAGCACCAAATTTCAAAACCGATTAACGAATTTTTCCCGTCCGCGTTTTCTGAATTTTTTAAAAATTTTTGCTATAAGTAATTTATTGCGGGTCAATGGCGTCATAAAAATATTTTCCAAAGAGCACAACAAGACCTATAAAAACTTATTTTTGTACCAAGTTTCAACCCTTTAGCATAAATAAACTGGGAGACATATTATTTCTAGAGAGGCCTCTGAGATATTATATCTAGAGGCCTAGAGCTAAGAGAGGGCCCACAGAATATTATTTTCTTAGAGAGGCCACAGAGATATTATTTTCTAGAGAGGCCACAGAGATTATTATTTTCTAGAGAGGCCACAGGAATTATTTCCTAGAGAGATAATTATTTCTAGAGAGGCGATAGAGATATTATTTTTCTAGAGGGGGCCCAATAAGTTAAATATATTGAAACATTTAAAAAGTAATCTGACCACTTTTGCTTATAAATACAATTAAATAATCAGTTCAGAATGACAGTATACAGTAAAATGATGCAAATATAAACCAAAACACAAACAATGCGCGGGTTATAATAAAATCAAAACAAATTGATTTATTATAACTTAACTCACTCTGAAAAGGATCTCTTGGAAATAAAGGGGATGACGCACTAAGTCGATTTGCCAAACAAAAAAGTGACCCCATCGAAAACCAAAAAATAGAGTGAATTCAACACCAAACATGTACGTCAAAAAACAACTGTACATGCTTGGTACACTGCGCATCTTGCTTACAATTCTTATAACAGCGCAGGTCTTAAAAAATATTAGAAGGCAAACTTACCTCTCAATGGTTTCCCCATTGTTTATTGCTTGAGAAGGTTTATAAACAAAAAACACGCCTAAATTATCACTCACTAAAGTGGCAAAGTATAGTCCAAACTTTAAAATTAAATAAGGCACAAATGACTTAACAAGCACCACAATTGTAACAATCACGAGAAGCACAGAAGAAAGTTGAGAAGCAAAAACTCGACAACCTTGTACATAACTGCGTTTGGGCCTTTCATCATTATAATACCAAAGGGAAGGTAAGTTTTGCTTTCCTAATTTCTCTCTCTCATACAACTCTCTATCCATGGGGGTCAGAAATGTTCCTTAATGCGTCATCCCCTTTATTTCAAGATCCTTGCACTCTTGAAGGGGGGTTCAATGAGGTTTCACATAGGCCCTGAGAGCATAGAGATACTACTACTCATAGAGATATATACTAGAGGGTATAGAGACATATACTAGAGGGTATAGAGATATATACTCCTGGAGCATGTCAGAAGGCTGAATATTTGTATATTCATATCATGACGTTTCTGATAACAATTTACTAACAAGGCTTATATTTACAGGACCTGTAGTGCCTGATAGGGTGATTTCCATTATTCGACACATAGTATATCTTTAGTTTATTTGGCTAGCCTGTGGATAGGTGACTCAAGTATAGCATGGTATTTGTTTTTAATATGTTGGTAATTAATTTAATAAATATTTTTTAGGAAGAAAGAAAATTAAAGGAAAGGAAAAGGAACGTATTAGTCCTCATTAAACATTTTCTAGCAGAAGAAGGGTAATTATTTTATGTTGTATCTTTATTTTAGAGCAAGGGAGTTTGTTGAGTGGAAGTTAGAAAGGCCAGAGATCGAATCCCGGTCACGACGGTATCTGTTTTATTTGCTGTTGTATTTTTTTTTCATTTGCAGTGTTCTAACAAGGAGTATAGCATAAGATAGACATACATAAAAGAGCGGAAGAAAAATGAAGTATGTCAACTATTCATGTTTTGCACAACTCGGTAGCATCATATGATATTATCACCAATATTTTTAAGTTTTGACCAATTTTTCATATATCCTTAACCAAACATCCTAACCCTCTAGTGAAACCCCTTTCTTTAAACACATTTCCTGATAATCCTGTACGACCCCTGATGAGGCAGTGGCCTCCAGACCAGTTATCATTATAACATTACTTCGTTTAATCTTATTTATCTACATTAATCTAATCTCACAATTTTATCTTAATATAAATTAGTCATAGTCCAAAAGCCGGACAAGGTTTCAACCATACAAACACTGTTGACTACCTATAAAGAAGGTTAACCTACCATGCCCCAACACCGCTGTACTACCATAAGGTTAACCTTATGTAGATAAGATTTCCCATTATGTTAACGCTATGGACAAGTCATTATGCAAGCATTCTTGACTTTCTTCACCGTACTACGCAATTACTCAGTACTACCTATGCTGACCAAAATTACAACTCGGTAAAATACTCAAAAATGAACTAATTATTTTTACCAAATAAAATGTTTACAATGACTAAAAATTTGTTTCAGATGCATTGAAACTCTTAAACATTTTGAAAACGAAGCTAAGATTCCTGAAAATTTAATTATTTGTGATAACATCGATTTATCTACTATTCTTCAGGAGTACGAAACGTATTACCACTTTAAATTTAACAAGAATCCCAAGATATGTAAAAAGGACAATTCAAATTTTGAAAACGTAGCAAAATCCATTAAAAACGGAGTTAAAATAACCCAGAAAAGCAACAACGAAAAGAAAGTACCGGTTAAAAAGTCTGAGGATAGTTTCAGAAGTAACTTTCTGAATGTAAAGGACCTTGGAGGAGAAGTAACAAATAATTTGGCGGCGCCACTGTCCATAACGTCGTATGGTTGTATTAGCCCAAGAGGAAATGAGGACGAAGATCTACAGAAAATTAAATTGTTAAAACCATTGTCATCGTTCGAAGGATATTGTGAGGAATGGAGACAATATGCAAGTCTGCTATCTAAGGTATTTGGCGTGTTGGAAATTTATTAATATTAACATATAAGTAGTAGTAGTAATATGGAGAGGGAGTGGTAGTAACTACCAGGCAGCCACGTTGGGCCCTTTTTGCACAGCTCCCTAAGATAGTGTTCTACTCCTTCTAATTTCAAATTTTCAGGTTTATTTCATCTAATCTAGAGAAGAGAGCCGTTGGTTTTTATGGTTTCCTCTCATACTTTTCAAGCAATCATTACTTATTTTCACAGATTTCATATAGTTCTAAGTGAAAAAGGAACAACACGTTGCCCTCGCTGTTAAACCAAACCTCCATACACTTCAAACTACAAGGCAGACACACAATAGTATTTATAATGAATCTACTATGAGGGTCCTAAATTTTTGCGTATACCCGTTCATTTAGGGTAAGGGATCTTTAACGTCCCTTCTGAAGGACGTGGTACGAGAATTTTATCCCTCTCATAAAAATTCCAGAGGCCCGCGCTGGGATTGAACCCATGACTAAATAAACTCGTAAGTTTAACGTCCGTTCATTACATGTATTGGCCGCGTACCTTAACCACTACACTACGGGTGACTCCAATATTAACATATTAACTAAACATATACTTTTTTAATTTACTTCTTTTAAATCTCAATGAAGATGATGTGGTAACAAGACCAATTTAAACCCGCTATGAATATTAGATAATTGAGTACTTAAAATCGATAGAGTATCGGTTTTACATAATCAATACTCCATCGATTTTAAGTACTCACACATTAAGTCGATTTACCTATATGAGCATCGATAGAATTATGAGCACCACCCTTCCTCAGCCTCTTAGCAAAATTTCTTTGAAAATTTTTGCTAATAAAATAATTTCATACTCAAACTTACCTCTTTCTCTCCATACGCCTCCTTGGCTGCCACACCTCTCTTTTTGTCTTTCTAGTCTTTTTGCTTGCGTATCGTTAAAATATATTTTATAAAACAAATGAATTTCTTTATTTTCATTTAAATTCTTCAATCATTTAAAATAAAATTAATTATGTTTTAGTCACACAAAAATCACTTCTTCTGTGCCTAATGAAAGTTCCCAAAATCATATATGAAATGTATATGGTCACCTGCTAGTCTCACAATGTCCCCTCTGGGCGACATTTCAGTCTCGTGATCAGTGAATTTTCAAATACGTGTGTCTTCTCACATTCATCGTTACTCTTTATAAAACTTTTGTAGTATAATATTTATGGAATCAGAATTCAAAGCGGAATCGATTAATACCATCCATTTACTCCTTTAATACGACCCATCTCATAAGCGTAATTTTGTATAATATTTATGGAATTAAAATTCAAAGCGGAATCGATCAATACCACCCACTTACTCCTTCAATACGACTCATCTCATAAGCGTAATTTTGTTTAGGAGATTCGCAAAAATTGTCCTATTGAACTTTGACACTTAGCTGTAATGTTTTGCAGGAAATCATTCAAGAAGATCTAAGCGTGGGATGGAGCGACGTGATAGGTCTAGATGAAGCTAAAAATCTGTTAAAAGAAGCCATTGTTTATCCAGTCAAATATCCCGATTTGTTTAGAGGGATATTGGAACCCTGGAGAGGTTTATTACTCTACGGACCTCCTGGAACTGGTACTTATCACCCCATTATACCTACGATTTGGCAGAAAATATTTAATGCTAAAAAAGTTTAGGGTATTTTGAAATTCCTAATTTTCCCTACTGCGTACGCCAACTAACTTAAAATTAAGAATTAATTAAATAATAAACTTTAAAAAAAAAAATAACAAAGAGCCCTATTTCTTTCTAATCGTAAACATTTAAACCCGGGGAATATTTTATTTTAATTTTTATTTTAGATTAATAATTCCTTTGCCGCTTTGCAGTAAATGCATGACCCTCAAACATTCCAATACATTACAAATCTTCACAAAGTATTAAAAACAGGCTGACATTTTTACATATGTAACTACTGTGTATGGTGAACAAAAAATACCTTGAATGAAACCTTTTCTTGACACCATGTCGCCTACCTAAACCCCACTTTAACAATTAAATTTTCATTACAGGTAAGACATTACTAGCAAAAGCAGTGGCGACGGAATGCAAAACAACATTCTTCAATATTTCAGCCAGTACAATTGTCAGTAAATGGAGAGGCGACTCGGAGAAGCTTGTCAGGGTAACCAACGTTAATCTACATTTTCTCAAACAATTCCTATAAATAATATTGCGTGTATGATAAATGTTTTGCTAAGACTATGACTATAGGAAGGATCTTCAGGGATGTACGACATCATGGATAAAAACGATGCTTTATAAACTGAGAAATGTTGAGATGTTCTATATCCCTGAAGATCTGTGGGAAGCATCTTCAGGGATATAGAACTTCTCAGAAAGCGAACATCTAGAAGCGAAGATTCATCGTTTACCATAAGATGCGGCCACTGCCTATGAAATCCTAATTCTTCGTGACATTAACCACAAAGCCGACGCAGTTTAATAAATTATTTAACAAATAAAATTAACTTTTGCTGTTATTGACAGCTTGGCCAGGCAAAGCAACCCATTTAAATAAAACCTAAAGATGTGTATCCTATCACAAACATTAACTCAGCTGACACGTTCTGGTCACAATGCAACAGGTGATGTTCGAGATGGCCCGTCATCAGGCTCCTAGTACGATATTCCTGGACGAACTGGACGCTTTAGCATCTTGTAGAGGCAACTCGACAGAACATGAAGCTTCAAGAAGACTAAAATCTGAATTACTAACTCAATTAGATGGTCTGAAAACTACAAAAGGAGTGTTCCTTTTAGCTGCTTCTAATATACCATGGTAACGTTTAGCATCTATCATGTAATTATAACAAGAAGTTCATTTAAAACACCCGGAATATCATTTTTCCGTGAATATTTTAATTTAGTATGTAACAAAATGAATAGATTCCTGAATAAATGTCTTAAAAATCATTAGAGGAAACTAGTATTGAATGATACAGGGTTAGAATTTTCTTCTCAAGGTAACCTTAAATTATGTATGTATGCACATAAAATGTTTGGTATCAGGAAGACAAACCTAATTGATCTAGTAGTTGTAATAGGCTGGGGAGGCAAAGCCAGACAGACCAAGTAATTATGCTCTTCGGACTGGCAGTCCGATTGCTTAGCCTAAACCAACTCTGAAATGTTGATATATTGGAGGATATCTCTCCAACTAAGAAAGAGAAGAAAGCTCCTGTTCATACGAGAGGCCAACGCCAAACAAGCGGGTACGAAGAGACGTTCAGACCCTACCCACTGTAAGCAAATGAAAGGCTGTCTCCTTATAATGCCCACAAATGGGACATTTAGCCCCTGAGATATGCCTAAAGTATAAGATATTTATTCATTCTACAGTGACCGGTCAGAATACTAACTGGTTCCTAAGGCAAGGCCCTTTGCCTTTCTTAGAGCCATCCGTGAAACAATTTAGTTCGTGCTCTGCTTTTTCTGTTGTGGGTTCAGACCTGTAGGTTCTAGCAGGTACGAGTATACTGCTAATATTGTTGATAATAGCTACCTTCTTATCGCTCTTTCTGGGATAGGCTGCCGCGAATACAATAAGTTCCTCTAAAACAATGTTTTCTATCCCAGTGTGTTTGTTGTTATTATATGGATTCTCGAAGTCTAAATTATATTCTTGTACCTCGAAGTCTAATGAAAGTGGCTGCTGCTTCTTGATACACCTACTCCTCCCTTTACTTCTGTCATCCAAACAAAGTCATAAGATTAAATGCGGTACCTGTAGCTCTGAATACTTAGGACAAACCGGGAAAAGTCTAAGCATCCTTTTGGCAGAGCATACAATACATATCTTTCCCACAGTAAATATACGTGGCAAAAGTATAGTAGGTATTTAAATTAAAAGTAGATTAAGTATGAATAAAATTTTTAGGTAGGCTGGGGTGTTGGCTCCATTGATACTTTTGATCAGCAGGAGGGTAATGCTTTTTTTAAGTGAAATGTAGAGTTTTAGCGATTTTAGGGAAGAGCCATCTATACTATAAATGGTATAATGACTTGAGATAGTTGGTATAATGTAGAACTTTCCTGGCAGGGAGCTGGATGCAGGTATTCTAAGAAGACTAGAGAAGAAGATTCTGGTTGATCTACCCACAGTGCAAGCAAGAAAAAGAATATTCATGCTTTATCTACCTCAGGTTATTCTGCTTCAACCTAAACTAGAAGCTACTATAGACTACGACAGACTTGCTATGGTAAGTATAAGTATCTTCTTACACCAAAATAATTGAGAGAGACCCCTAGGAAATGTAACAAGCAAAATTCAATGCTCAAATTCTGGGAGCTCGACATAATGTCATGGCTCTAAAGCTATCTTAATGCTCTTAAAGCTACCTTAAGCTAATCTTAATAAAGCTATCTCTCTGGTAGATCCCTCTTTGTTAAAATTAAAGATTTATCCTCGTTTCACCTTTTCTCCCGCTTCTGGCGTACCTCAAGGTTCTCTTCCTGGCCTTTATTAATGGCATTGCCTCTCTACTAGACCCAGGTACTCTTATCTTGATTTTTGCTGATGATCTTAAACTGTGTAGAGCTATATGCAATCTCTACGACTTTATTCTCTACAAAGAGCTCTGTCAAAGTAACAACATTATTCCTCAACACCAAGAAATCATATACCATCACCTCTCATTGTCTTCGCCAATTATTGCCAACAACATATACCATCAACTCGTGTTCTATAAAGTCTGTAAACGAAATTAAAGATCTTTGGAATAACCCTCGACTCTCAACTAACTGTTGTACTCTATTTTCTCTTATACATTCAAAAGCTTTGCAAATGCTGGGATTCATTATTCGTTCGACAAAAGACTTTTCATCAATCACTATTCAATAACTTCTTCAGAACTTGTTCTCTGCTTTAACCTCTCCTAGAATACTGCACCCCTATCTGGTCTCCTTACTACGTTGTACATATCCCACAATAAAACATGTTTTTAGAAATCGCACATTTCAGTTTTTCTTGAATTAAATGGTTCCCCGTGGGTCGTGTGAAAAACATGAAGAGCACATTTGTTAAAGTTGATAAAATGTTTCTATAGAACGAGTGTTTAATCATCAAAATCGGATAACTGCAACCAAAGTTATAGCACTTTCAAAAACACTAAAAAATGGTTAATTTATTCAAAGTCAGCGAATTTCTTTGGAAAAATATTGGCTTTTTGTGCATTTTTTTGGTAATTTAAAAAATGTCATAAATTTAGTTGTAGTAATCTGATTTAGACAACAAAAAACACTCGTTTTATACGAAATTTTATCAGCTTTAAAAAAAGTTTTCTTCGTGTTGAGCATACGACCTGCAGGGAACTACGAGTTCCTAATATTTGAGCGAGCGCATTCATATGAAGTCCTTCACTCTAGATAGGCAGACTATGCTTTTCCTTCATAGTTTTATGGTATTATTTTACTTAGAATTTATGGTATATTTTCAGAAACATTTTGTTTGAAGAGGTACATAATGAGTCACATTTTTTAGGCCTGGCTCTTAGACTATTATGCAAGGGTGAGCATAATTTTAAACAACCTATGGTACAAAAAATACGCATTTTCTTTTAAATATCCATGTAAATTGACCAAGAAGTAAAAGTGCTACATTTCCGACTAAGAAGCAAAAACCGTAACCTGAGCAGGAACTGGATTGGTGAGCAATAAACGAAACATCCCAAACGAAATTTGCGGACCCCCGCGTAAATTCTTCGTGCACTTACTTTAATTGAAGTAGTAGTTCACCTTTAAGAGAATGTGCTGACGTAACTTGTTGTATTACAGGGATCTGAAGGTTATTCAGGTTCAGATATCAGGTTGATATGCAAGGAATGTGTGATGGAGGCTATGAGAAATATATTTCAGATATTAGAAGATAAACAGATATCTAATACAGGTAATAGTCTTCTAAGATCCTATTTTCCTGGGGGTGACGATGTCAATAGAAATGATGATTCCGACGTTTCGCTTCCACAGTGGGAAGCATCTTCAGGGAAGTCTGTTAGCTTCATCATCTACCTAGATGCGTTTATTGTCAGAATGCCTAAACCTCTATGACAGTAACCACGTAAGACTGAAGGTCTACTAACTGTTGGTTAGAGCAGTGGTTCTTAACCTTTTTTTCACTCATCGTCTCCTTATAGATTTTTAAATGTTCTAAAGCCTCCCGTAATTTATCATTTATGGGGCAAAGTACGTATTTTATTATGGGTGGGTGTCCATAATATACATTATATTACGTAACATAATATTATTATAATATTATATTATGTAACATATAACCAAATAATTTGGTTTCTATTAGAAAGTTAAGTATGCACTGCTCAGTCAGTTGTTTATGGGGTTGTAAGTGCCTAGGGTTGTTACCTGCCTCTTTAAATATTTTTAAAATAAAGCGCCACCTCATTCATGTAGGCTATGGGCGTACACCTACCATCCTGTGATACCTGGTGAATGAGGAAGACCAGGTGCTTACAGTGTTGGTCAGGAAGGATATAAATTGAGGGTTAGGTTCCAGGCTATCATGAGGGCTAAATTCAGGGTGCGGGGTGAGCCAATAAACGACTTCCAACCAATTAAAACTTTGCACTATAAGGAACTAATAAAATATCCTCGGCAAGGGGCACTATTTTACAAAGAAGAAAATCTAATAATTCTTGCACGTCTATCAACTTGTACTAATTCCTACAAATAAAAAAATCGGAAACATGGTATTTCGGAACTTTTCCTCATTACATCAGTTCTTTACATAGCTATATGCGTGCCATATCTCAAATTGATCGCAACGTTTTTCTGTGTAGTATAATTTTTCAAAAATTTTGCTGAGCCACTATAGCAGGATAATGAACTCATAGAAAAATCATTTTCCGAATAGCTCAACTTAGAAAGTTTTTTTTTTTAAACAACTGCTTTATTCACAAGTATACAAGATAAAAAAGAATACAAAAACAAATTACATAATAGTATACAAGTAACCCACAAGGCAAGCCTGAGTGTGGGGGCGTTTCAAACTTAAAAATAATGAAATAATTATAATTAAATAACAAGAAGATAAAAAATAAATTCAAATGTTCAAGAAAACTTAAATTTCAAAATTCAACTCACTAGCATAAATACATTGGGAACAACGATGATGATACACACAAAAAGACACACATACTGATTCACACACACACAGATACACATACACATACAGACAGATAACTTTGTGAAAACCATTTAGGAGGCATTAAAAACATTTGAAACGGATAATTCCGGTGACATCCCGGTTTCGGATTTTTTGGCAAACACAAATCCGACTTGAGTCGGACCTGGAGTGTGTTTATTAATTAACATGTTTTTTTCAGATTTAGCATTCAAAGCCGTAAATTTGAAGCGCATAGAAACATCAGACGTTTTAAAGTGTTTGGAGCGAATGAAACCTTCAACGAATCAATTTATAGAGAAGTACAGAAACTGGAAGTATCAATTTGACTCTAATAATTAAATGCAAAATGGAAATATCAATTCGACTTAACTAATAATACAAAAATTATCATTCGACTTACTAATAATACAAAATGGAAGTATCAATTCGACTTAACTAATAATACAAAATGGAAATATCAATTCGACTAAACTAATAATACAAAATGGAAATATCAATTCGACTAACTAATAATACAAAATGGAAATATCAATTCGACTTAACTAATAATACAAAATGGAAGTATCAATTCGACTAAACTAATTAAATACAAAATGCCAAATTTAAATTAAAAAAATAATCTTACATAATTATAAATTTTATTTTTATACCCACAATACCCAAGGATCTTGAATAAAGGTGATGACGCACAAAGTCAATTTGCCTAGCTAAAAAGTGACCCCCATCGAAAACTAAAAAATAGAGAGAATTCAACACGATACACGTCAAAACCAACTGCACATGCTTGGTACAAACTGCGCATGCTTACAATTCTTATAACAGCGAAGGTCTTAAATTTTAGAAGCAAAATTACCTCTCAATGGTTTCCCATTGTTTATTGCTTGAGAAGGTTATAACAAAACACGCTTAAATTATCACTCACTGAAGTGGGAAAGTATAGTCCAAAATTCAACTTAGACTTAAGTTGAAGTTAAGTCTTTTGTGCTCCAAATAGCACAAAAGACTTAACAAGCACCACAAATGTAACAATCATGAGAAGCACAGAAGAAAGTTTAGAAGCAAACTCGACAACCTTGCTACATAACCTGCGTTTGGCGCCTTTTTTTCATTATAACCAAGGGGAAGGTAAGTTTGCTTCTATTTCTCTATCTCATACAACTTCCATGGGGTCAGAAATGTTCCTTAATGCATCATCCCCTTTATTCAAGATCCTTGACAAAACCCCAAAATGTTAAACGTAAAAAGTCGTAAGTTAACAAATGTATGCCCTCCAGAAGGTGAGATAATGAAGCGGCTAAATTTCTTATTCGCAAATCAAAGCTGGATTGTGCGAAACACTGTGTATTGATAACAGAGCAAGCCTTTCCAAAATCAGTGATAAGAAGAAGGTGATTCTTACGGACTTAGAATAATACTATGTATAGAAGCATAGGACCGTAAACACAATGTAATTCCACTGATAACACGAAAGCCGGTTGACTGGTGGTCTTAAGTAGGGGTACCACCCTAACAACAAAACATTATTTTATAAATGTGTTATAAATATCCACTAATGAAAAAAGATCGTAAGTAACAAATAAAATAACTTAAAAACCTTGCTCAGTACTTAATAAAATTAATCTTAGATAGCGAAATGGTAGGGAAATACGAGAATCTAAATTTAGTTGACGAGGACTACTTTTAACATAATTTTAATTAAGCACGTTAAAATATGATTTAAAATTGCTTAAAAAATTGTAATGCACAAATATATATTATTATATATATATTATATATATATATATATATATATATATAATATATATTATGAATAATCGCTCATTAATTAATAATACGTAATAATTCAGCAATCGGAAATATTGTCAACTTGGTTATAAGAAAAATGTATATTGTAGGCTGGCAGCATTACTTAAGACCACCAGTGAAACGACTTTGTTGTTATCAGTTATGCTCCTTCTATATATAGTATTATTCTGAGCTTACGGAGAAAACATGGTTGTATCTTATCTTCGACTTGGAGTTATCGAATTGAAATAATAAAACCAAAATGGATAATTTAAACAAACAGTTTCAAAAAAGTAAATTTAGTGAGTTATTAATTATTTTAGTGATTAAATAAATTTAATTAACTATTAATAAATTAAGACACCATTATGGTGAAAATCGGCTTGTTATCAGTTAATTTGAATACCTGTTACAACATATTAAATGCCATAATATGTTCATGCAACATGAACATATTATTAGCATTAAACATAAGGGTTAAATAAGTCAACTTAAAACAACTTAAGATTAAATATTTATGAACCATTGACACCGTCAATCAAAAACTGGTGACCATTTTGCTGCTGTGATAAATTACAGGAATTTTTCCACTTTTAAGGCAGAGAGCCCTGTGTTGTGGAATGATTTCGTAATCAATTTCTTATCAGCGACGGTGGAGCTGCTACGAACTTTGAATGGCGAATCCTCATGCTTCCCTTAAGTCCGTTTATTCTTAAAATAAAGACAGATTCAACATTCACTTATCTGAATCAACAGATTTAATTGATTTTCTAAAACCAATAGACCCAGTTACGACTGAAGATAATGTAAGAATCTCACGGAACCATCTATAAAATTCGAAAGAATCGTCGCTGACACACTGACGTACATTTCCCATACCACGCGTGGTGTGTTGTATTCTCATAGTTATTTCTGTGTGTGTCTGTGTTATGAATACACAGTCACGTTAAAGAGTGTAAGAGAATGAATCACTCCAAGTGAAAGTAAAATTCTACATTATTCAGACTGTTTCTCACTCGTTTCACTATAAAATACGATTTACTCCTTGTTTTCTTTTGATTACCAATCACTATACTTCGTTCTATTAAACCAAGTATAGTGATTGTATCACAATCACTATACTTGGTTCATTAAACCAAGTATAGTGATTGTAATATAAGACATCTCGTTCATCTGGACACCTCGTGTGTGTCTAATATTGAAAATCCCTAATTATAGACATTATTAAAGAATTTTTAAAATTTAAACTAAGTAAATAAATAAATATATAAATATATAATATAATATAATAATATAAATAAATATATAATATATATATATATATATTTATATATATATATATATATATATATATATATATATATATATTATATATATATATATATATATATATATATATATAATATCACACATTAAGTTGAACATTTTGGTTGCTTATAATTTGAAAACTATCTAAAGGATCTAGACCAAAGTTCATATATCAGAAGGAGTCATAAACTATGTCAAAATTTGATCAGTGCTAAAATAACAGTAGGAGGAGATTAGTGTAAAAATTCATTTTTTGAGTGCTTACAGCTCGAAATCTAATTGATGGATCTTGACTAAACTTTAAACTTAGAATTCTTATAGGTCTGAGTAGTCACCTTTTAAGTCTTATAGTTTTCCGTTCGAAAATAATATGGGTTCAGTGCAACACTAAATGTAAGTGCTTACAGATTGGAATCAAATCGATGGATCTTGACTAAACTCTACAATTAAACGACTCATAGTTGTTCATATTGACCAAATTATATGTCTCAACGAAATTCATTCACAAATAACAGTAGGTGTTCATTGAATTGTTTAATTTGTGACCTATTTTGTTAAGAATATTATTGAATTTTCTTGAAAAGTCAAAACATGATTTAAGAATTCCATTTTTCATCGTCAACTTATCGAAACATGCGACTTACCAAGCAATCATAAAGCACGGCTTGAGATTCACCGGATGGACAAAGACATCTTAAACAAGGAATTTTCGTGCTTACAAGAAAAACAGTTGTTACAGCTGTTAACAACTTTTATTTGTTGTAGTTCTCAAAAGAATTATTAATAATTTAATAAAAAAAAAAAAAAATATAACTAAATTTGTATTCGCGATTCAAAGACCGTAGCAGCGCTACCGTCGCTAGTAAGAAATTGATAACGAAAGGAAGGTCAACGTTATGATAAGTAGTATAAGGGTTTTTTAATTTTATCTTATTTTTCACGATTTACCTTAAAATTTTTTCTTGAAGTGGTTTATTTTAATTAATTTTAGGGCATTTAAACTTACTAAAATCACTCTTTCTTTGGAAAAAAAACCTTTAAATGGGTTGAGAACGAAAGAATAGAAAGTCTCTCCACAGTTTAAGATATTTATTTACAATAAAGCAGAGCGCTTTCGACCTAACAAGAGGTCATCTTCAGTGCCTATTAAACAAATAAGACAAAAAAAATTTAAATGGGTTGTCGTGAGTTCATAAATAAACACATTATAGTGTTTTATTTTATTTATTGTAAATTAATTTTACTTTAAATAATTTTAATTTGCACAAACACACAAAAATACAATTTTTTTTGTTATAGTTTTGCATTAAATTGTTTAAATTAGTTGTAACAAGTATTTAAATTAACTGATAAGATGATATTTTCCAACCTTAGTGTTATATTCAATTTGTGTTATAAAGGGTTACTTTTTGTTCAGTATTATATTTAATATTAAAAATATTTTAATATTAAACCGTGTTTTATATTTATATCGGTAGATACCAGCTTAAAAACGAACAAATCCAAGTCTGCATTGATCAGACCTGATTCTATATTTAAAATCCTGGAATAATGGAATAGATAAATACTATCTATGAAATATCGACAATTTGTATAGCACCAATGGTCGTTTTATTAATTGTTATTAATAAATTAATATAACGTCGTTATGCTAATCCTAAGCTTAAAATTTGTATTATCACTTTTCGATTTCGCGCCATTAGTATTGAAAACCTTACGATATCTTTGATACATATATTCTTAATAAATAAATCCCCCCTTCTTAGCGATAAAAATTGCCGTACCATAATCGTACAAGTGGCTAAGTTACCGAAAGAAGTATCAAATTACCGAACAAATATGGTAATTACCGTACTTATCACAACTCTCTAACAGATACACATACACAGACAGACGACATAATGAACACTATCGGATAAAAACACGTGAAACGGATAATTAGGGTAAAATCCCGGTTTGGGATGTTTAGTGGAAAGACATTACATTCTTTAATAAAGAAATGTGTTATAATGAGGAATAAATAAAAATTTACCTGAGTTTATCTGGTATAAACATAGAGATATGGTATAAATGACTCATATCAGGTACTTTATCGTATAATAATGAGAAAGTTCGTCAGTGTTACCACACCACCAGTTTTTGTTTTATCAATGAATTTCCTTTGAAGAGATGACAGTCTTGTCATAAGTTCAACGCTAGCTAGTTATGAAATACATAACAAGGAACTCGAGATGACTTAGACTGGATTTTTAGAACCTACTTTATTAAGTCCGGGTTTATTATACTGTTATTCTGAATAAAGATATCCGGATCTTTATATTAGCTTGTATTCATTATACAGACATAGACTATTATTTGTACTTCACACATTAATCTTATTTGTAATTTTTAGTGAATTTTCAAATAACAATGAGCTTTTGAGGTTGGGTTTATGGGAGAGGGAGAGGAGGAGGTAAATTTTTGGAAGGAGGAGACTAAGTGATAAAAAAATATATGTATGTACAAGAATTTGTTCCTAGACGTTTCTATAGGACACGATATCTTTCGAACGCTTTTTTGAATATAAAGGAAACTTGGCACAAATAGTAACCTCGTTAATTGCATAAACAAACCTTATTGTTAATGTAATTAGCCCACAATAGTAACAGCGAAAATATTTTAAAAAATCACTAACTTCAAGAAGTTGAAGTTAGATTGAGCTGAAATTTAATAAACATGGATTACTGTATAGTTCACAAATATACTAAGTTAAATCGTACTATCAGACGTAATTTCGGTTTTATCGTTATAATATATATATATATATATATATATAGATAAATAATAAATAAATATATATATATATATATATATATATATATATATATATATATATATATATATATATAAGTACCACAGCTGAAAGGCTGATATAAGGAACATAAATATATATATAAAAATAAGAAGAATAGATAAATAATAAATAATAATGAATAAATAATATTGCCAAGTTATGTAGATAAAATATTCATGTATATTATTTATGTATATGTAATATATTATTGTTTCCTTAATAAATGTGGTTTCATTCATTTCATTATATATATATATATATATATAATATATATATATATATATATATATATATATATATGTATATAATTATATATGTATATATATATATATATATATATATATAATATATATATATTATATATATATGTATAATTATAATATATACATATATATATATATATATTATATATATATATATATATATATATATATATAATAATATATAAAATAAACATAATGTAAAAAAGTAACATTTTAACTAATATACTTGAAAATTAGTTTTTATTACGGTAGTATCCCACTTACATAAACTAGTGTAGGACAAAAACCGTGTGGCCGCGAAGCGGCTACAGAGAAGCCTCTAAGCTTCCCTGAAGGTCTCTTTTTATATTTTAGAAACAGCCCATATTTTAATGAGTTCTAACTTTACTGTAGACAAATATATTGAATTATACCACTATGCATATTGTTAATTCAATATTACTTGTTATTTAAAACTAAAATTTGCAACCTGTTGAGTTTTTGTAAGTTAAGATTAAGCTTTAATTGACTACAAATCATTAATAAGTTAGTTAAAAATACTTCCAGAGAAAAATTAAATTTAAAATCGTAAATGGGCACAATGACACTTATAATTAGGGTTTTACCGACTACAAAATACGAACAAATCGTCTAAAGCCATTTCCATTTCAAATGCTTAGCCTACTCCCTATTTGATGGTAAGATAAAATTAAGAATCATTAATCAGGGGACTGACGGGCTAAGTCATTTTGCCGTAACACAAAACATAAAACTTTTGGTCCACAAAAGTAGGGAAATAAAACAGTGCGTATTGTCAAACTTTATAAACATAGAGATATATACTAGAGGGGGCATAGCCTATCTCAATACATTGAGAGATCTGAAACATCGTATTGGTGGCTCTCAGGGACCCTGTGTAACCTCATTGAAACCTCCTTCAAGAGTGAGTTAAGGAAATAATAAATCTATTGTTTTCGGCTTCCTATACCATGTTTGTGTTTTGATTTGTATTTTTAACGTACTACTATATAAGTTATTGTAATTTTGTACTGATTATTTGATTACATTATAAGCGAAGGCGGTCAGGTTATTTTGTCAGTGTTTCAAAATTCAACCAATAGGGCCCCTTTAGTAATAATATCTCTATGTTTATAAAGACAAAAAATGAGCCAAGTCATGTCCGTTTTGATTGGAGACGGTCATTAGCGTTTCAAAGTGAAGTTGCTAGGTTGGCAAGGGCTCTTTGAATACTTAAGGGCCAAGCCAGCTTCTTCGCCTTTCGGCACACCAAAAAAGAGAATCAATTTTAGAGGTAGTGTTGGCAACGGTATATAGCGTGTAGTTCCTGAATATTGTACCCTTATCTTAGGGTTTGCTATTGTCTTATTCAAGGGTTTGCTTGAAAATGACTCTCTTCTTGAAATTTAATCTTCACTGACTGTAATTTTGGTTTCCGGTAAATTATTATGTTTTTTTCGATCACTTAGAGTGGTCATATCGACTTCGGACCGGTTTAATTCAAAAACATAAATTAGATCCTTTACTTTGAAAAAAAGAATAACCATAAGTTTTGTTGATTTTCTGAAAATTTTGCTGAATCAGAAAACTGGGTTAATGACGTCGTAACAACATGGTTTTCATTAGGGTTCGTGCAAGGCCTACTACATCTACAGGCCTATACATTATCCCCACCACAAGCAACAATGGCGGCGGAAGTAGACGGTTTTACCTCTAACGCGCCTTTTTTCTCTACCTTGCATGACATTTTGTTAATTTGTGGCCGAAATCGGGGGGCCAAATTAATATGACCAAGATGATCGTAAAGGTAACGGATAGGGCTATCTGGCTATGTACTTGATTTGACCAAATGTCCCGGTTTCGCCATTTTCCAGGCCAATATATTATAGTGTTACAGTTTTAAATTACGAAATTCGTCATTTTAATATTTTGAATACGGGTAACCTAAAACGGTCAAAAATAATGAATATTGGACGAAAAAAAAGTTACCGTCCCCGCTGAGTCAATGGGTCAAAATTGCGTCTGAAGATAAAAATTGACCTTTGAGACAATTGAGCTAACTCGGTTAAAACCAATCATAGAAAGTTGAGACAGGGTTAATTTTGTTAGAAATAAAGTATATTAACTTTCCTAAATGCATGTTTTCACAAAATAGTTTCAGGTGACCCCCATTTCTTTTCGAACCAAAGTTGACACATAATTTTTACAAACTTTTAAATTAAATTGCGGGGAAAACGGTACGAGAGATAGCGAATTCGTTTCAATGGGCACCATACCCTACTTTGAAGAGATCTACAAGGATATGCCATCATTTTTCTTTTTCGACTAATGTACCCGACGGGAACCACCATTGTTTGTATTTATTTCTCTAATACGATTTTCTTAACATTTTTATGTTACATCATATATATATAATAATATATATATATATTATTATTAATATTATATATATATATATATATATATATATATATATATATATATAATATATATATATATATATATATTAGGGTGTAGGAGAAAACAAAAACGTTTACATGATTTACATGATTGGTCTCCATATTAGTTTAGTAGTGATGAGTGGGCACAAATGAGGCAATAATTTTTAGGTGTTAGCATGGAGCGAAATATAGTTCTATAAAACAATAACACATTGTCTCATTTGTGCCCACTCATCACTACCAAAAACGTTTACGTGCGGCATAGCGTTAGAACAGTTAAAAAAATATACATAATAAATATAAATAAACTATATGAAATTCACCCGATGACAATGCACTTATCAGCGGAAAATTTTTACGCGAATATAACGCTTAATAACTTACTGGCTAACTTACGCCAGTATAACTTTACTGGCTCCTCAACACTATTTGCCAACTGACAACTGATTTTAGTCGTGTGCCAATATATAACGCTATGCCATACGTAAACGTTTTTGGTAGTGGTGAGTGGGCACAAATGAGACAATGTGTTATTGTTTTATAGAACTATATTTCGCTCCATGCTGAGCATATTGATGTTATAAGAGAAAACAGCTAAAAATTAAAAATCTATTATAAGTGAAACTACATAATAAACAGCATGAGTATGTTTTATTGACTTCTCTGTTTATTATGTAGTTTCACTTATAATAGATTTTTAATTTTTAGCTGTTTTCTCTTATAACATGAATATGCTCAGCATGGAGCGAAATATAGTTCTATAAAACAATAACACATTGTCTCATTTGTGCCCACTCATCAGTACTAAACTAATATGGAGACCAATCATGTAAATCATGTAAACGTTTTTGTTCTCCTACACCCTAATATATAATATATGTATGTATGTATAAAACAGACATATATTATAAATTTATGGTTTTTTTTGGGTGAGATGAAGAACCAGCTAGGAAAGATACTTCGCCCGAACCAAAAAAATGTTAAAAAATCGTATTAGAGAAATAAATACAAAAAAGGTGTTCCCGTCGGGTACATTAGTCGAAAAGAAAAATGATGGCAATATCCTTGTAGATCTCTTCAAAGTAGGTATGGTGCCCATTGAAACGAAATTCGCTATCTCGTACTGTTTTCCCGCAATTTAATTTAAAAGTTTGTAAAAATTATGTGTCAACTTTGGTTCGAAATAAATGGGTCACCTGAAACTATTTTGTGAAAACATGCATTTAGGGAAAGTTAATATACTTTATTTCTAACAAAATTAACCCTGTCTCAACTTTCTATGATTGGTTTTAACCGAGTTAGCTCAATTGTCTCAAAGGTCAATTTTTATCTTCAGACGCAATTTTGACCCATTGACTCAGCGGGGACGGTAACTTTTTTTTCGTCCAATATTCATTATTTTGACCGTTTTAGGTTACCCGTATTCAAAATATAAAATGACGAATTTCGTAATTTAAAACTGTAACACTATAA
>JACMZG010000022.1:43939631-44024631 GCA_018340805.1 Microvelia longipes | reverse complement strand
CTATTCGTAAACATCTGAATAAATTTTGAAACATCGAAAAAATAACCTGATCAACTTTGCTTATAAATGTAACCAAATAATCAGTTCATATTTACAATAACTTATACAGTAAAACGTTAAAAACTACCGGAAACCCGAAATAAATTTAAGACAAAAAATGTTATAGGGACCTCTATTTTAAATATTCAAGCTTTTGAGGAGGAATAGAGGAATTATTTAATATGTTAAGCCTTGAAAAAGATTAAATTATATCGAAAGCTCGGCAAAATTAGTTTTTTTTGTATTAATTAGGACCTATTCCTCCTCAAAAGCTTGAAGAAATAAATTTATTAATTATATCTTTAACTCACTTTTGAAGGAGAGCCCCAGAGATCACTAGAAACCAAAAAGCCCAATAAAATTATACCTTCCAATTTTCTTTTTTTTCCTAAATCCGATGCTGCATTGAAAACTCGAACTTAACCACACAACCAAAAAGAAGTTCCCTTGATACAAAAAAGTACACTAAGTTTTATTAATTTATGTCTAACAGTTTAAAATTTGTACATAAATACGGGTATGTAAATTTTAATCTAAAATTAAAAACAATTTTCACTTTTCATTCATTTACACTGTAGAGAAAGTAATGGGTTCTTACTAAAGGTCCGTAAACTCTAAAGGATGCATTTAAGTTCATTACTTAGGGTTGGTCGAGGCATTGAGGCTTGAGTCTCTACTGAAATTTTGACATGACTGTGTAGTTATGTCAAAATTCGGTAGCGGTCGTGTGACCGCTACCAAAAAAGTCGAATTTATACACATTTATAGGAAATGTTATTTTTGTTTCATTTTATTGAAGCCCAGATTCTTTACATTTTATTTTTGAGTGTAAAATAATTGAGAAAACAAAGAATCATTTTTAATTTTCCTCATTTACACTGTAGGTATATAAGAAAAGTATTGTGTTTGCAAAAAAATCCTAAACCGGGATGAAACCAGAATTATCCTTTTAAGGTATTTTAGGCTCCTGAGTGTTTTTTGCAAAGGTTGTCTTGTGTGTGTCGTGTTGTCTGTTTCTTTATCCATCTACGCGCCCAGTGTTATTATGATAAAGAAGTTGAAAAATTTTGTAGCACAAAAGCCATCCTACTTGCTGTGTTGTTCTAATTGAGATAATTTGTATATATGTCGTCATAACCGCGAATAGTGACTTAAACAAAAATTTACGAAAAATTCAATAAAAAACGGGAAAATTAATTGAAGGATTGAGATCGTTGTTTAAGACCAGTATTATTGTTGCCAAGTTTCATCTCTTATCCAGCAATTAGCTGCAATCTTTTTTAGAGAATGATTATGTGCGTTTTTTAAAAAATTGGAAAATGGTCCAATTGAGTTGGAAATTTGGTACAAGATCTATTATTATTACCTAATAAATAAAGTCACTAGCTTATAGTGTTCATACAACAAGTATATCCATTGCTTTTTGTATTTTTTAATTGGATCATAAAATTTAAGAGCACTTGAAGTCGAGTCAGTGCTGTAATGTGACCGCTGAGAAATAATACGAACTGCATTTACTATCTGAAGACGAGCGAAGCGAGTCCGAAGGCAAGTTGTAATAAATTTGGCAAACTGTATTTCTGAGGACCAGCGAAGCGAATCCGATGTAATGAGGAAAGGTTCCGAGGTACCTATGAGATGCGAGCGCATCTCTTTATATAATAAATAAGTGTACTGGGTTTTATTACCATTCAGATAATATATGTATCTCATACCGTTTTTGTCAAATCACTAATGTTAAGCTTATAAGAGTTAAGGTCCTGGTTGGGTGACCCCTGATAATAAAACTGATGCTTTTACTGTCTGAGGACGAGCGAAGCAAACCCGAAAACGAAATATAAATTAGGATACATCACATCTCTGAGCACGAGCGAAGTGAGCCTGAAAACTAAATTTAAATTAGGATTTAGGTGAATCATTCTCTGAGGACGAGCGAAGCAAAGAGGTGAGAATTGAAGCATAGCGTATCCGGTGTAGTGAAGGTTCCGATGTTTTTTGTACGTGATTTTTAAATTTAGAATACATACATAGCATACATGCCCAAAATTAAAATACATAAAAAAACTGTTTCCATTAGCATATTTTTTGACAGTCTGTATTGAAGTACTAACTACCGTACTAAAAGTGGTTACCGAGTGCATATATAATTCCCTCTTTCATTAAAAATGTTTAAGGGTTTTATAAAATTATTGTATCCTGAAAAGCTAAAATAAATAGCGAACTGACTTTAAATAAGTAATTACTTATTAATAACATATACTGTAAACTATCATGCGACATAAATATTTTCATATATAAGCAAAAGAATTTCTAAATTAAGTTTTACATAAATAAGTTTTTTTTCCATCACGAAAATTAGTAATATAATAACTATAACAGCAAAATATTGTATATTCGTTAAATATACTTTTAAATGTTTACAAAAATATAAAATATAAATGAAATTTCAGATTTGTTAAGAATTTATTGAGTGACATATATAAACTTAGAAGAAGTTAAAGACACTTAACACAGCCTGACATAGATTTTTCGAAAAATTTCTCCCACTTGTAAAGGGGTACGGGTGTTTAATTTTCACCTTACGGGAGTTTTGGTTGGGCACGTCATTCCGTTCTAGTGCATCCGTGCCATCGGTTCGACAAAAATTCGGTGTGCTTTCATTTGATTTTTGTGAAAGATTGGTGGTATTACTGCCCTTGGATTATTTTTTAAGGTTGGTACACAAAGAATTATTTATTTTCGTTTAACAAACAAATTATTTTATTTGTTTAATATTTTTGTCAATTTTATTTATTTGTTTCTGTTTCCTGGCTATGGAAGAAATCGAAACAGGTCGATAAAATTATAAATGGCAAAAAGTTACTCCCGAGTTTCTAGTTGTCTAATGATAAAAATTCTGGCGCGGTGGTCCGCATGTCGGGCGATTTTCCTTTGGATGCGTGTTTCCGTGCTTTTTACATTATATAAGTTTACAACTAGTAAATAAATAATTCCGGCGCGGTGGTCCGCTGTCGGCGAATTTCATTAGAATGCGCGTGCTAAACAAACCCATCTTGCTTATGCAAGAACCATGCCCATTGCTGGTTCCGTTCATGCTTTAGAACCTAAGCAGTTACTTTGTCAAGCATGCTCGTAACTCATTTTGTCTGTATTTTCCAAGGAAATGCGCATAATCATCAGTTGTTTACAAACTATGCCTCTAAAATTAGAAGTACGCACTATTATTAGCACTAGTTAAAGATTAGTTACTTACTTTATCTTAGTCAGTTATCTTTAAAGGTTTAGCGCATTTCCTTTGGAAAATACAGACAAAATGAGTTACGAGCAGTGCTTGACAATGAGTAACTGCTTAGTTCTAAACATGAACCGGAACACGCAATGGCATGGTTCTTGCATAAGCAAGAAAGAAATGGGTTGTTTAGCACGGTTGCACGCATTCAAATGAAATTCGCCCGACATCGGACACCGCGCAATTATTAATTACTAGTTGTAAACTTATATAATGTAAAAGCACGGAACAACGCATCAAAGGAAATTCGCCCACATGCGGACCACACGCCAAATTATTTCTAGTTGTAAACTTATATTTAGTAAAAAAAACGATAAAAAATTATCGACCCTTCCAGGATGTGAACCAGGTACCCGATTTGAGTGGTCGATGGACTCCGGACCACTGCCATTCAATTCAGAGGCCCAAAAACATTAAAAACAAACACCCTACTCGAAATTCTAAGTTCACGACCTAATGTGTTTTTCTATATTTTTTGTGGTTTTTCGACTTTTTAACTAAATGTCGTATCTTTCTTCGGACCCGGTTCATTCGATCAGCGCCCACCAATACATAGAAACGACACCTACTCGAAATTATTTATCGACCTAAATTTGGTTTTTGGAATTAACAATGGTTTTTTTCGATTTTTAGGTCACTAAGAGTGGTCGTATCGGACTTCGGACCGGTTTCATTCGATTAGCGTCTCAAAAAAAACATAAATATACCTTTTCGCGGCAAAAATATTAACCCTGAAATGTTGCTATTTTGAAAATTTCGCTGACTCAGCAAACCGGGTTAATGACGTCACAAACACTGGTTTTCAATAGGGTTCGTGTCCTCCCGAAGGTTGATTTTTGTACCAAGTTGGTTAAAAAAATATTATTCTGTTCGAAAGATAGAGTGTTTACAAGAAACTGTCAGAAATACATCTATAATATATAATATATATACATATTATATATATATATAAATATATAATATATACAATATATATATATATATATACATATATATATATATACATATAATAATATATATATATATATATATTATATATTAATTATATATATATATATAATTATATATATAATATTATAAATATATATATATATATATAAAAGTCCTCGCGAAATTTTTTCGTCATTAGGGACCTCTGAAACGGAATTGTGTCGTGGTCCAAGGTTCGAATCCGATGACCTATCCCATTAGCGATTTTTCCAAAGGAAATTCGCCCACATGCGGACCACCAGCCAGAATATTTCTAGTTGTAAACTTATATTTAGTAAAAAAAAAACGATAAAAAACTTATCGACCCTTCCAGATGTGAACCCAGGTACCCTGAGTTTGAGTGGTCGTATTGTACTCCGGCACCACTGCCATTCAACTCAGAGGCCCAAAAAACATTAAAACAAAAACACCTACTCGAAATTATATATTTTCAACGACCGTAATGTTGGTTTTCTATATTTTTTGTGGTTTTTCGACTTTGGTAACTTAAAGTGGTCGTATCGTCTTCGACCGGTTTCATTCGATTCAGCGCCCACAATTACATATAGAAAACGACACCCTACTCGAAATTTATTTTTTATCGACCTAAATTTTGTTTTGAATTTACAATGGTTTTTTTCGATTTTTAGGTCACTTAGGTGGTCGTATCGACTTCGACCGGTTTCATTCGATTTAGCGTCTCAAAAAACATAAATATTGACCTTTTTCTGCAAAAAATATTAACCCTGAATGTTGTATTTTTGAAAATTCGCTGACTCAGCAAACCGGTTAATGACGTCACAAACACCTGGTTTCAATAGTTGTCCTCCCGAAGGTTGTTTTTGTACCAAGGTTGGTTAAAATATTAATCTGTTCGAAAGATAGAGTGTTCAAGAAAGTGCTAAAATACATATATATATATTATATAATTAATATATATATATATAAATATATATAAAATATATACATAATATAATATATATACATATATATATATATATATACATATACTATATATATATATATATAATATTAATAATATATATATATATATAATAATAATATATATATATATATATATAATATATATATAGTATAATTATAATATATAATATATAATATATATATATATATAATAAAGGTCTCGCGAAAATTTTTTTCCATTACGGACCTCTGAAAGGATGTGTCCCAAGTTCAATTCCCCATGAACGCCGTACCCATTACGAATTTCCCAGAATTCGCTAATACACTGACTGTGCTAGATGATAAGCGTAAATTCATGGTCTTGTACTACATATAATGTACAAATTCGCCCAGCAATTAACAAAAAGAGAAAAAGGATTAATCATTTGTAAATATACAGCTAATTAATGATACTTCCGAGTTTTACCAAGCACAAATAATTTACATGATACTATCTTCTACAAGACAACTATGTAGGCAATAAAAAGATGTCATCAGGAAACTAGACCAGCTTTTTTGGTTGACAGACGAATTCTCTAGACCGATAATCCCTGCGATATGTTTTATAATACCTTACATCGAGACCAATCACGTGTGTTTGTTCAATAAGACGAACACCAAATCATAATCCCTGGCTTTTGTTTAATAATGACGAACATTGAGACCGATGATACCTGTGATTTGTTTAATAATGTCGAACATTGAGCCCGATGATACCTGTGCTTTGTCTAATAATGACGAAATTGAGCGATATACCTGTGCTTTGTAATAATGACGACATGACCAAACCTTATTTGTAATATGACGAACATTGAGACCGATGATATCTTGTGATTTGTAATGACAACAACCGAGAGTGATCTGCGATTTTAATAATGACGAACATGAGACCGATAACTTGCTTTGTTATTAATGACGAACACCCGAGACCGGTGATCCCTGCGATTTGTTTAATAATGACAAACATTGAGAACGATGATAAATTAAATAAAATAATATTATTAAGCTTAAAATACAATTTTGTACAATACAAAATCGAATAAAAAACAATTACATTTTCAAAAAAAATAATAACTAAAAATAAATAAATAAATTAACGTGCGACATTGCAACCACCAAGTTTTAACTTACAATATATAATATTATTATACAAATTTTTTAAAAGAAAAGAAAGAAATCTTCAATTTATAGACAGGAGTTTCTTCCAGGATCTCCTTACATGCATCCCTAAACTCATCAAATCAGAAATATCCTTTATTTATTGCAAAGCATTATATACTACCCTATATAGTCAGCTATTTTTAAATTGCTTGTATTGGTTTTGAAACCTTAATTTTCTTATTCTTGTTGGATAATTATGGACGTCTTTGTTGGAAAAAATTTTTCTAAAATTCTTTTTTACATTTATCAATCCTAAAAATAAATAAACCAAAGACTGTTAAAATTTTAATTTAATAAATTGGTTACACGTTTTTCTTCTTTTTCTCCTTCCTATACATCTTAAAACTTTTTTAATAATGCGATACCTTTCTTTTTATATAGACACACACGGCTAAAATCAATTGACACCCCGCCAAATCTCAATGCATTCAACCCCTCATTTTAAATAAAAAAATCCCTTCTTATAGTAACAAAACAAATCCCTACTCTGGCAACACTGAAAGTCAGTTAGTTTTGAATTTTATGATTTGTTTTTATTTGATATCGTATTTTTTATTTAAAAATTATTTATTTACTTTTTAAGTAGAATATCGTGTGATCTTATAAATTTACCTAATGTTCATAATTGTTCGGCAAGTATGAATAAGTGAAGTTAAAGTTTTGATTACGTAAACAATGGATCATAATAGTTCTATGATAAAAGTTTGACGATTTTAATAAACCGTCAGCTATAATTACTTTTTTCCAAAATAAACAGGCTTTTTTTGTCATTTTATAATTGAATGCGTATTTTTCATATATTAAAAATAATATAACACAATATCATCATGACTTAAAAAAGTCAAGAATGTCATCTATTGAAAACATTGCATTTTCGAAAAAAAAATGCTGTCTTTGGTTGACAGAGCAACAAACCTGCGCTGTACTCTAATAGCAAGAAAATGCTTGAAGTATACATCAATGTCCATGCGTCAAATATAGGCACTCAGATCATAATTTACAACTCTGCAATAATTGGATGAATTAAACAGATTGGAATGAACGAAACGAACTCGAACAGATAAATATGCACAATGAGGAAATAAAAAGCGACAAAAGAGGTTACAAATATTTACAACCAGTGTTGCCTTTTTATGATTTATTTACGAAAAAGGTATTTTTTAATCGAGGTTGGCATAAAGTGAGGGGGAAAGAGCGGGGTCGGTCTGAGCCAATAGAATTCTTTCCCTCACAGATTTTTGGCGGGTGTCAATTGATTTTGCGTGTGTCGTATTATAATGACGAACACCCGAGACCGGTGATCCCTGCGATTTGTTTAATAATGACGAACATTGAGACCGATGATACCTGTGATTGGTTTATTAATGACGAACATCCGAGACCGGTGATCCCTGCGATTTGTTTAGTAATGACGAACATTGAGGCCGATGATACCTGTGCTTTGTTTATTAATGACGAATATCTGAGGATGATGATCCCTGTGATTTGTTTAATATTGACCAACATCCAAAACAAATTATCTCTTTCATTAGTACAGAGACTAATGTAATCTATGTAATTTTTTCAGTAAGCTTTACTGCAATGTCGCTTTATAATAAATTCCTTTGTTAAATATACTCATTGACGATAAAGGAATATTAACTTACCATTTTATGTCTTACTCGATGCACCAACTTTACGATAACGAGTCACACATTCGACTTGGATAAATTATCACCAAATTCGTAATTAGGATACATTTAAGATCATTACTTAGGATTGGTCGAGGCATTAGGGCTTAAGTACTGAAATTTTGTCATAACTGTGTAGTTATGACAAAATTCATAAAAAAAAAGTAGAATTTATACACATTTATGAAATGTTATTTTTGTACAACATTTTATTTTTGAGTGGTAAAAATAATTGAAAAAACAAAAATTTTTACTTTCCTCATTATAACCGTAGATATAGGAAATGATGTGTTTCAAAAAAATCTGAAACCGGAATATCCTTAAGGTATTTTTAAGGCTTCCTGATGGATTTTCTCAAAGTTGTCTGGCGGTATGTGTGTGTGTGTGTATCTGTATCATCGTAGCTCCCAGTGTTTTTTGCTAAAGTGTTAAAACTTTATAGAAAACCAGTCTACTGCTGTAGTTGTGCAATTCGGAAATAATTTTTTGTGACGTCATTAACCCGCAATAATAACTCAGCAATTTTTCGAAAAAACATAAAACACGAAAACATGATGCGATCTGATTGAATTTTGGCACGAATGTAGCCATGTATAAGACTAACATACGTGCTATGTTTTATCTCATTATCAGCATTAATTAAAAAAATTGTAAAATATTTCAATTAAGTTGAAATTCGGTACAAGTGTATCCCTTGAATTAATAAATAAGTTTGCTAAATTTCGTTATAATACAACAAGTCCATCTATGATTTTTGATGGATTATAAATGTTAAGAAGTATAGAGCGCGGTCAGCGCTTGGATAAATGACCACTGGAAATGAAACGAATGTATTTGCTATCTGAGGACGAGCGAAGCGAGTCCAAATTTGGGAGTATGAGCGTAGCGAATCCAATGTAATGAGGAATATTTTTCAGAGCTTTAAAACCTCCTAATGTTTGTAATTCTAAAATAATCAGAAAGTCTTTATTTGTATTTTATTGTTAAAATTGATTTAAAATAGCAGACAAAATTTAATGATTTGTGAAATGGTCATTATGGCTAAATTGGTCCAAAACCACCTTTTGCTTCGACTAAAGGTTGATAGTAAACCACCTTTTGGTTTCCTATACATTAGGTTAAAAGCACTTATTAGTTCCTCTATACCAGGTTGGTGGGTAAACCACCTATTAGTTCCTTTACACCAGTTTAGTGGGTAAATCACCTTTTGGTGCCACTACACCAAGTTGGAGGGGGAAACCACTTTTTGGTTCCTCTGAATAGGTTGGTTTGTAAACAACTTATTAGTTTCTTTACAAAAGTTTGGTGGGTAAACCAAACCACCTTTTGGCGCCTCTACACACCAGGATGGTATGTAAACCACCTTTGGCTTCTTTAAAAAATTTGGGTAAAACAACCTTTTTTGCTCATCACTAATTTGGTTGCTAAAACTCCTTTAGTTCTACATCACCAGTTTAAAGAAAGAACTAAAAACCAAACTTAATGTTGATTTGTACATCTATTTCTTCCTCTATTACTGATACTTATTTCACATCCTACAAATATAAATTATTCTTGATACCCATATAATGTTTTTGTTTCAGGAACCAAGATAAAAATCGCATTCGTCAAACAAGAAAATGGACTAATAAGCCATCATATTATTTATATTAACAGCGACAGTAAGTCCATCAACTTATTTATAAATGTCGATTTATCAATCTCATTGAGCTCAGAGAATTTAAATATTCTAAAAATACGTTACTCTATGAACGGATAAAAGAACAAAAGTACTTAAGCCACTTCGTGGCGTTTTGGGCCTCATCGCAACCTTCGTTTCTCTGACCCCTTCGGAGTCACATGGTTGATATCCTGAAGCATGGAAGCAGTGAAGGATTCATTCCGATTATGCTCTTATGTATACTTATGTCCAAAAATGTATTCATACATTGTCGAGATTTAACTTGATTCTATATTTAGTATATATATTTATGTTTTGTTTTCTCTATTCAGAAAGTAAAATTTTGTACTAGCCTCGTGAGTAAAAATGACATTTTTCCCAAATCTTTTAACTTTATGTATTTATCTTGTATGTGCTTATCAAATGGTTTTTAAACACTACTGCAAGGCCCCACCCTTTTAAAAGTTTAAATTTTTGTCTTAGGCACTTTCAAGGCCACTTCCAGGTTCAAAATGAGTTTTATGGACTTTTAAAATAATTAGTGAAGACTGTAAACAATTATCTTATCACTAGGGAAATGTTAAAAGGGTCCAAGGCCGGTAGGGTTAAGGCTCGTATCTAATAATAAAAGAAACTATCGTCTATGAGGGTCACCCGTGGTGTTGTTAAGGTACGCGGCCAAAACGCAGAATGAATGAACTTAAAATATCCGATTTTTTTTATTCATTGGTTCAATCCCAGCATGGGCCTCTGGAATTATGAGAGGGATAAAATTCCTGCGTACCACGCCTTCAAAAAAGGGATGTAAAGCCGGTGGTCTCGAGCCTGTGCGTTGTCTGGTACTCGTTAAAGAACCCTTGGTATAGACAAAATTTAGGATATAGTATATTTAGGATATATAGTAGTCTGCCTTGTAGTTTAAAGCGTATGTTTTAACTAATATTATATAGCGTATGTTTTTTAATGTATGATTTAACAGTGAGGGCACGTGTTGTTCCTAGTTTTTACTAGACTATAAGAGTCAGTGAAAATAAGTATGATTGCTTGAAAAAGCATGAGAGGAACCATAGAAACCCACGGCTCTTCTGTCTAGATTAGATGAAATATACCTACACTTGAAATTAAAATGATTAGAACACTATCTTAGGAAGCTGGTAAAAAGAACCCAACAACGTGGCCTTCTTGCCTGGTAGTTACTACCACTCCCCATATTACTACTACTATAGCGTCTATGGGGTTGGTCATCAAATTCCGTCAAATCTTTTGAATTTTGGAGTAACAAGTTTTTTAAACATTAGGATTTCAGCGAGTTTCTTTAAAAGCGTTTTTATTATGATGATCGAGCATTCACTGACGATGAATGGAATTTACTGATGGTTACCGAACATTAACTTGTAACGACATATCTGATAACAACTGGCAGACGATGGTTACGAAGTAAACTTTGATTACGACCATACTGGCATTTACTGATGTACCGAGCTTAACTTGTATTACGACCATATCTGATAATGACTGAATTACTGATGTACCGAGCATTAACTTGTGATTACCGACAAATTATCTGATAATGACTGGCATTTACTGATGGTTACCGAGTATTAACTTTGTGATCGACCTATTATCTGATAATTGACTGGCATTTACCTGATGGTTACCGAGCATTAACTTGTGATTACCGACCATTATCTGATAATGACTGGCATTTACTGATGGTTACCGAGCATTAACTTGTGATTACCCTACCCGACCATATTGATAATGACTGCATTGACTGAGGTAACCCGAGTATTAACTTTGATTACGACATGATAATGACTGGCATTACTGATGGTTACTACTTGTGATTACCGACAATTATCAGATAATGACTGGCATTTACTGATGAAACCTATTTTTTTTAATTACAATTTCTTAAATGAGGCTTTTTTGTTAATTCTATAATAACTATTAGGAAAAGAACGACTTCGAATCGGCAATAGTTTTAAAAAAACAGGAACAATATATTTCAATCCATTTGGATCATATTCAGACTAAAAAATACTGAAAAACAAAATAACAAAAATATTACTTAAAACATACAAACGACAAAAATTATAAAGACTAGGATCCATAGGCGTAGCCAGGTTGCCTATAGGGGGGGGGGCTCATTAAATAAATAAATAAATAATATATATATAATATATATATATAATAATATATATATATATAATATACAAACAAAGCACTTAAAGAACAAATCAAAACTGTTTATTCAAATAGACTTACAGAAAAACAAAAATACAAAATTTAATTATTGAACTGAATGTGAACTTAGAGTGCCTGTATAATCTACAGGCACTCTAAAGTGAACTAAACATGGCAGACATTTTAGTTATTATTTTACAATAATAATCACTTCAAAGTTAATATGTCGAATAATAAAACAAATTTAATTTTTTAAGACAAAAAGTTACCTTTAAGCTTGCTCTTCTAAAGCTAAATAAGAAAACTTGAGTATAAGTGACGGGCCTTAATAACTGTCATTGTCACGTTACGCAAACATATGCATACCATTGGCATATTTCAAGAAGAGCCTGTCTGTAGAACTCTGTGGCCCAATGCCCTGAACATCATCACACATCATCTTTGAATGCGAAGCTCTAGCATACAAGAGATTTCTGTTGTTGGAGAAGCACACCTAAAGCAGAATTGAAAACCCAGATGCCAATTTAGTACACAAACTTTTAGAAATAATAAAGAGGAAAGGATCTCCCTATAAGCTTAGAACACGAGGTATTGTACAAAAAGACTCTAAGTCGCTGTGCAAAAGGTTTTACACCTACCCTCAATTAATAATAATAATAATAAATAACTTTAAGCTCTAAATTATTATTAATAAAAATATTAAATTAATTTTATCAAGTTATTTTACAAAAATGCTTAGCCTTGCATTTATGGGTATTTGTTTTACTACTTCAGGTGTAGAACCAACAACGTGTAGAATGCATAAAGGTTTAAATATTCGAACGACGATAGATTTCAGAGGAAAATGGCAATTTGCAATAACGAAATTCATTCCGATATCGTAAATTACAGGTCAATAACTTTCAGGCTGTGCTTGCATTGCGGACAATTACTAAATTTTTTATTTTTTCCGAATAAACAGGAAGTAAAGTTTGTATTGTTATTCAATTTGAAACACTTGATATAAGCTAAAAACGCAAGTACATTGTTACATTATAGAAAACTTTTATCAGCATTTTCCTATTAATAAACTAAGAGAAAGTCCTGCGGAACCCACCTGAATAGTGAAGAATACTCTACCACATTTTCAACAGTAATTTTATCAAAATTAATCCAAAAAACGTACAAGGAAGAGAAATCAAGAGGTTCGCAGGTGTCGACTCACGCTCTGAATCTGGACACAATACACATTATCGAATCCATTAATATTAATTTTTTATCATTTTAATGTGAAATTTTTTCTTTTATTCCTGATAAAACGGCTGGTCTGATTTTCGTCATAGTCCAGGAACCAAAACAAAAAAAGGGGCTTGGCAGGAAAATATTTTGAAGTTTGTGAAATTTTTACTGGACATTCGGGGGTACTCTAGGCCGCCTCCGTGGCCGAGGTCGTTAGTGCTTTAGTCTTTACACTGACCTTTGACACTACGGAGGTCTGGGGTTCGCATCCCAGGTTACGCTCTCAGTTTATAGAAGATTATTGTTTAGGTAAATTATCGCCAACTTTAGAATGCACTTTGAGCGTAACGGTTGCTACTAACACCCGAGATTGTTCCCGCAGGGGTTATCCCTGATGAGCCGCAAGGCTCTTTACGGGTATTATAATTATTCGGGGGCCCTCTGGGATGACATTGTCGAGTTTTCAACATCGTAGACCTTGTGCTAACTTTTTGGGGGGACGGAAACCACTTCTTTCGATTTTTTTTCGGTTTTTCGCCCATAACTCAAAAACTATGAGTCAAATGCAGAATATATTTCATCGAAAAATTAAAGATCATAATAAAGCTTCCTATCAAATCCACTGTTCATATAACATTTTTGACCCATTTGTTCCTGAGAAACAGCATTTTGAAAATGAACCATAATTTGATTTTTTTTACAACGTAATCAAACAAAATTATTGTAGGTTAATGACTTCACCCATATTTTATTAACAATAGGGTTTGGGACATTAGCAAGATTAATTTTTGTACCAAGTTTCATTTCGATCCGCAAAAACCGTTCGAAAGATACCGTGTCCCATAGAAACGTCTGGGACCATAATCTTCGTAATAAGTATAATATAATTATATATATATATATATATAAATATAATATAATATAATATATATATATATATATATATATATTATATATTTGTATTTGTATTTATATATATTGTTATTTATATTGTTTTTGCAAACACAATACTCAACAATATATATTGTTATATATGATAATATATGTATGTATATTGTAATATATAAGTCCCCCATTCCAAAAAATCAACTTCCCCCACTCTCCCTCCTAACCTTATAAGCTCATTTTTTCTTCGAAAATTCGCTAAAAACAATAGAAAGATTTTTTTTATTAACCTATTTTTTCCTCGTCGTCAATCATTTAAATCAAGATATGAACCCAATTAAACATCAACCCTACAATTAATTCTAACACCAAATCACAAGAGAACGCTCTGAAATGAAAATTTATTATATATGTCAATATATAACAGAACCTTTTTTAAGCAAATTAACACATTTCAATATAATTTAGTGAAAAGTGACGCATTGATGGATAAAGGTAAGGGGTTACCTTTATCCATTGGTAATATTACTGTGCAAGATTTAAACCTTTAAATATTAATATGTTGTCGAGAATAATGGTTGTATAGATGATTTTCCAGATAACTAGAAAGTGTAGTCAAAGAAAAGTTATCTAAAAAGAACAACCTCTTAAGCGTTATTTTAAATTTTCTTGGTAAAAAATCTCATATAAGTCCATTAGAATAAATAAAATTAAATTAAACACAAAATAAAAATTTTGAAATTGGCGAACTCTGGGTAATAGGTATTGTTACTTTTTCTCGTTTATACCGTAGGTATATAGGAAAAGTATTGTGTTTGCAAAAAAATCCGAATTTTATTTTAATTTTAATCTAAAATTAAAAGCAATTTTCACTTTTCATTCATTTACACTGTAGAGAAAGTAATGTGTTCTTACTAAAGGTCCATAAACTATGATAAACAAATAGTCAAGTATAACTTTACTATTTGTAAGTAACTTTACCATTAGTAAGTATAAGTAATCAAACAAATAGTTATAGGAGAAGGTTATAAACAAATAGTAAAAGTAAATTAATATTTTCTTTTTACTTTTCCTCATTTATACCGGAAAAGATTTTTTCCGGATTTTTTTTTATTTTTCCGGTTACCTTTTCCGTATATAGGAAAAGTATTGTGTTTGCAAAAAAGTCTGAAACCGGGATGAAACCAGAATTATCCGTTTCAGGCGTTTTAAGGCCTCCTGATAGGTTTTTGCAAAGTTGTCTGTGTGTGTGTCCATCATCGTAGAGCCCAGTGTATTTATGCTAGAGAGTTGTGCTATTCGGAAAATAATTTTATGACGTCATAAACCCGCAATAATGACTCTAACTTAATATAAAGTTTAAACATTCATAAAACACGGAAAAAAATTATGCGATCCGATTGAACTTTGCCACGCATGTAGCCATGTATAAGACTAACATATGTGCCAAGTTTCATCTCATTAGCATTAGTTCAATTTGTATCGAATAATTTGTATACGTTTTTGAGTTGAAATTTGGTACAAGTTTATCCCTTGACGTAATAAATAAGTTTACTATAATACAACAAGCCATCTATTAATTTTTTGTAGAAAGTAAAAGTTAAGCAGCAAATCGAGCGTGGGTCAAAACCCTGGATAAATGACACTGGAAAAAGAAACGAAATGTATTTAACTATCTGAAGACGACGAAGCGAGTCCGAAAGCTGGAAGGATAAGCGTAGCGAATCCGATGTAATAAAGGAAAAAGTTCTGAAGTACCCCGTACCCGATTTTTTATTAAATAGTACGACACACGCCTAAAATCAGTTGACATCGTGGGAAAATTAGTGTTGGTGAGACCAATAAGGTTGGCCAGATTTTAAATTGAGTTGGTTTAACATCCAGGAATATTTATAACTTTAACTTAAACACTCTGGAGGGGGGTTTCAAAATGACCTTACATCCTACAATTTTGCAGCCCTTGAGGGCCCTAAAATTATGTTTCAGGTCTCTCAATAAGTTAAGAAAGGTTTTGCCCCTCTAGATGCTTTAATCTCTAATGGTCATAACACGTGAATATTTTTTCTTAAAATTTGCTTATATAACGTTAAAAAAGTTGGAATAGATTTGTTTTTGCTTTGAGTTTCTGATGCTACGTATTTTTAGGATAGGGGTATGATGACTAGGCAGGTCAGAACCTTGGATATTTAAACCGTAGCAGTACAACACTGTATACCGGTAGAAAGGAGCTTTCATCTCACCCTGTATAACATGATCAACTTTTCCTATAATGAACCTGCTTCTGCAATGATAGTCGCCATAATCCTAACTTGTTGTGGAGGAATCCTAAACGCTCGAAACAAAAACACAGGCGAAAATCGATGATATTCAGGACGAAAGGATATTCGTCGTAATGTCAAAACTTTTTACTTTTGAATTTTGGAACTTTGACGGCCTATAATGTTTAATTTTTTCCAAGTACGTCATATCGTCAAAATTAGAAGTGCACTTTTTAAAACAATATTGTCATCTTAATTATTTTAAATAGTCAATCTGTTTCATCAAAGTAAATAAGTCGCAAAATTTATTAACACGTTAATAATTTTGAGGCTGAATGTAATGCAAGGTCACTTAATACTAAACAATCCTTAATTATCTAAACACTGTAATTTATTAATATAATATTATCCATTATATTATCCTACCTTATGTTTCTAACATTAATGTTCCTAACCTTTTGTTTCTAAACATTATATTTTTCCTACCTTGTTTCTAACATTATATTATTCCTACCTTTTTTTTACATTATATTATTCCTACCTTATGTTTCTAACGTTATATATCCCTACCTTTGTTTCTAACATTAATTTCCTACCTTATGTTTCTAAACATATATTATTCTACCATATGTTTCTAACATATATTAACTTCTATCAATGTTTTCTAATATTAAATTCCTATCCTATGTTCTAACTTATATTATTTCCCACCTTATGTGTCTAACATTATATTATTCCTACCCTTTGTTTTAACATATATTATCCTACCTTAAGTTTCTAACATTATATTATTCTTACTTTTGTTTCTAACATATATTGTTCCTACTTATGTTTCTAACATTATATTATGCCTACCTTAAGTTTCTAACATTATATTATTTTCTTACCCTTTTTCTAACATTATATTATTCCACTTAAGTTTCTAAACTATATTATCCTTTAAGTTTCTAACATTATAATTATTCCTATTATGTTTCTACATTATATTCACCTTGTTCTAACATTATATTGTTCCTCTTATGTTCTAACATTATATTATTCCTACTTATGTTTCTAACATATATTATTCCTACCTTATGTTTCTAACATTATATTTTCCTACCTATGTTTCTAACCATTATTATCCTACCTTTTGTTCTACATATATATTCAACCTTAATTACCTACTTATGTTTCTAACATTATATTAATTCCTACCTTACAGTTCTAACATTATATTATTCCTACTTATGTTCTAACATTATTATTGTTCCCTACCTATGTTCTAACATATATTTATCTATTTGTTTCTACCTTACTTTGTTCTAACATTATATATTCCTACCTTTTGTTTCTAACATTAATTATTCCTACCTTTTTCTAACATATATTGTCCTACCTTATTCCTTACATTATATTATCCTACCTTTTGTTTCTAACATTATATTATTCTTACCTTTTGTTTCTAACATTATATTATTCCTACCTTTTGTTTCAACATTACTATTCCTACCCTTATGTTTCTAACATTATATTGTTCCTACCTTATGTTTCTAACATTATATTATGCCTACCTTTTGTTTCTAACATTATATTATTCTTACCTTTTGTTTCTAACATTATATTATTCCTACCTTAAGTTTTTAACATTATATTGTTCCTACCTTATGTTCTAACATATTATGCCTACCTTTTGTTTCTAACATAATATATTCCTTACCTTTTGTTTTAAACATTTATATTATTCTAATTTTGTTCTAACATTATATTATGCCTACCTTTTGTTTCTAATTAGTTCCTACTTATGTTTTCTAACTTAGATTATGCCTAACTTTTGTTCTAACATTATATTATTCTTACCTTAGGTTTCTAGCAGTAGAATTGCTTGGTTTTATTAAGAAGCAAACGTTCCCTGTAGGAACTAGTTGTATATAGTCCTGATTATTTCAGAATTTTACAAAACATGATATTATATTATATAAGCATGTATAAAATTTATAAACATTTTATTGGCTTAATAAGAGATAGTGAGTTATCATAGAAGGCCAGCCAACATGGCAACAATATTAGATGAAACATCGCATGCTCTGAAATAATTAATCTACTGAACACAGTAATTGATGAACAAACAACCGAACTGGTTTTAACTTCTACACTTATTAAAAATGTATAAATTTATGTAAAATTTGAAGGCACCCGTTTATAGTTAGGGAAGGTTTTTAGTGACACGCATTACTAGTCAATAATTATAAGGAATGGATAAGTCAAACGTACGTGATATCATTATCTAATGAATACTGTATAAGCTAAGAATACAACTTGGAAGATGTGTGATCACAACAGTAATCTCTGTGGCAAGTTTTCTTGTTTTGTATTATGTCATTAAAAAGTACAAAACAAGGAAACAAGGTAAAGTAAAAATAAGAAAAAAGGAAGAACCTGGCATGTGACATAAACAAAAAAAAAAGAAAGAAACGAAAGAAAGTGAAAGAAACCTTAGTACGTTTAGTATGTTGACATATTAATTTATAAGACATAAAGTGAAAGAAGAAGAAGAAACCTTAGTATTCTTACCTATATACTTATGAATTTATGAGCCATATAAATTCTACTTGATACTTGGCAAAAGTTTATTAGATATTTTTACTCAATTTTTATTAAATACTTGGGAAGTTTATCAGAGCATTTGACCACTAAGTTGGGTCCTTAAGAGATCTCAATTTGAGTAAATAAATGCAATTTTAAGTAGTAATTGGTAAATTGTTGTAATAAAATTGTTAAAATACATTATATCTGGGACAAATTGTATGTTTATTGAATTGTATGGTTTATCATAAAAATAAAGATTTTAGAGAGACAATAAAAACGTTGCATAATATATATATCTAAAACTGTGTTTCTATTGGTCTATGTTAAATTTAGTTCCTTTTTATTCCGTTGATTTCGATTCGTACATTTGTAAATTTGACAAACGTAAAAATAACGTAGCTGGATATCTCTCTTTAAAAACTATGGAATTTCGACTATTAATTCATTATACCAACCTAATTGAGGTTTTCTGTGATTTCCCTCAATTTTACGGGCAAATGCCAGGTTGATTCATCAAAAGTCAGTCCACACACAGACTGCATTGGAAACCCGCTTTGATTCTCCTGCAAAATCCCTTTTCAATATGAACCTATTCAAAACACCATCAAAAATATCATCTTTGAAAATCCTGCAAGATAATAAAAATAAATACCCAAACCAAAAATATTAAATTTATCCTTACCAAAAAACCCTCACACCCAAAATAATCAAAATTTCATACCAAAATAGATAATAAATAAAAAAAATAAAAGAGGCACAAATTACCCCATCAATAAATAAATAATGGCTCCGGTTTACACAAAAATAAATATACTTTGCCCACAAAGAATTTGTTTAAAAAAAATTATACGCTTTGCTATCTGACGATATGTCAAAATTAAAAGGTCTATAAAGTTTTAAATTTTAATAGACAATATTTCCGATTTTCGAAATGTCAATCTATATCAAAATAGAGTCACGCGGATTGATTGACAATAGATTTACATTTTTGTTATGTTCATCTATCCCTGAAGAGGATCTTAGGGCTAAAACCATCTAAAGAAATTACGGGGGAGTAGTAGATAGAAGAGTATCTTAGGTGTGTAACCATCTAAAGAAATTACGGGGGATTAGTAGATAAAAGAGTATCTTAGGGGTGTAACCATCTAAAGAAATTACAAGGGAGTAGTAGATAAAAGAGTATCTTAGGGTGTAACCATCTAAAGAAATTACAAGGGAGTAGTAGATAAAAGAGTATCTTAGGGGTGTAACCATCTAAAGAAGTTACATTTAGAATTTACATTAAAGCTCGTCTTCAAATAGTAAAAACATTAATTTATTCCCAGCAGTCACCTCCACTCCTTTGACCCCCTCCTTTATCACCTCTCTTCCTTTATCCAGGCACTAACTTCACTCAATGCTACTTAACTTTTATGATCCAAAAAAAAATGTTGGGTATCTTTTTCGTATTAAAACGACACATTGTACACTTTATTATTTTGCTAGAATTGGATTATTTTTCTATTTTTAAAATTAAAAAATAACGTCTTTCAAGTCTTACGTTTACGTTTTAATAAAAATTAAACTAATGCTGATAATGAGATAAAACCTTACACACACAGTCAAAAAATCTTATATTTCTTCACTTTTAAAAAAACAATATATTTTGTTAAAAAAAATACATTATTTCCCCTTTTATAATACAAAAATTATCAGTTTTTTAAATTCTAGCAATAATAGCTTAAAATGTTTACTATTGAATGTATGAAAATGTTTTGGTTTTCTTAAAAGGCAATGATAAGAGAAGTTTTTCCGTTTATTGGCTCAACTTTTGCTCATCTTTTTATTTTCTCTAATGCCCGACCATAAAAATTTAAAAAAATTATTTTCCATGCACAATGTTGGATAGTAGTTCCAAAATATTTGATATAGTTACTAGTTTGTCCTTTAGGAAATTTACTCAGCTTTCTAACGAAACCAATTTCATCTTTCTAGCTTGAACAGTTTAAGAGCTGCAAGGTAAATTAATTTTTAAAAATATTAAAATTGACCTTGTGGGAAAACGGTTGTAAATCGGGGTTCATATTGTAGGACATTTTTTGTTCGTCTTGAGGAGTCTGTGGTGAAAACATTATATCATTATATGACACACCCTAATATATATATATATATATATATATATATATATAAATATATATAATATATATATATATATATATATATATATATATATATATATATATATATATACACTTATATAGCCACTTGGGATGATCCGATTAAGCTAAAACCGCTCACAATCGATTAAGCTTGTCATCTGCCTTTAAATATAATACCTTGTTTTAAAGCCATTCAAATTTTTGTAAAAACATTTTATTCATTAGGTCACAACTTAAGTTTATATCATAAGTTTTTCACAAACAATGAATCTGTAACCTCTCAAACATAACTAGCCATATGATACAAAATATATTATATATATATTATATTATATATATATATATATATATATATATATATATATATATATATATTATATATATATAATATATATATTTTAAGGGATGAGCTTTTGATGGGCCACTTTGAAGTAAGCCACTCTGGGTTTTTTTGTTTCAGTTTGACACTGCATAGGGGGATGATAAAGTGCCTCGAAATCTTTCAGCGGTTAAATTTCCCGGATGTTTGTCAACTTGAAAATTTATGCGCGAATAGAAAAATTATATTTGTCATAACCGTAGAAGTATAAATACATTAAAGAAAAATACAGATAAAAATATCTTATATGATAAATGTCAATAATATCTTATGTAGAATAGATTGACTTTGTTTTAAGAAAGAATTGGATGCAACCAAGAAATAAAACTTCTAACTAGCAGCTCTAAATAGATGAAGTTAGAAGTGTATGAGAACGGATAGGATCGGACCAGATAGTCTAGCGGAAGGAGACTGTGTGGGTGGGTACGGGTACAAGTACCTTTGGTACAACCTTGTATCTGGGTCGTGACGTAACGGTACTCTTCTCTAGAGTCTCTGGGTCAAGGACGAAACTCTCACCTCGCCTAGCCATCATATTCGTCCACTGTCCAATATTTCAACGTACTTTCACTCTGATTTTATTTTTTGGCAGTTTTTTTATTTCTTGTTTACTTTGTCGTGATTGCTGTCGCTTCTCCCGCAAATTTCCAAAGAAATATAAGATTAGGATCATTGAGAGGGAGATACTTTTTTAAAGAATATATATATATATATAGCTCGATTTCGGCACCGGAGGTGTGGGGTTCGTAGCCCGGGCTATGCTATACGATTATATAAATATAATAGATTTCACCAACTTTAATTAATTCATAGAGTATAGTAGATGTAACCCACCTGAGGTAGTTCCCGCAGGATGAATACACTAATGGGCCGAAAGGCTTTAAACCGATTTAATCATATAATATATACTAATATATATATATATATATATATATATATATATATATATATATATATATATATATATATATATATATACGTGTGTGTGAGTGAGTGTATGTATGTATTTACAAGCCTTAGACGTTTTTTGTTTGTTCCACGATAACTTTCGAATGCTTTCTGGGGACGGAATGAAACAAAAAACAATCGTGAAAACGCTGTTTTCAAGTTCTTATTGGTAGCTGATTATCGAATATATTTTATGCGCTTAATTAATTGTATATTTCCGTATGTACACACACATACATTTACATATATATCTTTTATTTTTCTACAATAGTTTATCTTGTCTTCTGAGATCTTTTAGAGATAACCTTTTAGAAACTATATGAGTCTTTGGCGAGGTAAGAGCTGTGGCGCTGAAAGATAGCAAGGATGCGGTCCAACCTTCTTGAAAGGATCCTTTAACAATCTACGCCCGTTCACAAGTCCGTGGGTCAGACGGTCAGAGCCATTTATCATCGTCTGCAGATCCCCATTTATTTTTCAGCTTTAGTTTCCATAGCCCGTAACTCCTCCGGTTTCGAGAGCTCATTGGTAGCCGTCCAAGGTTGTTTGTATGTTTGTATCATAGAGATATCTTACTAGAGGGGCCCTATTGGTTGAATTTTGAAACATTGAAAAAATAACCTGACCGCCTTCGACTATCCTTAATCAAATGAAGAGAACAAAATTACAGTGAATTATATAGTAGAACGCTGAAAATATAAATCAAAACACAAACAGTGTGCAGAAAGCTGAAAAAAAGTGATTTCTTATAATTTAAACTTACTCTTAGAAGAGGTTTCATTGAGGTTAAACAGAGCCCTTGAGAGCCCCAAAATAATGTCTCAGGACTCTCAATGTATTGAGGTAGGCTATGCCCCCTCTAGTATATATCTCTATGATTTGCATATTGTATATTACTGTATATTTGTATCTTTATATGTATAGAATTACAAATATAGATAGCGTAGTTTTTATTAAAACTTCGCTGAAAATGGGTGTTGCACTGTTCTCTTGACAATACTTTTATGTAAGGAAGCAAACAAAGTCAATAAGATTTTATTTATTTATTGATTTATTTAAACTGGTATCAATAAATAAATTTAAGTTTTATAAAATAGTAAAATATAAAATAGTTTAATATAATTAAAACTATTTAAGATTTGAGTAGTATTGTACTAGAATTTAAGTGGATTTAAAGACAAGAATAAGAAATAAGAGATAATAAGGAAGACAGTGTGATGCACACAATAGATAGATACAGCTCAGCCGGCTTCAGGCGTCGGTGTTGGTTCTAGTTTGAGGGCAACCGTTATAATCTTCCCTCACCCGTAATATTAGTTTCGCCTTTCAAATAATAAAATTACGGGTAATTGACAGATTCTTTGCATGCAACGGTATTGACTTAATTCGATTGAATTGTCAACTCGCTTGTGTCAGTAAATTTACCGAATAATTCGAATACGTGATATTCAATGAATATTAAAACACAAGGTGTTTTCGATAAGGTTGTTTGTTGATTAGAAGAATTTACGCGGATTTATTTCACACCACTCTTACACCATTCTTAAAATACCTTCGGGTGTCCCAGCAAAATTGTTTAGAGTTTCAAATCAATCAAGCTATTTAAGAAAGTATAAAGAGTAATAACCCTCTGAGGAAGTTTTCGAAGATAGAACCAATCTAATTCCACGTTACTCAGATAGCTTTTAAATCATAGAGTCTATCTGAATCTACCTTAATCAAGTGAAGGTACAATCCAATATATTGTCATTAAGTACTAATAACCAAATGTTGCGATCCCGGGTAAAAAACACACACACACATACATATATGTATATATATATATATATATATATATATATATATATATATATATATAATATATATATATATATATATATATAAGTATTATAGTAAGGGGACTGGGGACTGAAGGCCACCCTTAAAATTTTTGCCTAGGATAGTTGATAAGTTGGGAGTACTTAATGACCTTAAAAATGGATGATCTGTCGGAAATTTTAGTTATTTAAGGTTTTATAAGAGTTCATACTTCATAAGATATGTATATAAGCTTTTTATCACGCGTTAAATTGTCGAAAAATGAAATAAAATAAACTTCTCTTTATAAGAGCCTTAAGAAACTCAAATAGAAAGACTCAAATTTGAAAGACTTTAATCTGTATTTTCAGAAATCTCTCAAGTAAATTTTAATAATCCATATTTTTATTTATGACCTGAATACTTTAAAATTGTCTAACATTAGTCCCAAGAGACTAAAAAGTAATTACTTTTTGAGTTCAGAGATCCTAAATTAAATAAGGGGTTAAGCTGTATCCACGCAATTTATAACGGGGGTCTAACGAATGTTTGTATTAAATATTTTTTAAACAATAAGTTTATGACTCTAGTGACAAGGGGGACTAACTGATCAAGAATATATATATATATATATATATATATATATATATATATATATATATATATATATATATATATATATATTATATATATATATATATATATATATATATATATATATACATTTATATGAGAGTATTTCCGTCGAAGTTCAGCTGGGATATAGGGTAGAGCAAAAAAGGCTGTCAAGTTGAATGAAACTTGTCCACTATATGACATCATAAGTTGAAGTAGTCAAGTTTTCACTCGGTACACGATTACTTTCATTTTATAACTATCTTGAGCTTACTTGGAAATGACAATTTATCATTTTAATTCCTTAACCCAGAGCACATAGGATTCAATATCCTTGACTAATACTCATAACGGATCTTATATAGCCTGTCAGCGATATGGATACCTTGCAATCAAACATCTAATAATACTATTAATACGCTATTAGTAGTGATAGTAACTAGAAAGATTTGATTCATCACCTTCGTAGGTCATGTTGTTGGGTCCTTTTTTTCAAACTCCATATGATGAAAGATAATGTTCTACCTTTAGAGTCCGACCTTGAGTGGTATTTTGTGTCTAATCCAAAAAAGAGCCGATAAAGATTTAGGTCTTCCAGTGGTGACCACATCAATGTAGATGAAGAATCCGACGTTTCGCTTCCACTGTGGGAGGCATCTTCAGGGATACAGGACATCATAGATAGAAACACAATGCTCTACAGAACTGAGTTCAGTTTTGTAGAGCATTGTGTTTCTATCCATGATGTTCTACATCCCTGAAGATGCCTCCCACAGTGGAAGCGAAACGTCGGATTCTGCATCTACATTGACGCGGTCACCACCGGAAGACCTTAATCTTCATGACAATAACCGCGGAAGCCTACGCAGTTTAAGAGCTGGTAATTTAGTATCCTCAACTTGAAAGAATACGTCTGTCGCCCTCTACCAAAACGCCCTATCTATGTCCAAAATAAAATTCTCGTATAAATAAGGTTTTATGGGATAATTTTGCAAATTTTAACTTTTCCTCTTTATTTATTCCGTAAGTATATAGGAAAAATATAGTGTATGCAAAAAATCCAAATTTGGGAATTCACCTGAATTATCCGTTTTAGGTGTCTTTAAGTGTCTTCATAATTTTATTAATTATGAATCATTATATTTAAATTATATTACTTGCTTCTTAAAAGTAGATTACTCTAAGATGCATTAAAGCATTATAGGACCCCTCCACTCTTTTGGCCCCTTGAGATGTAGGTTTGGGCCCTTTTAGGCCAAACCCTCCTCGGGCCTTTTTAGCTCAGTCCGCCACTGGGTCTATCTTCACTCAAAAGACGAGAAATCAAAGGTTTTAAGAAATGGAATTTGTTAAATAGTAACGATATCCTAAGCGACAGTGCCCTAGTACGGAATCAGAAGAAAGAATGCCCTATTTGACTTTAGATAAGATATTTTCGCATTTCAAGATGCAAGGTTATTTTTAATACAGATAGAAATTCTACTTGATTTTTTTTAAATAATGACAGTTATATCTAAGATACAACCGACTGTTACATCTTCTTTTAATTTTTCCTTGCTGTGATTTGAAACCGGTTCGAGATAATAGTTCGCGACAAGTTTCAAGATGACTTTTGTAACGTTTCATAATACTAAAGCTTTTAATTCTTAAGTGGTTAAAGTCGTGTATCAATGAAGTGCACCATTTCCTTTATAAATAACTTTCTTTATTGACTTTCACAATATGCATTAAGTGCTCCATCTATTGCAGTTTGAAAGAGGTGTATTTATTAATTAAATTGAGTCACTTTATGTTTAGATATTTATTTTTATTTTTACTATATACTGATCATTGTATTTGGTCAGAAATTGTGACAAAGAGAACATAGGCGTAGCCTCTGAGTAACCTTATTGAAACATCCTCTAGGAGTAAGTTAAGGTTACATAAATTGTTTGTCGTCTGCTTTTCACACATTGTTTATGTTTCTTTTAGCGAATTCTCATCATGTAAATGACGCTTATGAGGTTGTTGGGGGGTAGTAAGTTTAGGGGGTAGTGGGGGGACAATTAAGATTGGCTTTCTGATATCAAAATATTAGTCCGACAAAAATTTATGTATGCATAAAATATAATATTATATATATATATATATATATATATATATATATATATATATATATATATATATATATATATATATATATATATACATATATATACTGGACTACATGACTGCCATTTCGGAGATCGTTATATATTAACAAATTATTAATTAATTTATCAATTATTCAAGCTATAACAGTTCAATTAAACAATGAATAACTGATTCTTTTGCCCTTTTAACAAGAACAATAAAATACTAAACAAAGGCCTACGCAAACAGAATACTTAAATAAAAACAGTTCAAAAAACCTTTTCTTAAGTTTATTACATTGATTAAAAAGAAAGTTGACTCCGCCGTAAACGTAAGTGTAGGCGTTTGAGAATTCAACCTCTTTTTCCTTATTAGTTTACTACTATCTAAATATTACATTAAAGCAACTGTGTGTAAGTGACATTAAGAATTCCAAAATGTGGGACAATGATGTTTTTGAAAAAAAAAAAACAAATAATTTGTAAATAAAAATACTTAGTTATATACGTCACTACATAAATTAATAAAAACCAACGAATTTTGCGCTGTATTCATAATCATCTTATTAATATTTTTAATTAATTCTTTATGACTAAATTTATTCATCCCAATATACGTAGTAAATAAATAATAAGTAGATGCGAATGATAAATATAACAGCTGATTAAAAAACAGCTGATAGCTGTTGTATATTCGCATCCTAGTTTTGTGACTTTCTCCTTTTTCACATCATTTATCATGTTTTTGTTGTTCTTTCTCATAGAGGTGTAAGAATATGGAGAAGGCATGAAATCCTGTTTTAGAGAGTGAAAATGACAATTTGTTGTGGAGTCAAATCGTCATCGCGAATTCTTGCTTACGGGTAAAATCAAAGAGATATTATTACTAGAGGGGCCATATAGGTTATATTTTGAAACATCGATAAAGTAACCTGAAATAATCAGTACAAAATCCCAATAACTTATATAGCAGAACGTTAAAAAAAATACAAATCAAAACACAAACAATGCTTGAGAAGCCGAAAAAAAAAATTATTATAACCTTAACTCATGGAGAAGGTTTTAATGAGGTTACACAGAGCTTCTGAGAGCCCCAAAAAGATGTTTCAGGCATCTCAATGTATTGAGGTAGGCTATGTCCCCTCTCTAGTATATATCTCTTGGGTAAAATTTTAAACTCTGGAACGACGCCAATCTTCCCGCGCACTTATCACTGGTATGAAAAAAAAATAAAAAAGGTTGAGTGACGTCATAATTTCACGAAAGGCTTTTTTCATCAACTTTTAATCTCTTTAAAATAACTTAGCACAAGATAATTTCATAAATATGACAGTATAATAGATATGTGAAACCAACATTATATAACATGTTTTGTTCAATTAATTAAATTGTATTAATTAATTATTAATGTTTTGTAAATTGTTTGTATAATTGATAAAACAAACAAGACTAATTAATAGAACATTCATGTTCTCTTATCTATCATATCTGCCAGCAAGGGCTGATATGATATGATATGGGGGGGGGGTCGTTAGTTAGGGGCCCTAAAAAGTTTACGTAAAAAATGTTGTGTATTTTACCTATAAATTAGGTCCCTTTTAAATTAAAGACAAATGTAGTCATCTTAACATCATCAAATCATGGGGCCCACAGACTTAGTTGTGCTGCATCATTTATCAACAAATCCCTATTGAAACACAGTATAGTCTATCTTAACATCGTCAACTCAAAATACAGCACAACTCCAACTGGGCGCCCTGGGACTTGGTGATGTTAAGAGAGATTATACAATGATCTAATTTGTCCCTATTTATAAATAATAGGGACATTTATTAACAGTATATTTAAACAGTATATGTTTAAATATACTGCCAAGTCTAACTGGGGACACTCAGCTAGAAATTGTGGAATAGTTAGAATAGTTTGAAATGCTGTATCTTTTACTTAAAGTAATATATAAACCAAGTAGGGAAACAAACGCGATTTCTGTCAGACCTGGCATGCAGTTCACATTTTGTCCACCAGGGAGTTGGCTCAAATTTTCCTATGTATGCAGCCATTTTGTTTTACCCTAATAAATGTAAACAAACTATTTACGGTACTCAAAATTTTTGTTTTTATTGCATTTATTAGAACAGTTTAGTTTAAAATGTTAATCATTTGTGTAAGAAATACATTTTGCCACATTCAATAGTGGTTAAGTCCGAATCTTTAAAATAAGGTTTCTTTAAATTACTTAAAACGAGCGGCTAATTAAACTTTTATTTAGTGTGCACTACTTAACTTAGTACATTTTTGCAAATGATATTTGTTTTCTCCCCTTCAAATATTAATTGTAATTAGTAATTTAACAAATTTAACCTATTTTTTTTAATGCAATAAAAGCAATCATAATTTTAAGGCAATAGACTACATAATAAAATAAAAACATGTAATAAAATAAACTACATAATATCTCAATAAAAACATCTGGTTTACCTTTACTATAGTTTCTCTTTTCCTTTAACTAAATTATTATAAAAATTATTTAAAAGAATTTAATACAAAATCATTAAATTATCACGTACATATCAAAGTACAAAAACAATAAAATGTAAAACTCACCTAATGTTATCAGGGTTGCCAATAAAATTAAATAAAAATACCTAAATCCGAAAAGGCGCATGCGCAGTTATTTTAATTTTAACTATTTTTTTATTTTTGAGCCAGCTATCAGCTGATCGGGCAGGTCTGAATTTTTTTACATGTGTCAGTATAGGAGTTTCCCTACTTGGTTTATATATTACTCTAGTTTTACCTATAAATGGGCCCTTATTAGATCATATAATAGTTTCATTTAATATAATCATGTCGCTAGGCTTCCAGTTGGAGTTGTTGGGGCCTAGAGTGCTGTAACTAAGCAGCACAGAGCGGTCCAGATCAGTTCCTGGATGGGTGATCATAGAGGTTTATACTAGAGGGAGCATAGCCTATCTTAATACATTGAGAGGCCTGAAACATTTTTAGTGGGGCTCTCAGGGGCTCTGTGTAACCTCATTGAAACCTCCTCCAAGAGGGAGTTGAGGTTATAATTAATCAATTGTTTTTGGCTTCCCACAGATTGTTTGAGTTGTGATATGTATTTTAAACATTCTACTATATAATTTACTGTTTTTTTTTGTTCTGTTTATTTGATGATAATGATAATCGAATGTGGTCAGGTTACTTTTTCGATGTTTCAAAATTCAACCTATAGGGCCCCTCTAGTAATATATCTCTATGTGGGTGATGATATTGGGAATAAAACAAATGTTTTTTTTTTCAAATTTAAAAGGTTTTTTTGTTCAATAACAAAAGAAAAATTAAAAAAAGTGTCATAAAGTATTATAGAAATAATTTTTCATTTTTTGCGAATTTTCAAAGAAAATGAGCTCATAAGATTGGGATAAGCAGGCCCCCCCCCCTGCTGATACCAATCTTATGAGCTAGCCCTGTGAATTAATCGGGAGATGAGAGTTACTTACTGCATATGATTTCACTAAGAACAATTTTTTTTCTGATTTAATTATATTGTATAAATTAATTATTAACGTTAACTTGGATTTCGTGCATTTCGTTCACTTTATAAATTTTCTTTTCTTATTTATTACTGTCTGTTTAGTTAAAAGAAAAAACAAACGAATAAAAGAGTAAAAGTGAAAATTATTTTCTTTGTTTTTCTTTTAGTTTATGAATAATTTATCATTATCGCTTTCCATCACATCTAGCTATTCTCACTAATATATCCTTCTTTATTTATGCGCACTACAACTAATACTTTTATTACTTAAGCTTCTTATTTGTGGAATTACGAGATAATTATTAAGACAATGCTACATTGCAAAAGTGATCTGATAAAAAAAACTGGATATGCTTTACAATATTCACTTTAAAATGAAAAACTGCGTGCTTTTTTTATAATAAATAATTCTGTCGCAGAGGTTCGCAATTTATGCTTCTTTGCTTTTAGTCCAAGAGCCAGACTTAAATAATGCGACTCATTTTGTACTAATTTAAACCAATTTTTTCTGAAAATATACCTTAAATTATAAAGGAAAAGCATAGTCTGCCTATCTAGAGTGGAGTCAGTATATCTAGTACAAAATGAGTCACATTTTTTTTAGGTCCGACTCTAGCCGGACCTAATAACTTCTGCAAATTAAAAAGGTTGTATTTACCGCAAGTTGAAGAAGCAATCGAAGAACCAGCTACCGTCGGTAGCTGTACAGGGATATTTATCAGTAAGGTGATTGTACTTGTAACAATTGTGATTGTACTGATACAATCAGTACAGGGATATTTATATTCAACAGCAAGTATCGACGGTAGCTGATTCTTCGATAACTTCTGCAACAATCTGGCTTCGTGGCCATGATCGTATAGGCACTCGATTTCGGCACCGGAGGTCTGGGGTTTGCAGCCTATCCTCGCAGCCTATATGCTCTAAGATTGTATGATTTTATAAGGTGTGACCTTACTCAAAGAAAAATAAAAATACCGGGACCTTGTAGGAGAGTTTTGCAGAAAAGTCAAAATAAAGCTTATATAAATTTTAATAGTTACAAATTGTATCATCGTTTTTGTATTTGAGCTATCCATTTTAGCTTAAGCCAAATAAAAAATCTAATATTGTTATAAAAATATAACAATATAACATAGTTATGAATGTATAACAATATAATATTTTTATGTATTAGTATTAATATTATATTGTTATATTTTAATTACAAAAAATAACAATTTTACACTATTTTTTATAATGTCATTTTCAAAACGATTTCACAAAATATTTTTAAAAATCACAAAGAGTCTGTTATTTGCACTTTTACACACCCAAATTTTTATTTATTCAGTTGAGTTAAAAGCTTAAAAATCTACATCTTTTGATGATTTAAATATCATCAAATTATTAATATATTATACAAATCACACAAATACATTGAAAATAAATAATTCATGTTGTGCGTTTTATAAAAAAAATAAAATAAATAAATTCTAAAAATCAGGCAAAACGTGTCTGGAGTTACCAACTTCAAGTTAGTCTTCAACTTTATGGGCGTTAGGAAGTCATGACATTCTGACGAGGAGCGAAGCAAATCTAGAGTTGCTCTAAAGCGAAATATTGTACTTTCCTCGTAGCTATAAGGAAAAGTTCCATGTACCACTTACCCTATTCTTATTTTGTTTTCAATCTTCTACCTTCTCTATTCAGTGGAAAAGCCGCCAAAAAGTTTTAATGTTTTGATAATTCTTTGTTGCAGATAGTACTAAATGATGGAGTACTCACCAATGATGGTGATCGTCCTATGGGCACTCACACCCAGTGACTGCCATCCCCTAGGACAGCAAAATTCTTCAGAAGAAGTCGCCAAAGTCAAAGAATTAAAAGGACCATCAATGACTATGAAAGAAGAAGTCATTCCGGGGTATTTCACGTTCAACGACGGACAGCCTTTTCTGGTAGAAAAAGACCCGTTAACAGGAAGTTTAAACTTCAATATTAAAACGACTCCAGTTAAATCTTCCCAACAGTTTTATAAAGATGATGATTATCTTTACGAAGACGAAACTGGATACGGTAAGGACAATATAGACCGTAAAGACGGTGACATTTACGGTTTAAAAACTTTCGGACAGAACGATATCAAAGATAATTCAAAAGAAGATTTACATAAATTTTTAAATTTGCCCGTACATTACAGTACTAAGAATAAGTTCCCATTGATCTCAAGTTCGTACGCTAACACTAAAGTCCAGGGTCACGGCAGCTCGAGTTTAAGTAACCACAAACCTTACACCACTTCCACTGAGAAACCTTCGACGTCTTCACCGACTTACTATACGCAAACTAAACAAACAATGCAGACAACAACAACTACTACAACTCCAAAACCAACAACAACTTACAGAACAACAACATCCGCTTATGATTATGAATATGTTGACTATTACGATGATAAATACGATCAAGAGTCCTCAGAGAAACCTGTTTTAAATTTTATTCCTTCCGGCTTGTTTCCTCCTTCTTCGCCTTCTACTTCTAAACCAACAACACTAATTACTTTTACTACAACAAACCCAACGACTCGGTCTACTACTACTACTACTACTTCTACAACAACAACAACAACCAAAAAACCAACTTATTATACGGAAACGACTAGACCAACGACCGTAAGTACAACTACCGAAGAGAAAGTAGCTATTGTCACGTCTCTTCCTATAGATTCAAAAGTACATGAATCTGAGCTGGACAAAACTCCGTTATCAATTAAGTTATCGACGACAACGAATAAAATCGATTTTATGACCACTCAATCAGAACGAGACAATATTGCATCAGGTTCAAAGATAGACGATAGTTCTAGCAATGTGGTCGTCAGTCAGGTATCTGAAAAACCTGACGGTAATGATTTGGAATTTGGTATGAGATTGACCACGTTACCTCCGTTCAGAGGACCCTCTCTAAATAAAACTAAACCTGAACCAGTTGGTTTCGGTTACGGAGTACAGGTATCGAATGGTGTACCTGGATTACGACCACCACCGTGGGGCTACGGAGGAGTTCCACCTTTCCAACCAATAGGATCCGTCCATCCTCATCAATTACCACCAAAACGACCTCCCCAATTGAACCCTGATTTTAAACCTAATACAGACAATCACCCGAAGCCAAATAAAGTTGGACCTCCTCATCCTACTCCACCCCACACTTATTTAACAGTAGGATCGAATCATCCTCCATTCCGTTATCCACCAGCCATAAACCAAAACCAACCATCAACCAATAACAAACCTCCTTCGTTTTTCCCAGAAGATCAAGCCTTCGGTTCTAGTATTAATCATCAGACATATGATAATTCAATAAAACATAAACGTCCTGAAAATGCTGACAATTTTAATATTGTTGTCGGTAATTTTCATAAATTTCCACAGCAGAGAATAAACGGGTCTGTATTACCTCCTGAAAATAAAAATAATGAGGACGAACTTGCCTTGAAATCTCCTCATCCAACTAAAACACCTTCGCAGTCAATCGAACCACCTATTACTGGTGTTCATTATGGACCAAAAAGACCTATAGGATTCCCAGAGAATTCTCAACAGCCCCAAGAAGGATTTAGTTTAGTTCCTGATAACCAGTTTGTCAAAGTTCCTCATGATCATGCAAGTCCAAGTTATTCACTCCAGACATCTTTTTCAATTGGATCTCCAAATTACGACGAAGACAAAGAAGTCGCAGTGAGACCTATGCAGGGTATAGGTCAAGTTTTGTTTCCTGACGATGATAAGGTTGTTGAAAGCAATAGTAAAAGACCAAATTGGTCTTCAAGCCAACAAAACGGACCTCCTGCACCTCAACACCAAAATGGCCCTGGACAACATAAGCAAAATGGACCTAACTATCAAGGTGGACCAGGATCTCACTATCAACATGGCCAAGGGCCTAACTATCAAGGCCCAGCAACCCATCATCAAAATGGCCCAGGTCCTAATTATCAAGGTTCCGGACCTCATCATCCCAATGGGCCCCAAAGTGGCCAGGGACAACATCACCAAAACGGACCCCAATTTCAAGGTGGTCCTAATTCACATAATGCAAACGGACCCAGACTTCCTCCTCAGCCTAGACCTCCTCAAAGGTTTCCACCAGACATGCCTGGCAACGAAAATGCACCTCACCAACGGCCAATCCAAAGATACCCTCCTGAAATGCAGCAGCCGAGTGGTGAGGCCGGTCCTCATCAGAGACCGCCGTGGGACTCTCATGTGAAACATCCGTATAACGCTTATGCACCAGGTATGAAAAAAGATCCTATGGGTGGGCATCCTCCAAATTTCGGACCCCAAAAGAGACCCTCAAAGCCTCAAAACCCTCAACGCGGTGAGTTACCAAATATTTTACCTCAATTTAGGCCAAACGCTAAAGTAGGGGGAGGAGAATATCACGGACCGCCGCACCCAAACCATCCGCCTTTCGTTAATCCTCCTAAAATAAGAGAACCTTTTGACACTCTTCAGCCTCCTCCGTTACCTAGACCTCAGTTTTTACGACTTAACAATAACGACGAACCAATGGCCGAAAAGAAAATAGACAAGAAAGAACAACTACCCGTCCATTTACCCCTGGTACACAAAAGGATGTCAGGACCTCAATCTGGAAGTAGAGTGACCCCTTTAGGGCTGATCCCGAACAATAATCCTCCGCCAAGGAATATCATGCATAGAAACGATTTTAAAGACTTTGAGAAGAAGAAAGACGAACCTGTTTTTGTGGTTTACCCCAGTAACCCAGGAAATGTAGGAAAAGGTGGAGGCAATGCGGAAGGAGTAGTAGTTGTTGGAACCAGAGGATCTCAAAGGCCACTCCCTCCTGATAATCTGGGATTACCAGACGATTTGGATCCATTTCCTTTAGACGACAACGGTTTCCCTATGAATGGCAGAGATAGAACTGATACTCCTATACTGAAAAGTAAATCAACGACAAAACCAAAATTAGAATTTCCTTATAATCTGGCGAAACCCGGTTCTGTGGAACCCCCTCAGAAAATCATCAATTCGGGTGCAATTGATTTAAAAAAAGAGTACACAGCTTACAGCCCTACTGTATCGGCCAGTACTGAGGAGATGCTGCTCAAAGATCACGACCATGAAATTAATTTAATACCATACTTGCAAGATTACATGCCGTTCGCCACTAAGAAACCTCTTTCAAAACCTATTGAGGGCTGGAATATTGAAGACAAATCCACTTTAAAACCGTGGAATTCTGATAAATCAACTTTGAAACCTTTATCAGTAACTCTCAATACTTTTATGGGTTCGACGAACAAACCCATCAGAAATCACTTGATCGTAACGGAAAGGACAGATTCGCCTGAACCAGAAAGACAAGATTTCGAGGCTCCCTTCCTCGCTAGCCTCAGCGAGCCGTCCCAGGGTTGGTCTGTTGTCACCCAGACAGCAACGACCGACAAATCCGTAACACCCGAACAGCCTTCCAAACCTACTGAACCAACAAAGTTCGATATGGAAAGTTTCAAACCGGAATTATTAAGTGGTTTTAAACCGATCTTGCCACCAAAATTTGATGACGATAGACCAACTACAAAAGCTTCTACTGCTTTAAAATAAAGACAAGACAGTTTGGTGAATTTATAACTTAAAGACAATTTTAGAGTAGAATCGTAGTCTATTAGTCCAAATTATATGTACACGAAGATTAATCTGGTTACCCAATTCATAAAAACTGGTTACCAGAAGCTATTGCTAGATTCCTATAGATTCCTAAACAATAGTATCTTTAAACTGTAACCATGCAAAAGAATCCTAAATTATGGCGAACAATATTTAAACAACATAAAATAAAAAAAGGTTATTCACATCCCATTCTTATTAATGAAACTCAATTTAGGTACCACTGAATGTGAAACAAAAGTTATCCCTAAAAATAAGGAGATGATACTTATAGCAATTCACATGTTTATAATCTGTTGACAGCTTGGGAAAGTAATGCGAGGGAGATATATGCAATTAGTAGATATAAGTAGTAGTTATATTATAATTATCTACTCCTTAGGTTAGTCTTAGTTGTGATGCCACTCCAACAATTGGCTCCTCAACCATATTTTCCTACACTGTCAACTGATTTAGACCGTGTGAAACACTATAGTAGACTGAAAACCATAGAGTACACCATTTTTAAGCGAGCTCAATTTTTTAATTAAGGAAAAATTTGATTAAACAAGATCTAATTACATCAGAGACAGCCGTAGTACATTTATCAGGCTATAGACTTAATTTTTTTATATAAAATACGGGATAGACTTACAAGAAAAATCATCGTGTACGTTTTAGCTAAATAAAATTTTACTGTCAAAAAAATCAAGGTGGTGGGAGAAATTCAATGGGTTTACGAGACTCAACATACTAATGCTGTACGGCAAGAGCATTATTCTGCTGAGTTTCATGTAGTATAATCTCTGTAAATATGTTTGTAAATAATTATTTGTAATTTATTAAAGTTTTAAAAATTGAACAAAAAATTTTAATAAAGCACTAAAAACTTTTGTTTTAAATTAATAATGTAAAGAGAATATGTTAATATTCTCTTTACATTATTTTAATAAAATTGTATTATATTATATATGAATTATATTATATTATAATAGAATTGCTACACATTAATTATATTCTATTCTAGAAAAAATGCTCAGAATTTTATTTATATCAGCTTTAAAATATTATTATAGCATAAAATTGATGATTTTTAGCACTCTTTTATCATTTGATTATATTAATCAAGTAACTAATTTAAAATATTTATAATATTAGAATAATTTATTGTTGTAATTATTAGAATAAAGAACATTAGTGAATGTTTAAATATTAGCTTTTAATGATATGGAAAATTTGTATAAGTTAAGAAGACTTAATCATATTAGAAAATATTGTAATATTATTTATTTATTTTTAATATTATTTATAGTTCTAGACTCATTTATTTTCTTAGAGAATCTAATAAAAATAATTATTGCTTATTAATTAAGGACTTATATAATTTCTACTACTTATTTCTATTATTCTACTTGTTTTTATTTATTTTTTTCATGATCATTTTATTTTGTATTATAATTAATATTAAAATTAGTATATTCTGTATAAGAACAAGATAAAAGTTCTAGTGTATCATTAATTTAAGGCTTAGTTTGTACAATTTAAGTAAAAAAAAAACTTTAAAATTGTTTGTTTTGGGCTATGGTTGATCAGGACATTGTTCAAACATATGTTTAATGTTGGGTTGCCAGATTTCAGACAAGATCAAGTGGTACAAATCCATCAAAGGGGGGAGTTAGAAGTCAATTTAAGCAAATCAGCTGAAATTATTTAACACCCGCAGAAACTTATTAATGAGCGAAGCGAGGCAATCATAAATTCCTACACCAATTTATAATTATATTTATACAACAGTGTTGCCTATACAATTATTAAGGCATATGCAAATTGAATTCTTCATAATGTCTACACTTTGACTCTAAACACACTTTGACTCTAAACTACAATATGCTTGTTCACAAACAAAACAAGTATATTTGGTTTTTGAAAATATAAATTCGCATCTTTAGAATTCCTCTTTTTACTTTTCCTGATTTATACAGTCCGTATATAGGAAAAGTATTGTTTCTTTTTTAAATATAATATTGCAGTCAAAAAATACTTGCACTGGAAAAATTAATTAATAATAGGATTATTATTACTTAATTAATAATATCAATAATTAATTAATAAATATCAGGACATATTTAATTTTGGTGGGATTTTAAATTTGAGTGGGACATAGGTGTCAATATCGGAAATGTCCTGTTGAAACGGGACGCCTGGCAACCCTTGTTTAGTGAAAGTTCCAAGGTTTGACCTAGTATGATTGACTTTAACTTGAACAAATATTATTTTACCAAAGGTGGTAATTTATTTTAACCTTATATTATTTAAAATAAGTATATTTATTTTTATATGTTATTTGTATTTTTTTTTATTTTAAGTCAGTTTAATTCTATTTAAGTAAAACGATTTATTAATTTTTAATAATTAATTAATGTAATTAACAATTAATTAAATTTATTAAAAAATTTTAAAATTTAAAAAATTATTTATTCTAAAACAAGAAATGTCAGTATGTTTTTAATGATGGTAGCTGTAGAAAAGACTGAATGAAGTTGAAGCTATGCATTCTATGTACCTCACTCAGGTGGGGAATTTTTCACAAAATCTTATACGTATAGAGGAACACATAATATTAATGATTTCCAACATAGATATATTACTAGATGCATATACCCTATCTCAATATATTGAGAGGCATAAAACATTTTAAGGGCCTCAGGGCTCTGTGTAACCTAAACACTGCAACCTAAATGTAATGTTAGGTTATATTACATCAAGGTCGGCTTTTTGTACGTATTTTATGTTTAGTATTACAAACCTGCTAATATACAAGTTATTGACATATTTTTAATTTGATTATATTTATAATAAAAGGTGTCCAGATTACTCTTTAGATGTTTAAAATTCAACTGACAGACTGATATATCTACTCAAATATATATCTATTCAACTGATATATCTATGTTTTCCAAAATGAAGCAGGTGTGCTACAAATAGCAACCAGGGTCCTGACTTAGTAGCGGGGATCATGGTCCTTGAGCCATCATAAGAATAAACCAAAAAAATGAAAAAAATTGGATAAAAGTAATAGTTCAAAATCTTTAATTTTTTACCCATATTTCCTTATATTATAAAATAGAAACTAAAAATGCAATTTTAGCTTCAATAATAATTCCATAAATAAAATATACATTAATATTTATTAAGTATTTTATCATTATATTAAGTTTATTATAATCATGTATAACAATAATTTAAAAAAAATATATTTTTTTTAATTTTTAATATAATATAAAACAAAAGGCTAATTGTAATAATAAATTATAAAAAATAATATATCTTTTTAACATATTGTAATAAAACAAAACAATTGTAGAAAACTGACTTTATTTAATTATTTAAATATAGGGCTATATTTATAATAATATTCCATAACTATAATTCAATAATATAATATCCATTTATTATTATTAATTATAATAAATTAATTAATTAATAACTATTATTATAATTAATCCATAATATAATTCACAATTATATCCTGGTTAAAAGGATTTTGTTGATAAATTACTTAAACAATTGCTCATGTATTATAATAAATATTTAAAATTTAAATAATTTTAGTAAAAGTATTATTTTTTTTTAATTAATAAGTCCTTCTAAGGAATTAATTTTAGGAAACCTGATGAAATATATCTACCTTAGATGGGATTTGAACCCAAGGTCTTATAATTTATAGTTGAAGCAGTAACTATGCTAATAAAATTGCCTTTATAACCTCAGTTACAAAATAAGTGGCTCACACAGACACTTCTACCACAGAATGCTACCTATTTATTTTATCATAAAGTATTTATAACGAAATAATCGCCTATTAGCAATTTTGTTGCATAAATGATGTTAAACTGGTGATTAGGAATAAAATATCTAATTTGGTAATCATACACAGCTGGGTTTGGATCCCAATTGATGGTGAGATTATCAGGTTATTTCTAAAATGAAGGGCCTTTATTATCCGTCCATAGCCTATAATTTATATGCTAAGGTAATTATAATTTAGAATTATTAATTAATTAATTAAGGGAGCTCTAGACCATAGTCATTGTAATTTTGTTCCACTAGTTAAAGATATCTTCAAGCTCACTTAAAACCAAAATTTCTTAAACAATTAGTAAAATGAAAGAGAACCCTAAAAAAAATTAATGCAGCAACATAAAAGTCCTTCAATCACTAGCCAAAGTATTAAATTTATGTTTTTTTAAATAATTAATTTTGACAAAATGAAATTAATCACACAACACTACAAATAACAGTTATTTTCAAAGTTTTAGTACTGTAACATTTACTTTTAATTATGGCTGTGCAAGTTTAATTTAATTTTTTTATTTATTTACTACAAATACATTTTTTTTTCAGTCAAGAAAAAAATATGTTTCAGACTTTTATGGGTTAAATTAAATTTAAGAAAATTACAGTGGATAAAATTTTAAATATTGATGTTACGGTTTGGTTTGGCCACTGTATGTACTTGCCAAGTTTAGTAGTCGCAACCATATGATCCCTAAACAGGAATAATTTTAAGGGTATTGTCACTCACCCCCCCTTCCCTCTTGGTTTTGTTTGTAACAAATTTAAAAATACAATTATTCAACATCAACAGTTTGATCTACTAAATGAGTACTTTATATTTTAGAGTTTTTGTTTTTTGAATTAGTAATATTATAATTAAAAGTTAAAAAAATTAATTTTAGAACATTTATTTTTAATTCTAGTAATAGTGTTACTAAAACCCTACTACTCCTCATAGCTTATTTGTAGGTTTGTTTCTAAAGAAAGGTTCAAAGAGACCAATACTTAGAGGGAGGATACAACAGCTCTTATCATTTCCTGGGAAGCTTGGTACCATACAAAGAGACTAATACTTAAAGGAGGATACAACAGCTCTTTCATTTCCTGGGTATCTTGGTACAATAACTGTACATTGGTGACGTCATTTTTTTATTCTTCGTGATAATTACAATATCATACACTATTACTTTATTTTTTTTTGCTATTTTGTTATAAATTAAGTAAAATTTGAAATAAAGTGTAATTATTATTTATAGCATATATTCTTTAATTATGGTTGTAGTATAAAGTGATTTAATGTGAAGTCACTGAAAAATGCCCACAGTTTGATATATATATATATATATATATATATATATATATATATATATATATATATATATATATATATATATATAATATATATAATATATATATGCTTCGATATGTGTTGTAAAGGGGTGGGGAGTATCTAGTCTCCCTAAAGGGAGACTCTAGTTAGAACAAGTACAGTTATGGTACCCAATGGAAACTGCCACACTTCTAGACCGCTTTTTACTGTTATTTTCCTAAGTCCTCTCTTTAAGTATTAGTCTCTTTAGGTAGGTTAGATTTAAATCATCCATGAAATTGGAACTATTTCCAAGGAAATGAGATGATTATTATGTTAAAGAAAAATGAATAAAGGGACACATTTAAACTTAAGCTTCTTAACCTAAGTTTAACTTCAATTAAGGTAAAATAAGTCACTAGTCACTTAATTTTTTGCTAGACAGCCCAAAACTAATTAACGCTATAATAGAAAATTATTATACTAACAACAGCTATATTTATTAATTTACTCATTATAGGTAATTATTTTTTTTAAATATTTATTTGATTAAAATCAGCTACAAAACTGCCAGTTTAGCTTTTATAAATAATTGTTTGTTTTTGATTTTATTGTTAATATTAATTTCTATAATAATACTAATTAGTTGATAAATTGTTCATTAATATTTATTAAATTTGTCATAATAATTTTAGAAGTAAATTTTATTTATTTATATTTTTATATGTAATATTTTATATGAATAAAGTATTTATTTGTTTAATATTTTTTTTTGTCGTAAGGATGAAATTCAATTTATTAAAAATAAAAAAAATTGGTACTGGGTGCCTCAGAACTTTACCTCCACACATCAGATTTGCTATGCTCTAGACTTATTTAGACGCTACTTTAGACTCATTTCGCTTCTCCTAAGAATATACAAAGACAAGTCCTTAAATTTATACTGCAACACAACTTCGGACTAGCTTCGCTCCTCTTTAGCGGTCACCCATCCAGACACTGACCACGCTCGATGCTGCTTGACTTTTATAATCCAACCAAAATCATGGATATATTTGTTGTATTGAAACAAAACTAGAAGTTACACTTGTCCCAAATTTCAACTCAATTGGATGTTTTTCAATTTTTAACAATTTTTAAAACACTTACACAAGTCATTTAATAATTAACTAGTGTAAAAAAATAACTAATGCTGGTAATGAGATGAAACTTGGCACATAAGTTAGTCTTATAAATTGCTTCATGCATGCCAAATCTCAAATTGAAATAAAATTGTTTCCGCTTTTTATGATTTTGGAAAAGTTTGCTGAGTGTGTCACACACACACACACACACAGACAGACAATTTTGTAATAACCATTCAGGAGGTCTTAAAACCTCCTAAAAAGGATAATTTAGGTGACATCCCGGTTTCAGATGTTTTTTTGCAAACACAATACTTTGCCTATACCTACGGTATAATATAAGGAAAAGTAAAAAATATATTTTTGGGATCAAGAAGCTAATTGAATCTATGAGCCCATTCTTCCTTCTCCACTTCCATCATTCAAACAACCTTGTCACTAACAGGTGAAAATTTCAGTGTAGATCAATGGAAAAAAGTTAGGTTGTATAGAATATAAAATTTCTGCTTAAAGACAGAATATAAAGATAATAGTACAAGTGACGGACATAAAAAAATGTGACTCATTTTGTACTACTTCAAACCAATTTTTTATGAAAATATACTTTAAATTATGAAAGAAAAAACATAGTCTGCCTATCCAGAGTGAAGCCCTTCACCTGAGTATGGACATGCTCAAAATTTTAGAAAATCGCAAAAATTTTATTTTCCTTTAAATAAGTGGTTCCCTGTGGGTCATGTGGAAAACATAAAAAAGAACATTTTTTAAAGCTGATAAAATGTTCTATTAAATGAGTGTTTAATCATGAAAGTCTGATGACTAAAACCAAAGTTATGGCTTTTTCAAACACACCAAAAATGGTTAATTTATGCAGTCAGCAAATTTCTTTGAAAAAATGTCTTTTTGTGCATTTTTGGTCATTTAACAAATGTCATAACTTCAGTTGTAGTTATCCAATTTTGACAAAAAAACATTCGTTATACATTAAATTTTATCAGCTTTAAAAAATGTTGAATTCATATTTTGCACAAGACCTACAGGGAACCACTAATTGCAAGAAAACTGGAATTTGTGCGATTTTCTAATATTTAGAGCGAATACATTCATAGGAAGGGCTCCACTATGGATAGGCAGACTATGCCCTTCCTTCATAATTTAAGGTATATTTTCAGAAAAAATTTGGTTTGAAGTAGTACAAAATGAGTCACATTTTTTAGGCCAGGCTCTTTGACTATAAGCAAAGAACAAATAAAAGTTAAAAAGGTTGTATTTGAAGAAGCAATCAAATAATCAGCGACCATCGAAACTTGCTGTTAGATATGAATATCCCTGGACGGGTTTCGGCATAACACCATCATCAGCAGGCGAGGCAACACTCGAGCTCTCAACTAATAAAGTTATATCAGTGATTAACTTCTAGTCTTAATGAGGACGAAGATTCATCTTCAGAGGGCTCGTCGACCAAAATAGTTGCGATACAAATACCAAGCTTTAAACCAAGGATCTGGTCAATCTGGGTGGTAGGCACAGTTGAACTAACAGGACCTATTATAAATGATAACATTAAGGATCACCAAATTAGGAGACTATCTAATCATAACAATCACATTGTTCCTTTTTGAAAACCTTTTAATGGCATGCTTAATTATGTGTGACTTAGAAGCACGTAATGTAGACATATTTATTAAAAGAAAATACTATACAGTATTTTAAAAAAATAATTTATTAATCCAATTACAATAAATAAGAATTGTTTTTCATTACTTAAAAAACCGTGTAATTTTAATAAGATAAATATTTTAATGAATAAATAAATAGTTCTTATATTTACATACATACTAACAAATATAATACTTAATAGCATCAATAAAATAGAACAAAAAATAAAACAGGTTAACTTCTTTCATAGGTAAGAAACAAATTTAATGAAAATCATATGGCTGTATAGTCTACCGACTAAAACAAAAAAAAATAAAAAAATAAAAAATGTATACACAGGGAATTTGCTAAAAGGAAACAAAAATAAAAATGAAAAATAAACTTGATATGAAAAAATTAAAACTAACAAAATAATATACATATAAAAGTATAAAATAAATTAATAAAATTTAAAAAAAATACTATTATTAAAAAAATTATTTGGTTACAATTTAATTGGAAAAATTTGGTACGGGGTACCTTAGTACTTCCCCTCACAACTTTGAACTTGATATCGTCATCCTCGGAATACCAGTTTACCTAAAGCTTAAGGTTGTGGGTGTTACAACTTAAGGTTAATTTAAGCTTAAGTAATCATTACTGTAGTAGATAGTTATTTAATAGCTTGTGTATGAAAATACTTTTGTATGTTCATGAGTGCATTACCAATACGACCTAAGGCCGTACTTGCCAGCCTAGTTTTGATTGATTATAATTACCAATACATTTGTTATTACATAATATTTTCAAATACTTTGATTTTTTTCACTTTAAATCAATCAAAAAAGTGATGTTTTCAATTCTCATTAAGTAAGTATTGTACCAATAAATATATGATAAGAATCAGTTTAGGTAACTGAAATAACTAGATTTCATTAGATAAAATAAACCATATATCACTACTTACACGAAGTATATTCATGTTAGATGAGTATGAAGACACACACAAGTATTAACAATAAATACATATTTTCCCCAAAAATTTATAAACCAAAAGTCAAAGACGCATTGAATTTTTTCCACTTGTTCTTACAGTCTATCGTTTAGTTTAAAAATCTTGACAGGTCAGTTTATGCACCACTGATTCTTAAGCAAAAAAATCCCTGCAAGAAGGAGCGGGATAAAACTATGTAAACAAATCAGGTTATTTTACCCGTATTTGCTTGGCGATGTTTTTTTACATTTCTTTTGTGTAGTTTTATTTTAAAATATCATTTTTAAGATTAATTTGAAAGTTGTTTTCAAAACGATGTAATCAAAAGAAGAACCACAAACAAATTGAACGATTGCCGGGAAGAAGGTTTTTTCCCTACAGCGGTTATTGTGGTAGGGATTTTTTTTCTCTTTTTAAGTGAGAGGTTGGCAGCGGCTTCTCTGATTGGTCAATCCCCAAAATACTTATGACCTTGGGGATTTTTAAACTAAACGATAGACTTGTAATGTTTAGACTAAGTCATTTAGAGGGGGGGGGGATGTAAGGAAAAGTGGAAGTCCAGATTAAATATACGGCACGTGTCTAAAAGAAGTAAGAAGTTTGAAAGTTATAGGCCGTCAAAGTTTGGTAAAATTTAAAATATTTCACGATTTAAAAAAAGGATAACAATAAAATATGTTAACTTGGCTTAAAAAAATTATCTTACAGGCAGCACCTTAATTCTGACTTGTGTTGCCAAGTTATTCTCTATCGTTAACACAAAGGGAAGTCATAAGTGACACAGATAGCAAGATGAAAATCACTCAGGAAATCAGGAAAAATTTATTAAACAGATTATTACAATGAAATATTGGTCTGACTATTAGGGTGAACGCAATACGTTTCCTATATACCAGTAGTAGAAGAGAGGAAGTAAAAATACACATCAAATCTCTTTGTGCTTTTTAGGCCAACAATTGTTAAAAAAATATTTTACATATAAAGTGATGTAAACATTCATTACACAATATATTATATAAACAATACAACACCCTAAACAATTTTTTATAAATAAAAAATAAAAAAATAAATTATACTATGATTAGGAGTAAAAAAAAATAATTTCAAAATTAAAACTAAGACACGAAAATCAGACTTTAAACAAAACAGCTTAAAATAAAAATGCATAATACCGAGCAGTGATTCATAAAAATAGCAATAGCTTGGTTGGTAACTGTTGTTAAATACTTAAATTCAAATTATTCATAGAGATATATTACTAGAGAGTGCATAGAAGTTGAATTTTGAAACATCAAAAAAGTGAGAAAAACAGAGAGTTATGTCTATCGTTGTTAAAGCAGAGTATAAAGAGGACTGTATTTTTAGCGGTAATATAATAAAAGATGCTACTTACGTTTGTAGAATTCTTAACGTACTTTATATTAAGACGATATTTAAAAGGAAGGAGTTGGTATTTTGGGGTTTAACTAATACTGTGATATTTTATCTTTCTAGTCAAGTTATTAATTATGTTTTTGTGCTCTCATTCTTTGTTCTGTTATTAGTGTTTTTAATGTAGTTTATTTTTTAAAACTGAAGATGGCCACAGTGATGGGTGAAATGTCATTGCTATACACATATAATTGTTAGCTAGTCATTCAAAAAATTATAGAACTAAAGTCATAAATAATTCACTAATTTATTTAAAATGTGTGAGTCCTATAAACTTAAAAGTGAGACTAAGGAGAAATTCCTCTAGTAAAATATCTCTATGAAATGTTTCATATCCATAGAGATATTTTACTAGAGGTGTCTTATAGATTGAATAGACATTGAAAAAGTAACCAGTTACAGCAAAGCAACAGTGTGAAGTTAATTATACTCTACAGCATAACTCACGGTAATAATCAGTTGGCGACATGGGAAAATAATACCAAATGAGGTTAGCCTAGATGTTAGAACACACCTACAATTTCATATCAGACCAACCTCATTAGACCCTCAACACAATTTTCCCACATTGTCAATTGATTATAACTGTTTACAATACTATGTAGAACGTTTATACTGATTTTAACCAAAGCAATGTGCAAAAAAACCCACAATAATTAATTTATTAAAATTTTGACGACTGCAATAAGATTACACAGAGCACCACCAAAATTATGCCCCCTCTAGTAATATATCTCCATGTTCATACCTATTTAATAGCTACAATCTAATAGTTTCAGGTTAAAAAATAAGGGTGGCCATAATGGATCTACAAAAGAGGTCTTGTTGACAAGAGGAATTATTTTACTACAAAGAAATTTAAAAATGTTAACCTTATGAAATTTACATGATAAGTTATTTTCTAGTGATACAAATACCTACTGGCAGTAATATATAAAGCACATCATTATTATATAAGAGACTAAACAGTAGTTTTTGTTTTGTTACCCTACTTGATTTATAAAAAATCGGGTAAGGGGTAACTCGGAAATTTTCCTCATTACATCGGATTCGCTACGCTCGTCCTACCTACTTTGGACTCACTTCACTTGCCCTCAGAATATACAATTCCCCAAATTTATACTGCAACATTTCTTAGGACTCTGCAGTGAGGGCAAAAATGAATGAATGTGGGCAAAAAACAAGTATGACCCTTAAAAGAAACTGTAGGGGGGGGGGGGAGTGAATCTAAAAATCATTTAGATCCGAGACCAAAAATGAACAGTAATTAATAACAGATATAATCAAATCACTTTGAATACATTTTTAAATTTTACCTACAATTATTTTAAATCAATATTAGTAGAAGCGAGAAGAATGATTAAAAATTAATATTTGGCAATATCCACCAGTAATGCCATTCAGATAAACTCTTATTTAACTAAAATAGTTCAATAATACAACCAAATACTTAAATAACTTATAAAAACTGTATGGTTTCATATAAAATAAAAAAAAAAATTAAAACAATCAACCTCTAATATGATAATACTGGTTAAGAAATAAAAAAAAAACATATTTGTAACATTTTTTACATCTACCTGGGCCCAAGTAAAAAGATAATAAAAAATTCGGTACGGAGTGCCTCGGGACTTTTCCTCATCACAATGGTTTCGCATCGCTCATCATTTTCCACCACATGGTTTTTACATCGCTCATCATTTCCTCACCACATTGGTTTTACATCGCTCATCATTTTCCTTACCACATTGGTTTCGCATCGCTCATCATTTTCCTCACCACATTGGTTTTACATCGCTCATCATTTTCCTTACCACATTGGTTTCGCATCGCTCATCATTTTCCTTACCACATTGGTTTCGCATCGCTCATCATTTTCCTCACCACATTGGTTTTACATCGCTCATCATTTTCCTCACCACAATGGTTTCGCATCGCTCGTCCTCAGAATATAAAAATCACCAAATTTATACAGCATGTCTTTGGACTTACTTCACTAGTCCTCAGACAGTAAATACATTCGTTTTATTCCCGGTGGTTACCCATTCAAGCATTGACCTCACTCGATGTGGCTTAACTTTTACGATCCAGCAAAACCGCATATATACTTGTTGTATTGAAACTAAACTTAGTACACTTAATTATTACATAAAGAGATGCACTTGTACCAAATTTCAAATATTAAAATTACTGTCGATTTTACAAATTTTTAAAAACAGTATGCAAGTCATTTTATAAAAATTGAACTAATGCTAACAGTGAGATGAAACTTGGCACAAATGTTGGTGTTATATATGACTACATGTGTGCCAAATCTCAAATCAATCAAAATAATTATTTGAATTTTAATAGGATTATTGATGGGAACCAATTAAAGCCCAGTGACCTCATACAATTCGAATGCCGAAAACTACTTACTCCACGACTACGAACATTTCTAAAAACAATTTAATCAATATTATTACTCACTGACTAATACTTGAATTTGCAGAAACATGTAACATTCTCTTAAAATGTTAAGTGATATCAGGGTGATTATGTAAATTCCGATATCATTTCTTTCTCAGAGTTTTGAAATGAGTGACGATTTTAAAAAACCACTATGTATTGAAGAGCCTGAGATCAAGTTTGAGAAATATTTCTCCGCAGGAGACTTCTTGGAGAGGGAGGGATTTTTGGATGGGTCCAGGGTGGCTCCGAGAAGCTTTTAAGATCTCCGAAACCCTGATCTCCGTCCTTCCAAGAAAAACTGGAACAGAAACAATAAATAGTCCAAGTCTTGAATATTTTCATAGAAATGTGACATTGTCCCAAAGGATTGTCTCAAACTAGGATTGCGCCAGATTTCAGCCAAGATCGAGTAGGACAATTCTGGAAGGGGAAGGGGGGGGGGGGGTAGGAGTTCATTTATGCAACTCAGCTGTAATAAAATTTTATGAAATATCTGTGACGTCATTAACCCAAAATAATGACTCGACAAAAATTTCCAAAAAGCTTGTCTCATCGGGCTGAAATTTTACCCACATGGCTAACAAAGCCACAAAGTTCAATTTTATTATCAGTATTAGTTCTGATTCCACTGATTAACATATATAAAACAATGTTTATACAAGTTTTTTGTCTAATTCATTTGGATATTTGCTTATATCGTGGCAGTATTCCATAAATATAAAGCAGTAATATGACCAATTTATAGAGAACAACAATTATGCAGCCGAATGGCACCAATGGCTCGACAGCACCGAACGCTGCGAAGGGACCGAGGCCTAAAGCACCAAGGTCGAGGAGCGGTGCTGTGTTAAACTACGTAGTAACCTTTGTAGTTTGGTAATACAAGATTTTCATCACTGCTTACTGTAGGCATAATATATTGTAAAGACATTGTGGTGATACAAAAGATATCACAAAATAAATTTGTTATTCGAAGCAAAAGCTGGAAAGTGTACGTTTCTCCTCTTCACTTGGTTTAATGCCGTTCCTCAGTATCTGCTCGAGTCAAACCGATTTATATTTTCTATATAAATTTATAGCTAATGCTTTCAATATCAATGGTATTATACTAACCATCAGGGCAGAAATGTCCCTTGTCTTTGATAGTAATACAGAGGTTATCATGGTGTAGATCCTTGACTAGAAACTGCATGGAAGTGCCCCACTTGGGGCTTTCTCCAGGCAGGGGAGTGGCAGCTGGGGTGCGGTTCTCTTGTGAACCCATACTTAGCTCACAGAATATTTCTCTCTTAGCTAAAAAACACAAAACAAACATTTTAATTCAACCAAAATAACATGGCACAGTAGAGTATCTGTCTGCAGCCCAAGTCAGACAAACTTCTAGGTGTTCAAATCCTATGCGGGGGGAGGGATAGTTTTTTCATAACAGCAATAACAGGGTACCTTGGAACTTTTCCTCACATCGGATTCGCTGTGCTAATCCTTCCTACTTCCAACTCACATCGCTCATCCTTAGATATTATATACATTCGTTTCATTCCTAGTGGTCACCTATCCAGGCACTGACATTTGATGAGCACAGGAAATCCGATGTGATGAGGAAAAGTTCCAAGGTACCCCGTACCCGATTGAAACCTTTTGCATCTCAAAAACATTTAAAAATGATCTATGAATCACACTTCAGATCTAGAATGGCTTACGGCTTAATTTTCTGGTTCCATAGTCCAATTTCAAGTTCCATATTTATTTTACAAAAACGTTGTCTAAGAACAATATATGATTTAAAATATAAAGACACCTGTAAAGATTTATTTGTAGAAAAAGGTATTCTAACAATGACTAGTCTTTATATTTTAGAACTAATGAAATTTTTTGTAAATAATAAGAATTTGTTTGTAAACAATCTTATAACACATAAATTTAATACTAGGAAGATTAATATATATAAGTTAGATCAACACAGGACATCTTTCTATGAGCACAGTTTTCATTATAAAGCTATTCAAGTATTCAATGCTCTTCCTGATGACTTTAAATTATTATTCAAAAATGGAGAGCCAGAAGCTTTTATTGAAAAACTTGAATCTTTTCTTTTAGGACAAGGTTATTATGAGCTAAATGATTTTTTAGCCTAATAACGGACACACTTATTTATTTTTTTTTATTATTATTTATCTTTAGTTTTAAGACTTGACTGTCCTATTTCCCGAAAGGGACCTCGGGAACTAATAATAATTCTAATTCTAAATTTAATGCTGCTTAACTTTTATGATCATGGATATACTTTTATGATTAAAAATCATGGATATACTTGTCGTATTGAAACAAAACTTCGTGTACTTATTAATTATGTAACAGTTTACACCAAATGTCAAATCAATTAAAAAAAATCTGATTTTTTATAATTTTTATAGAAACGTATAGAAGTCATTCCATAAAAAAATAGAACTAATGCTGATACTGAGAAGAAAGTTATCACATATACATAACTACATGCGTGCCAAATCTCTATCCTATTGCATCATTTTTCCGCGTTTCTTCCGTCCATCAACAGAGGAAGAAAAATGTAAACTTATTGCATTTGAGATAGAGGTTGGAATCTTGAAGTAATCAGAGGTTGGAATCTTGAAGTAGTCAGAATCCAACCTCTTTCACAAATGCATTTGTATAGGTGATGAAAGCTAACAGTCGATAACTGCCTTTGAAATATAGCTAACAGGTGGCGAAAAGGCTGTTGTTTTCATTTAAGATTTTTTTATGATTCCAAATGCAATAAGATATCGACATGCTGACTTCATAGAAACATCTCTATGCTCATGGAAAAAATCTTTTAAACAAGGAAACAAAAATAATAAAACTAAGAGACTATTACTGTTTTATAATATGTCCCCATAAAGTTTTTAAAGATATTAATACGTATAAATGTTGATAAGAGTTAATAAAAAAAAGTAATAATAACAAACAATAAACAAACACATGCAAAACGATCAAAAGAAGATCACAGAGATAAGTAAGATAAAAAATTACACAAAACAAATAGTAAGAAGGGAAAATCAAAAACATCAAACACGTAAAATAATACTAGAATGTAGAAGGAGCATAGGACCGTAAACACAATGTAATTCCAACCATAACATGAAAGCCGGTTTTCTAGTGATCTTGAGTAGGGGTACCATTGAGTAGGGGTAGTATGTTATAAATTATCATTTATGAAGGAAGTTCATAAAATCATGAAAATCCATTGTTTATATATAATTGATCTTAGACTGCAAAAAAGTTAACAGAGAACAAGAATCTACATTTAAATAACGAGGACTGTTTTAAAAATATTTTTTATTAAAAGCATTTTAAATGCTATAAAAATTGAAAAGTACCTTACAAAGACCAGATAAAGTGATTAATTTTTTTTAAAATATATATAATTTCACTTAGGGTTAGGGATCTTTTACAAGTACCTGAAATCGCTCAGACTCGAAACGACTGGCTTAACATCCCTTTCGAAGGACGGGACCTGAAAGGATTTCCATTTAGGCATAAAAATCCTATGCCTATGTGAGTGTGTGTATGTACATATGTAATTGTGTATATATATATGGATGCATGAACATATGATTGAAAATTAATATTATATTTAAAACAATTTTGTTTTTTATGGGAACTCAAGCCTCCTTTAAAAAGGGTAATCATAAATTATTATATTAATTTTTCTTGAAAACCAGAATTTATTTATTTTTTGGAATACTCCTGGGTACTGGACTTCGGCACCGGAGGTCCAGGGTTCACTGCCCGGGCTATGCTCTCAGTTTTTATGAATAGAATTTGATGTAAAAAGACTTCGCCAACTTTAGCTTTACTTTAAGCATAGTAGATGTGACCACTACGTGACCCACCCGAGGTGGTTCCCGCAGAGCAAACACCCTGAAGGACCGAAGGGCCCTAGAACGGGCATTATTATATTATATTTTTACACTCCCGATTTGTAGGGTTAAGAAATTTAATTCTAGATGTAGATAAACATAGTCACTACAAAAATAAATGGGGTGTATATATATATATATATATATATATATTATATATATATATATATATATATATATACCTATATAATATATGTACATACATATAATATACGTAAAGGATGGAAGGAATCAGAGAAAAGGCTGTATCATATATGTACCTATATGATATACGTACACACTTAATTTAAACCAAAATGATATAAAATAGTCAATCATGAAGACAAAACGGTTGGGGAAAAGTATTGCCTTCAAAACTTCTACAATGCAACGGACATTAGACAATTATTTTAAAAAGGACATTCGCTAAAACAAAAAACAATGCCTAAGCAAAAAACACATGATAAGCTGATTCATTCAAGGAACCAATAACATTAAGGAGTTTAAAAAGCTTCAAAAACATGATACACTAAAAGCAACAAGTGATTGGTAGATTTTTATAAAGCAACAAGTGATTGTTAGATTGCTATAAGCCAATCATCAACCAATCAGGAAAACAAAGCAGTGATATAATAATAGTGTCTACCTGAGTGAGGTTTATTTGATTCTACAACCGTAGCACCAAACACTATGAGAGAGAGCATAGCAACTGGAACCTTTCTTCTGACTATTAAGAAATTATTAATTAATATTACATGCTTACCAATACATTAATAACAATAAAAAAATCCCTAAATTAATTATCAAATTGCTGAATTGTAATGTAAAATTGCAAAAATAAAAGGATAGAAGGAATCAGAGAAAAGGCTGTGGACAGAATTTTTCGCAACATTTGAGAGCAGATCAAAACCGAATAATTCTACAACATACAAACTAACGCAAGTTCTCACTGACCACAGCTCTCCAACAAAGCATATCTCCACTGTTTTAACATCATTTAAAATCCTTAGCTGCAGCCATGATCAAGTTACTTTACAAACATGTTAACATGTCAAACATTGTCAAGAGGAGACATGTGGAGTCCAAGAAATTTTCAAATGTTCACTATTTTTGTTCTCAAAATTTACTTTTTTATTTTGTCAAATTAAGTTTATATATTTACAGTTACAATTGCAGAAGTAGTGCCTCCCTTGCTCTATGGGAGGCATCTTCAGGGAATATAAAACATCATGTAAGAATCAGCTTTGAATGAAGTAACGTGAGCTTTTGGTGGTTTTCTAGACAGTGTTTAGCTTTTAAAATCATCGAAGGAGAAAAGCCCTAGTGTAAAGCTCCTCAATAATAAGCTGCTTGAGCTTTCCCATTTATTGTCCTAAGAATTTTGACATACCAATAGTAACCACATCAGTTTAGATTATAAATCTGACGTTTTGCTTCAGTATTTGATTCAGATATCAAATAGTCACGATGATATAGACATTATATTCAGTATTTGATTCATAAATCAAATACTGAAAAAATGCCCAACATTGAATGTGTATATATGAGTGTGTAGGAATATGTGTAAGAATTTATCAGTAAGTGTGTACATACATGTATACTATGAATAAGACAGCGCAAGTGGAGTAAATCTTAATAAAAAGCATCAGTCTCTTCGCAAAATATATTTAAAAAGCAAACCGGCTTTCAACCCACAAAGGTCATCTTCAGGCCGGTGAGAAGAGAATTATTGAGCCTGTGAGTCCTTGTTAGTCATAACAAGTTGTCATAACAGTTGTGTTAGACATAATAAGTTTGTCGCAGTCATAACTAACAAGGACTCACAGGCTCAATAATTCTCTTCTCACTGGCCTGAAGATGACCTTTGTGGGTTGAAAGCCGGTTTGCTTTTTATATATATTTTTTGGAGAGACTGATGCTTTTTATTAGTACATACAAGTATTTATGTAAGAGTGTAAGAGTATGATTATAAGTGCGTTAATGTGTATGTTTGTATGTATATATATGTGAGTGTGCATATGCATACATACATATGCAAGTATGTATGCAGGTATATGTGTCTATGTGGTATATGTATGTGTGTCTATGTGTATTATGGGTGTATGTATAAGTAAGAGTATAAAGGTAGACATATTTGTGTTTATGAGTAGGTAGTATGGTACAAGCTTGTTATACAGCAATTATGTGATTTGTTTATTGTTGTTATAGATTATATGTCAAATTATTGTTTGTTAGATTATATGTCAAATTTTGTCAAATTATTGTTTGTTATAGATTTAAGCCCGTATTCAAAGACGTTTTCCTAAACATTTCCTAACATTCTCCTAACTTTTTTCCTAACATTTTTAACTTTTTCCTAATTCTCCTAACACCTAACTTTTCCTAACATTCTCCTAACATTTTCCTAACATTTTCCTAACACCTAACTTTTTCCTAACACTCACCTTAGGTTTAGGTAAGGGAAATGTTTTTAAGCCACGAAATTTAAATGATCATTCCCGTGTTTTAAAAGTCATTTAGAGGCTTCGCATGATTTTTTTTAGTAAGAACCTAAGGTAGTTAAGTCAAAAAGTGATACCATTGTAAATAACGTAATATATCGCAAAATATCAATGTTATTAACTTATTACCTGGATTTACGACACACTTTGTCGTATTAATAACTATCAACATAAATTTACATAATACTGTTAATCCACTTACCTTACTATTAGGGAGTTTACCCTGAAATTCTTTTAACACAATCAGATTTTTTATTTTCTATGGTCTGTTTGTGGCGGGCTATCGATTCAAAGAGGAAATTCAGTTGGTCCGGTGTGAATATTTCAGCCATTATTATACCAAAAAAATTTTACACAAACAAAAATGAATTTGATAACAAAATACGAAAAACAAAATTGTGTAAATGATTTAGCAAAATGAAAACAGTGTTGCACTGATTAACAGGTCTTCATTTAGACACCTTTGGATTCGTACAACCTGCGTCCACGTTCAAACTTGAAACGCTGATACTGCTTTATTTATGAAAGCTGTTACAATATTGAACATTGTATTTGTATTAAACTCTACTGTTTACTGAAAACATATGTAAATGAAGTTTTTAATATATTTAACATTCACCAAAGCAAGGCCGGCATTGTTGTTTATGACAAGTGTGTCGTAAATCCAGGTAATAAGTTAATAACATTGATATTTTGGATATATTACGTTACTTTCAATGGTATCACTTTTGAATAACTACCTTAGGGTTCTTACTAAATAAAATCATGCGAAGCCTCTAAAGACTTTTAAAACACGATAGGAAGAACGTTTAGGAGAATGTTAGGAGGGAGTTAGAAAATGTTAGGAGTTAGGAGAAATGTTAGAAAAATGTTAGGAAACGTGAATACGGGCCTAATATGTCAAATTATGTCTTTGTTATAGATTTATATGTCAAATTATTTTTGTTATAGATTTATATGTAAAATTATTGTTTGTTTTAGATTTTATATGTCAAATTATTGTTTGTTAAGATTTATAGTCCATTTATGTTTTGTTATAATTTATATGTCAATTATTGTTGTTATATTGTCAAATTATTGTTTGTTATAGATTTATATGTCAAATTATTATTGTCATATAGATTTATATGTCAATTATTGTTTGTCAAATATATATACAAATTATTGTTTGTCATAGATGTATTATGTCAAATTATTGTTTGTTTATCGATTTATATGTCAAATTATTGTTTGTTATAGATTTATATGTTTAGATTTATTGTCATAATGTTATATAGAGTAAGTCAATTATTGTTTGTCATAGATTTTGTAAGTCAAATTATTGTTTGTCATAGATGTATATGTCAAATTATTGTTTGTCATAGATTTATATGTCAAATTATTGTTTGTTATAGATTTATATGTCAAATTATTGTTTGTTATAGATTTATATGTCAATTATTGGTTATTGTTTGTTATAGATTTATATGTCAAATTATTGATTTGTTTGAATTTATATGTCCATAAGATTTATATGTCAAATTATGTTTGTTATGATTTATATGTCAAAATTATTGTTTGTTTAGATTTATTATGTAAATTATTGTTTGTTTAGATTTATATGTCAAATTGTTTGTTTAGATTTATATGTCAAATTATTGTTTGATTTATATGTCAAATGTTATAGATTATATGTCAATTATTGTTTGTTATAGATTTAATGTTCAAATATTATTGTTTGTCTAGATTTATATGTCAATTATTATTATATGTTTCAAATTATTTGTTATGTCAAAGTGTTGTTTGTCATCGATTTTATATGTCAAATTATTGTTTGTTATAGATTTATATGTCAAATTATTGTTTGTTATAGATTTATATGTCAAATTATTGTTTGTCATAGATGTATATGTCAAATTATTGTTTGTCATAGAGTATATGTCAATTATTGTCAAATTATTGTTTGTCATAGATTTATATGTCAAATTATTGTTTGTCATAGATTTATATGTCAAATTATGTTTGTCATAGATTACATGTATTTTGTTTATTAGTTTAAATGTCAAATTATTGTTTGTCAAAGATTTATATGTCAAATTATTGTTTGTCATAGATTTATATGTCAAATTATTGTTTGTTACAACAACAATAACTGCTGAATCATAAGCCGTATATTAATGAGAAACTGTACACTAGGATTACTCCTTCTATTATTCAAAAGACAAAATACAGTCTAAAAAAACATCAGAAGCTGATTCTCACTAATGTTGCGATAATAGGGTTGCTATTCTAGTAGTAAGTATAATGTTTGCCTAATCCACTATCGAACCACTAAGCCAGCATCTTTAAAAGTGAAGCCTTCAAAATCATTTATTATAACTAAGTCTCACAACAAATAATAATACTAAATAACATGCAAATAATAAATAACATGCAAATAATAAATAACATGCAAAAGAGACTAATATGGTACTTATTATTAATAAAATGAGTCAAAAATAAAAGTCATGCAACGATAAAACTAATCTAATGTTATGTTAAGGTAGTTAGCATTGATGTAACCATGCAAAGTAAACATGCAATACTAAGGGGCATGCCTGACAAATGTTGTACCTGAGGAAGAAGATTTGAGATTTTTGGCTTCCGATACAACAACAAGGACCCTTCCGCAGGCGCCCATTGATGCTTCTTCTGTCCAATACAGTCAAAATAATCCATTATAGTTTATAATAAAAAAAAAGAATTTTAGGAGCCATAAAAGTAAAATAGTAACATTGCACATTTAGTGTGATATTTAATACATTACTATCACAATTAACAGGCTGTATAAACACCCTTGGAGGAGAAATGAATAAGTTGAGGTTATTATGTTGCAGGTTATTGAGTTAATTTCAGTGTTTTTCATCTTTTAAACATGATTATTGTTGATAACAATATTTTCTATATATTATTACATAAGTTACATATTATAATAAATATATTTTACATAAATGATTGGTAACACTGATAAAATAACTGACTTAACATCGTCATCAAAGCTGTTTATAGACTGAGTATCCTTTTTACTGTTATACCTGGTTCCCTAGACTTCTTCAGACACAGGTAACCCTCCCACACCACTACCCCTAACCACACCTACAGTAACACCTTCCTCTGCTCCTCTCCTACTTGCTACCAAAATACTCAGTCTGCAAACAGCTCTGATGATGACGTAAAGTCGAAACCGGTCAGTTATAATTTTTTTATACCATTGTGGTTGATATATTATTATATATTAATATAACAATATATTAATTGTTTTTAATTCTAGAGTGTTTTTTTTATTACACATCATGGTGAATCTATACCACAAAATCTTTTAATAAAGAAACATCATAACAAAAGTTTAAAAAAAACATAAAAATCAAGCTAAAACCAGTCTTAGATAGCAAAAAGACTATCAGATCACATTAATCTATATCTTTTTCTAGTTTTTGCCTTTTTTTGGGGTGACAAAGACAACTTTTGGCAGATTTTTAATTAAAATAATTAAAACACAATTTTAATGCCAACCATCGTTTACATTTGTATTTAATAACTAATTGACCATTAATTAATATTAAAATTTAATATTCCAGCAGCCAGATCTTTTACCAACTTAGTTCAAAGTTAATTGTTTATTCTTAGGGTGGCAGAATTCGTTAACACCACCAGAAAACAGTGATTGTCAGTGATGTTCCTTCTATAGATAGTATTATTCTAAGACTCAATTTTGGGATAAAATTTACTTGATCCATACCAAAAAATATTGTTTTTTGAAAATAACAAAAAAAGGAACTCACTGGATTGCTGTCTCTGAAACTTTGCCTTCTCGTTCTGTCTGAGCTGGGTTTGAGCTTCATTCAGCCTCTTATACCAAAGATTCCTTTCATTGTGAGTAAGAGCACAGAGATTATACACTTTCTTGTCATATTCGAGTCTCAGCTCGACACTGTTTGAGGCTTCTGGTGAATTGCTTATCAACAAATCACTCAGCAGAAGAGGCTAAAACAAACAATTGATATTTCTTATTTTATTTTAATTGAATTCCAATTGATTACATGAAACTAAACAGGAGGTTTGAGTATTTTTGTGTCCTATAAAATGGTAACTGTCATAAAATAATAGTTTTGGTAATAAATTTTTTTTTTTTGGTTTGGATCACAACATTTTGAGATGCTATCCCAGGAAAGTGTTACAAAATTGATCGGTCCCCTTTGTAAATTTAGAGGATAACACTCCCAAAAATGGATATAATTAGCTCTAATCCCAATAATACGAAACACTTTTTACTCCCAAGGGGGGAAAATGCTTCTTTAAACTTCAATAAGTCAATAAACGTCACATTATACATCGTCTAGAGATAAAATATATTTATTGCCAGCAGTCACCCATCCAGACACACCAACCTTACTTGCTGCTTAAATGTTTGCGGTATTGAAAATTAAAAAAAAAACTACTATAAGATATTAATATATATGTATATATATTATATNTCAAAGCATGCAAATTCCCGATTTGCTTGATTTTATTTTTCTTTCGCAAGGTATTCGACGTTTAGATAAATCATCACGCCGCAAATTCGAAGAGAGTTTTTCGGATATGGAATTTCCTACTTATAAAAACTTATAGACTTCGTCGATAAGCAAGTCGCTCAACTTCAATTAGTACCGCCTGAACCTGCTAAAGCCGCTTATTCTAAAACATATCATGCTAATACTAAAAATAACCGCAAAATAACTTTAACCACAAACTCTTACTCTGAACATAGTAATTTTAACAACTTTAAATATACTTGTCCTAGCTGTTCATCTGATCATCCGCTCTTTAAATGTCCTAATTACATAGCTTTATCTGTTCCCAACCGCTTTGCTCTGGTAAATAAATTACAAGCGTGTAAAAATTGTCTTTCTGTTTCACATTATACCGCTAAATGTAGAAGTAAAATAAATTGTTCGCAGTGCTTACGACGCCATCACTCTTCTCTTCACCTACCGCCTGAACAACGCACCTTTTTTGCTCAGAATCCAAACAATAATAATAATCGTTTACCGCAACCGCCACCTAGTATACCTACGCCTAATAGAAATGAATCAAATAGTTCAAGTAATACTTTATTAAATAGTGTTGTTGAGACAAACTGTACTGAACCGTTTCCAGCTGCTGATCAGGCAATTACGCAAACTACTACCTTTAATTCCATCCCTAACGAATCGCCTGTTCTCTTAGGAACTTTTTTAGCACACATAGCTGATAAAGCAGGTCAATATCAGACCGTTCGTGGAGTTATCGATACGGCTAGTACTGTTACTATAATCACTTCGAAAGCCGCTCAACGTTTAGGTTTAAATTTAATACCTAAAAGAACCAATATCAGTGGTCTAGGTTCTTGTCAAGTCGCTGTTTCTGAGTACTGTACTTCAGTCACGTTAAAACCTCGGCAGTCTATCAACATATGTTTACCGCGAGAGCATTAGTTGTCGATGGTATTATGTCTAATTTACCTTCTGTGTCTTTACCGAGCAATATTTTCAAAGAATTTAAGAATCTTTCTTTAGCCGATCCCGCCTTCTACAAATCTCGCAACATAGATATTGCTGGCATTGATAATTTTTTCTCGTTATTTACTTCGCCTACTATAAGAACAAATACCGGGCACACCAGGAGCCCTAAAACTATATTTGGCTGGATTGTGTCAGGTCCAGTCTCAGTACCTGAACTCACGTATAAACCTGTATCTTTTTTAACTTCGATTAGTACTTTAGAATCAAACTTAAATAAGTTTTGGGAAGTAGAGGAAGTGCCTAATGTCAGTATACTAAGCCCTGAAGACATTTTTTGTGAATCTTATTTTCTTAAAACGTATCGCCGAGACCCTTCAGGCAGGTATATAGTCAAAATGCCCTTTAAGAAGGAAATTAATGATTTCCCGGAAGCTAAAGATATAGCATTGAACAGATTTTATTCTTTGGAAAAAAGTTTATTCGTAACCCAGATTATTTTTCCACTTATAATAAATGTTTATTAGAGTATCAAACTCTTGGACATCTTGTACCCGCAACCCGACAGGGTAAATTTATTTTGCCTCATCATGGAGTTGAAAAAATAAGTTCACTTTCTACCAAATTACGAGTTGTTTTCGACGCGAGCGCGAAGAAAAATCACTTATCTCTAAACGACTGCTTATATGTCGGGCCAAAATTACAGCAAGATATATCTGATATTATTACGAATTTTAGATTATTTTCTTATGTTTTTACCTGCGACATTGAAAAAAATGTACCGCCAAATTTATTGGACGGGAACACCGTACTTATACGCATATTTATACCGCAATAACCCCAACGAGCCTATTTCTGAGTTAGAATTAACTACCGTAACTTTTGGTTTAGCCCCTAGTTCATTTCTCGCGCAAAGAGTTTTAAAACAATTAGCCATAGACGAAGGCAAGCAATATCCTTTAGCCGCCAAATTAATAAATAATGGTTCTTTTGTTGATGATTTTTTTGGGACCTCAAATGACGTCACAAGTTAATTATGTTAAAAGACCAACTTATTGAATTATTAAAGAAAGGAGGTTTCCCCTTAAACAAATGGTCAAGTAATTGTAATGAATTTTTATCTACTCTCTCTAGCCTTGATTCTAACTCAAATAATATTATAATATGTTCACCAGAAGATAATTCTCTTAAAATTTTAGGTATGAGTTGGCACCCCGCTTCAGATACTTTTTTCTTTAATACTCCAGCCAATTTTGATTACACTAAGCGAAGTGTATTATCCGTTATCGCTAGGCTCTACGACCCCCTCGGTCTCATATCTCCCGTTATATTTACATTTAAATCTTTCATGCAATCTTTGTGGGAAGCCCGTCTTACCTGGGATCAAATACTACCTAAAAATCTCTATGAAGTTTGGCGTTCTTTAATTACCGATCTTGCTTCTATTTCGAATTTAAAAATACCGCGAATCTCTGTTATTGAAAATTATACTACTTCCTACATTCTAGGATTTTCAGACGCCTCTATGAAAGGCTACGCTTGCTGTATTTACTTATGTACCTTTGATGAATTCGGTAACTCTAAATGTTCTTTAATAAGTTCAAAAACTAAAGTAGCTCCGGTCAAGTCTGTAACAATACCGCGCCTCGAGTTATTAGCTGCTTATCTGTATCTAAAGCTCTACATTCACTTGAACATCTATTTCTAATATCGTTATTAAAAATTTTTACTTATTTACTGATTCTTCTATAGTGCTTTCCTGGCTTAGAAAACCAGTCCACTTGTTGAAACAATTTGTGGCCAATAGAGTTGCTTGTATTTTGCAGTACACTAAAATAGAACAATGGTATAAAATTTCGTCTGATGAAAATCCTTCTGATTTTTAGCTTCTAGAGGCCTTAGAGCGTCTGAAATAATAAATAATGAATTTTGGTTTTCTGGCCCATCTTGGGCTTCAAACTCTGAGCCTGAAAATTGGCCCCTTTCTGATTTTTATTCTTTACCCTTAGATGAAATACCTGAATTAAACGTAGAAAAGTCAGAAGTTGCTTTAGTCGCCAATACGCAATCTAATTCTTTAATTGATATATATAAATATTATTCTCTCTCACCAAAGTTCAAATTATATTCGCTTATATATGGCGATTTATTTATTTATGTCGTAAAAAAATAGAACTCAGCTTTAGATATAAAATTAATACCTAAACATCAAATTCAAAACGCCTTAATTTTATCACCTAAAGATTTAAAAGCTGGTTTACATGCTTAATTAAGATCCAAATTTTATTCGCTGAAGACATTAAAAATATTTCTAAAAGTAAGCCGTGCTCTCCTCGATTCAATGTTTAGCCCCCTTCATAGATAAAGAAGGGTTGCTTAGAGTGGGAGGTCGCCTTAGGCATTTCCTTATGATTTTAATTTTAAAACATCCTATTTTACTGCCGAAAATATCGCATTTAACCAAAATAATATTGAAATTATCATCATTCTTATCTACACGCTGGCCTCGCACTTTGCATGGTCTTCTGCAAAATTATTTCTGGATATTTTCAGCGCGTAATGTTATTCGTTCCCGCTTAAGATTTTGTTTAAAATGTGTTAGGTTTTCCGAGACTACGCCACCTCCGATTATGGCCGATTTGCCGTCTCCTAGAGTCACTCCTAGTAGACCTTTTTATTGCACTGGAGTAGATTTCGCTGGGCCATTTACTTTGAAAGATACCACTTTAAGATTTTCTCGAACTTACAAAGGTTATTTCGCGATATTTGTGTGCTTAGTCACTAAGGCCGTTCATCTTGAGGCTGTGACCGATCTATCAGCCGAAGCCTTTATCGCTACGCTTCAACGCTTTGTTTCCGTCGGTTTACCATATGCCATATATTGTGACAACGGCACTAATTTACCGCAACTGCTAGAAAACATAAAGAACTTATAGAATTTTTAGTGACAAAGACAATCAAAATTACTTAACTAAAGAGTTAGCTAAAAAATCAAATCAAGTTTTGTTTTTCTGCGCCACTCGCACCTCATACGAGAGGTAATTAACGAAGCCAACGTTAAAATGCGTAAAAATACCACTTTATACAGAATTGTAGGTCTTCAAACATTATCCATAGAGGAATTTTTACCGTTTTAGCGCGTATTGAAGCCATTTTAAATTCACGTCTCTCTGTTCGCTTCCTCCTCGCCTGAACGATCCACCGGTTTTGACACCTGGACATTTTTTGATAGGTAGTTCGTTAGTTGCTTTACCGGAACACGATGTATCGGAAGAACCGAATAATAGACTTAAACGTTGGCAGTTGGTTTCTAAAATTGTTCAACATTTCTGGAACCGCTGGAGTAAAGAATATTTAAATACTTTACAACAGCGTTCTAAATGGGCCGTTTCTCACCCTAATTTAGAAGTCAATCAAATGGTTTTCATGAAAGAGGATAAGACTCCACCCCTTGAATGGAATTTAGCTAGGATCGTTTCAGTTCATCCTAATCCCTCTGATGGAGTTGTTCGTCATGTTACTGTTCGAACTAGTACTGGATGTTATAAACGCCCTGTTCATAACTTAATTCCTGTACCTCTTTCCTAATGTCTTTATTATTATTTATACCCTCTCTTTAAGAAGTATTACCTTATTTTTTTCTTTACTATTCAGAACTCTATATTATTTTCTTATACATTATACTATTATCAGTTTATCTTCTGAGTGCATTTTTTTTTTGATTAAGTAATATATTTTTTTTTTTTTCTAATTTTTTCTTCATACGCAGTAAAGTCCTTTACTTTCTGAAGGCTTAACCTTCAAAGTTACTTTGTATTTTTCAGTAGACTTATCTTTTCTTGTTGAAAAACCTTAAGTTTTTCAAGGCCGGGAGCCTGGACGATTTTGTCTCTTTTAATTTTTTAAATTTGGATCCAAGATGGTATCCCTTCCTTATATTTCCTTTTTCTTCGACCCTTCATGTTTGGAGTGGGAGAACCTGCCGCGGTACGCGTTAGTTTTCCGAGTCAGTTCCGTATCGGATGTACACACGCTATTACGCCTTTCAATCAATAATTTTTTACATGCTCTACCGCTTTATTAAACCGCAATCATACAGTCCTCATTCATCATTCATCACATCAAGCAGGTTAATTTTCCTTTATTTTTTACCTTTACCCACCATTGCCAAATAGTTACCAAAAAAATAATGAACAATATTTGAGGTCACTGAGGTCGATTACCTAGGGGTGGAGACTTTTCCCGACTTCTATCTCCATTTTTAACCATTTTTAGCAGGGGTGTGCATTTGTGTTCCAAAAATATAATAATTTTCAAGCATAAAAGTGTGTATGTATGTTACACAATAGGTCGTAGAAAAATTACCGGAGTTTTATGATATTGTATCAAATTTCTCAAGAACATAATGTATTTTCAGACAAAAATGTTCATATCATGGTATGCTTTCAAATTTAACTTTTTTAAAGTTACCGAGGAAATAACTATTTTGGTAATAAAATTACGCATATTTGCCAAATAGTTACCGAAAAAAATAATGACATATTTGAAGGTCACTGAGTCCGATTACCTAGGGTGGAGACTTTTCCCGACTCTCTATCTCCATTTTTTAACCATTTTAGCAGGGGTGTGCATTTTGTTGTTCCCAAAAAATATAATAATTTCAGCATAAAAGTGTGTATGTATGTTACACAATAGGTCGTAGAAAAATTACCGGAGTTTAATGATAATTGGAACAAATTTCTCAGAACATAATGTAGTTTTCAAAAATGTCATATCATGGTATGCTCAATTTAACTTTTTTAAAGTTACCGGAGGAATTTCTATTTTGGGTAATAAAATTACCATATTTGCCAATAGTTACCAAAAAAAATAATGAACAATATTTGGAGTCACTGAGGTCGATTACCTAGGGTGAGACTTTTCCCCGACTCTCTAATCTCCATTTTTAACCCAATTTTAGCAAGGGTGTGCATTTTGTTGTTCCAAAAATATAATAATTTTCACGCATAAAAGTGTGTATGTATGTTACACAATAGGTCGTAGAAAAAATTACCGGAGTTTTTTATGAATATTGGTAATCAAATTTCTCAGAACATAATGTAGTTTTTTCAAAAATGTTTCATTCATGGTATCTCAAATTTAACTTTTAAAGTTACCCCCAGAATTACTATTTTGGTATAAATTACAATATTGGCCAAATAGTTACCAAAAAATAATGAACATATTTTTGAAGGTCACTGAGGTCTGATTTACCTAGGGGTGGAGATATTTCCCGACTCTCTATCTCCATTTTTAACCATTTTAGCAGGGGTGTGCATTTTGTTTGTTCCAAAATATAATAATTTTCAAGCATAAAAGTGTGTATGTATGTTACACAATGGTCGTAGAAAAATTACCGGAGTTTTATGATATTGGGTATCAAAATTTCTCAGAACATAATGTAAGTTTTCAAAAAATGGTTCAAATATTCATGGTATCTCAAATTTAACTTTTTAAAGTTACCGAGGAATTACTATTTTGGGTAATAAAATTACCATATTGCCAAATAGTTACCAAAAAAAATAATGACATATTGAGGTCACTGAGGTCGATTACTAGGGGTGGAGACTTTTCCCGACTCTCTATCTCCATTTTAACCATTTTTAGGCAGGGGTGGTGAAATTTGTTTGTTCCAAAAATATAATAATTTTCAAGCATAAAGTGTGTATTGTTGTTACACAATAGGATCGTTAAAAAATTATCCGGAATTTTAGATATTGGTATATCACAAAATTTCTCGAACATAATTAGTTTTCAAAATGTTCATAATCAGGTATGCTCTAATTTAACTTTTTAAAGTTACCTAACGAGAATTACTATTTGGGTAATTAAAATTAACCATATTTGCCAATAGTTCCAAAAAAATAATGACATATTTGAGGTCACTGAGGTCGATTACCTATGGGGTGGAGACTTTTCCCGACTCTCTAATCTCCATTTTTAACCATTTTAGCAGGGGGGTGTGCATTTTTGTTGTTCCAGAAATATAATAAATTTTCAAAGCATAAAAGTGTGTAGTTATGTTACACATAGGTCGTCGAAAAATACCGGAATTTTATATATTGGTAATCGAAATTTCTCAGAAACAAATTAGTTTTCAAAAAAATTTTCATCATCATGGTATGCTCAATTTAACTTTTTTAAAGTACCGAGGAATTAATTTTTGGGTAATAAATTCCCATTTTGCCAAATAGTGTTACCGCAAAAAAAATTAATGACCATATTTGAGGTCAACTGAGGTCGATTACCTAGGGTGGAGACTTTTTCCCGACTCTCTATCTCCATTTTTAACAGCAATTTTAGCAGGGGGTTGGTGATCTGAAAATGTTCACCGTATTAAGCAATACTTCTCTAATATAAATATGAAGAAGCAATACTGCCAATTGTGTATATATTATTCTCTAGTAATCAATACCGTCTATGATATGAACAACATATGATGATTGTTGCAGTTCCATGATATTTTATTAATGGAGAAATGTTTATTTTATTTCACTTATAACATAATCATTTCTTTGACTGGCCACCTGAGATAATTTTTTTTTATTTTTTATTTTAAATGCCTTTATTAAATAATTAGTTTTACAATATTTACACTACATACATAATATATATTAAAAACAAGGCTACCTCTCCGCTATAAAGCTAAATAATAATAATAATAATAGTATAGTAAATAATAGTACCTTATTAATAAGTAGAGGGTATTTGGTTATCCTCTGCATGGGCTTAATAAGGAAGGATGACAGAGGCAGGCCTTTGGTTCTCGGATCAGACTGGCATCTCCGACTTAAAGCATTAAAGTCTTTGTTGTTCTCAGTGAGAGACTGTAACAGCGCCGCGGCTGACAGCTGTCTGCTGCAGAATCTGATGTACACTGTCAAGTGTGGTATCTGCTCAAACATACAACAACTGTATCAGCATTACATAATTAAATAGTTTACATTACATAGTAGCATTACACAGTTTACATTATAAAGTAGTCTTACATAGTTTAACAACAAAATATCTCATTTAACCAATTTTTTTAATGAAAATTTGTTGATAGGTAAAGAATAATAGACGTATCATTTGATGCAATCAAAGAGACTAAAACTATTAGAGAGAGTACAGAACCCGATTAACACAGTGAAATGGGGTCTGGAACTAAGACAGTATCCATAGGTGCCGTAACTGTACTTACCCCTACTATAGTCTTCCTAGAGAGAGAGACTAGATACTCCCCCACCCCTATACAACTCCTATTGTAGCATGCACTCTACTAACGGCGGACATTTTTCAGTGATGCCACATTAAACCACTTTATTCAAAACTAACAATTAAAGAATACATGCAATAGATAATAATTAAAACTTATTTTAAATTCATTTTACTTGATTTAAAACAAAATAGTCGATAAATAATGTAATATTTACGTGAAATTGTAGTTATTAGGAAAAATAAAAAAAAATGACATCACCAATGTTACCATTACGGGCACCTAGCTACCCAAGGAAATGATACAAGCTGTTGTATCCTCCCTCTAATAGTTTTAGTCTCTTTGGTTGCAACCAAGTATTAAGAAATTGGGTGCAGAATTATTAAGTATTAAGAATTTGGGGTAAATCGGAACTTTTTCTTCTTGACTTCGATTCACTACCCAAGTCCTCAGATAGTAAATAATACATAGATTTTTGCAAAATCCAAAAATTTTTAGCTGCACATTTTTTGATGCAGCTTAACTTGTACGATTTAACAAAAATCATGGGTATACTTGTCGTATTGAAACTAAACTTAGTGTACTTATTTATAACGTAAAGGTACACTTTTGTACCAAATTTCAACTCAATTGGATTATTTTTTAATTTTTAACAATTTAAAAAAACATACACAAGTCATTTAATAAAAAAATAAACTAATGCTGATAATGAGATGAAACTTGACACATATTTTAGCCTTATACATGACTAAATGTGGGCTAAATCAAAAAATCTCAATCTGATCACAAAATTGTTCCATGTTTTCTTATTTTTCAAAATTTTTGCTGCGTATTTATTGCAAAATGTCATTGTGAAGTTAATGAAATCATAAAAAAAATATTTTCCTGGTAGCACAACTAAACATAAAGATTGATTTTCTTAGTAAGTTTCAACTCTCTAGCATAAATACGCAGGGAGCTACGATGATAACAGACACAGATAGACAACTTTGTGAAAACCAGTCAGGAGGTCTTAAAAACACCTAATACAGATAAATTCACGGTAACATACCGGTTTCAGATTTTTTTTGCAAACAATACTTTTCCTATTTACCTACAGTATAAATGAGAAAAGTAAAAAATTGTTGCTGAGGAAAAGAGGAAATTCTGTCAGTGGCTGAAAATAAGCTGATCAGGGCGGCAAAAGCAGCCCTTCATGCCAATCATGAAGTTTTGACGTCTGAAGGCCCCTTGAAATCTCTAAGGGTCATTTGAGAGGGAAGATTCGTTGATAGGAAACCTGATTATTATTTAAGGGAATTAAATAGTGTGAAACAGATGTTTTAGAGCATAAATGGAGTCCATCATAGAAGAACAAGAGAATACACAGTCTCTCCACAGTTCAAGATAATTGTTTACAACAAAGCAGAACATTTTCGACCTAACAAGAGGTCATCATCAGTGCCTATTAAACAAATAAGACAAAAAAACAAAAAAACCCTACTTAGAAAGGAAAAAAAACTAAGTACACAAAAAACAAATAACAGAATTGTATTTAAAAAATAATTAATAAAACAAATTTACCATTGAGCAGAGAATAAAAGATAGAAATATTAGTAAAACAAAATCAAGATAGAGGTTTAAGCAGGCTTGTAACAAGACACATACTGGTTGGTGTAAGGTGTGGCGCTCGCAGTAGCTTCTTGATAAGAGGCATTCTCCCTCGATTAAATTTAAATCGCCAACAGTGTCCTGACTTCTAAATATCTCTAAGTTTTCCAAAAAGTTCAACTTACAACTTTTATCTCCGTAAAGTAATGTGTAATATTTTTTTTTTATTTTTAAGTAGGGTTTTTTTAATTTTTTTGTCTTATTTGTTTAATAGGCACTGATGATGACCTCTTGTTGGTCGAAAGCGCTCTGCTTTTATTGTAAATAAATATCTTGAACTGTGGAAAGACTGTGTATTCTTATATTCTTTTAGTGTGAAACAGTCCGTAGAAGAATCGATCCTATCTTTTGCAGACAGAGTAACCAAATCAGGGAAAAGGGCAGTCCCCGAATCTCACGAACATACTACAGACCAAGCTAAGTAAACTAGTGACTACAGAGACACATTAGTCTTAGTGTCCTACCTGTGGCTAAGAATCTACTCTATATATTATTTATAACCTTTTGAAAAATTAACTCAACCATAATAATAACTAAATTTATAATTTTCAACATGGTCATGTGACTAAAAACCTGTAGGTATTTTGTTTTGCAGTTGGTTGCCAGCTGCTTCTATTAAAATGGTCTTTTTTTTAAATGTTGAAAGTTATAAAGCAAGCAGTGTAGATAGATTATTGTAATACAAGTACTTAGACTATTAATATTAATAGAAGATTATAGTTACATATTCACAAAGAATATCGCCAATAATTCTAATAACTCCGTTTGAACTCATTCCTCTCCGTATCCTCAGGGACCTGTAAAGTAAAACATAGACATTTTTCCGCTTTCAAACTTCTCTAAATTTTTTTAGAGACGTAAAATAGGAGTGAAGGGGACTGGGCTGTGGAATCATTGTATTGGAAAGTGGCTCACTGACTAAACCGCAACTACACTTTGTATTGGAAAATGGCTCAATGACTGAACCGCAACCACACTTGGAAAGTGCTCACTGACTGAACCGCAAACCAACATGGCTCACTGACTGAACCACAACCACCTTTGTATTGGAAAGTGGCTCACTGACTGAACCGCAACCACACTTTGTATTGGAAAGTGGCTCACTGACTGAACCGCAACCACACTTTGTATTGGAAAATGTCTCACTGACTGAACAACAACCACACTTTGTATTGGAAAGTGCCTCACTGACTGAACAACAACCACACTTTGTATTGGAAAGAGCCTCACTGACTGAACAACAACCACACTTTGTATCGGAAAGTGGCTCACTGACTGAACCGCAACCCCACTTAATAGATTTTAGTTCAAAACCATAGAGATATGTACTAGAGGGGGGATAGCCTATCTCAATACATTAAGAGGCCAGACACATCATTTGAGTCCTATTATAACCAATTGTCTAGGATCCTTCTGTGTGTCCTATGATAACCAATTCCTTATTTATAAATAAAATAAAAAACAGTAAAGAGTTATGAGGTTTTGGTCATAATAAATAAAAACAACATTTAAGCTTTCAACTGTATGACTGTAGGTCTTCATCAGAAAGTGTTTAATGACAAACTATAGCACTAAACAGAAAGAAACAGATAAGGTATCTAAACATAGCTAGCTGTGTATACTATCAAAGAATGAACTACAAACTAAACTTTAACACTTTCTGATGAATACTTAATCATACAGTCGAAAGCTTAAATGTTGTTTTTATTTATTATGACCAATACCTCATAACTCTTTACTGTTTTTTTTATATGTATGGTCAACAACGCTATTTGTTATTGTTTTTTAAATAAAATATTAAGTACTCACTTTAAAAACGTTTTATTGTGTTCAAGTATTTCATGCCAGTTTATAAATATGGCACCGATCTGTTCCTGGGATAGAATCCTGCTCTCTCGCAACGGCTTCTCAAATACCTGTAATTATAATGTCGAGGATCAAATAAATACTTAAATAAAATATTTATTTACAGCACTGTAGTAATGCATAATTTTTCTTAACTTAAAAAATTATAAAACTAAAAATAAATTCTAGCAAGAAAAGCACATAAGCCAAATTTTCAATTTTTTTTTATTAAATTATTCAGACCTGACTTAACCAAACGTAAAAACCACTTAAGTCAAAAAACTATCGTTAATAAGATAAATGAGTAAAAATACATTATGACTAATCCATATTTTAATTAATGAAGACATTAGTCCTTTTATCTAAAATTTATTGAAATAAATTGTTGAAGAGCTTTCGCCCAGGGATCCTGAGCTTTCTTCAGTTCTTAAAAATGACAAAAAATAAAAAAGTTAGAAAATAATACAATTTGAATGTTTTTTTTTTATGTCATGTGTCTAACTAAGTAAATAAATTTTAAATGAAATTACAAAAGGTAAAGGAAAAAAAATACGATTTTAAGATAATATAATAAATACTGCTAAGATGTTAATGTCTTGTTTTTTGTTCATACTATCTTTGTCAGCTTTTATATAGAGCATTTCTAAAATTTTCCTTTTTTTCTGTATGTGGTCTGTATGAAAGTATACGACAGTTTTTCTTTGTCTGGTCGGTGGTCAAGTTTTGTCATATGTTCTGATAAGGCCGTGAGGTTAGAGTTGTCAAGTATTTGATTGTTATGTGTGTCAAGTCTTTTTTTGAAAAGTGAGAGGTCTCTCCTCGTAATAGTCCAAAAAGCTCTAAAGTTATTAAATCAAATTTTTATTAATTTTTATAAAATAAAATTAATAATTATTATAATAATGACTTATGTGCTTTTTTCCCACCGAATCTAGAATGATAAACTTATTTTCCTAATTACTTAATAAACAGTCCAAAAGAAGTTTTCACATAATGCCCGTTATTATTGGGGTATAATTGATTATTATTATTGTTGATAGGGGTTGGAGTCGTGGATAGACCCCATTTGCACTGCGACGGAAGTCTATTGTAGAATCCCCTCAATTGATCCAGGCAGAATAATCCTTTTCCCCGGACTAGGTACTAGGATCTTTTTGACCAGTGATTCATTGATAGAGCCAAACTTAGTGAGAATGCTGCTACTAATGTTGGAGAACCTTTGAAAGGCTAGGGCTTAACATTTCAAAAGTATGTGAGATGCAGTTACCCAATATGTATTATTGGGATAACACTTACATCATCAACAATAGATAAATCATCGATGTAAGCTTTCTCAGTATCAATAAGCTCAGTAATATGCTGCTGTCTTTTCTCTTCCTCTCTGGATGCATAGGAGAAATTACCGTTGCTGTCTGGCTCACTGAATATCCTACTCAGACGATTAGCTGAAACACAGAAAATGTTACAAATAATAAACAAAATATGACTTTTAACAAAACAAAACTTGAGGAGAGACATGTATTAGGCCAAACTGGATAGGAAAATTAATATGAGGGCAAAGGATCATAAATCAAGGTTATAACAGAAATTTTGACCATTAATTTATTGGCTGAAACCCATTTTGATTGCCTTCATAAAGTTGATTATTTCACAGAGGTTGGTTTTTCGGAAAAAATAGAGATTAAAGAGATTCAGGACAGGGTAATGGAGGTAAAAAGTAGGACTTTCGTAATGAAAAGTAGGATTATTTAAAATAAAAAGTGGACTTTCGTCATGAAAAGTAGATTATTTAAAATTAAAAAGTAGGACTTTCGTAATGAAAAGTAGGATTATTTTTAAAAAGTAGGACTTTCGTAATGAAAAAGTAGGATTATTTTAAAATAAAAGTAGGACTTTTGTAATATATAAAATAAAAAGTAGGACTTTCGTAATAAAAAGTAGGATTTTTTAAAATAAAAAGTAGGATTTTTTAAAATAAAAAGTAGGATTTTTTAAAATAAAAAGTAGGGGTTTCATAATGAAAAGTAAGATTTTTTAAAATAAAATAGTAGGTTTCTAAAAAGTTCGTAATGAAAAGTAGGATTTTTTTTTTTAAAAAGTAGGATTTTCGTAATGAAAAGTAGAATTTTTTAAAATAAAAAGTAGGACTTTTGTAATGAAAAGTAGGATTATTTAAAATAAAAAGTAGACTTTCGTAATAAAAAGTAGGATTTTTTAAAATAAATAGTAGGGGTTTCATATGAAAGTAAGATTTTTTTAAAATAAATAGTAGGGGTTTCATAATGAAAAGTAAGATTTTTTAAAATAAATAGTAGGGGTTTCATAATGAAAAGTAAGATTTTTTTAAATAAAAAGGACTCGTAAGAAAAGTAGGTTTTTTAAAACAAAGTAGGACTCTCTTTTTTAAAAATACGTTTTATGCAATTTTTAAAGAAAATACACCCAATCTTCTTTCTTAGATTTAGAGAAAATAATGAGGGACTGGTGATTATGTGTTTCTCATTAGTGACGTTAATAAAATGTTGTTAACAATTTATTGTCATTAATATAACAATAAACTAAGCCATTAGTCATTAGGTGATAAACTTAGGAATTCAAGGAAAAATTTCAAAGACCCTACCTGATTAGTTTATGATTAATAATTAAGGAAAATTACCACACTAAAATGCCCAACTGATTTTACTGGTTAGGACTTAAGGTTTCTAAGACTTAACATCAATTATTAAGGATACATTTATTACAGTTTTGGATGTAGTAAAGAAGGTAATAATTTTACCTACTTTTTAGTAATTTTATACTACTTTAGGTAATCGAAGGAATCAGCTACCGTCGATACTTGCTGTTTCAACAGCAAGTATCGACGGTAGCTGATTCTTCGATTGCTTCTTCAACTTGCGGTAAATATAACCTTTTTTAATTTTTACTTTAGGTAATTTTATACTACTTTAGGTAATTTTATACTACATCTATCGTTTAGTTTAAAAAATCTTGACAGGTCAGTTTAGAACACAGCTGATTCTTAGAAAAAAATCCCTGCAAGGGAGCGGGAAAAAACTATGTAAACAAATCAGGTTATTTTACCCTATTTTCTTGGTGATGTTTTTATACGTTTCTTTGTGTAGGTTTTATTTTAAAAATATTCAATTTTAAGATTAATTTGAAAGTAATCAAAGAAGAAACCACAAACAAAGTGAACGATTGCCGGAAGGTTTTTTCCCTACAGCGGTTATTGTGGTGGGATTGTTTTCTCTTTTTAAGTGAGAGGTTGCAGCGGCTTCTCTGATTGGTCAATCCCAAAATACTTGACCTTGGGGATTTTTAAACTAAACGACAGACTGTTACTTTTAGGTAATTTTATACTACTTTAGGTAATTTATTCTACTTTAGGTAATTAGGACATTTTTTTGAATCTTTTTAAACAAATAATAAATGATTTGTTATAAATTATAAATGATATTATAATAATAAATTATATGAGAACATTTTACAAATAGCCTTTCAGTTGAGTGAAAGCCCGAGATGGGGTATGACTGAAAAATATAATAAAACAATCATTTAGGTATTTTATTAAATAAGTAACTATAATAAAATCCCCGCTTTGGGCTTGCTTTACCCAAAGCTTAAGATAAAGTAATATATAAACCAAGAGTGGGGAAACTCCTATACTAACCTGTGTAAAAAAATTCAAACATGTTGATCAGCTGATAGCTGACTCAAAAATAAAAAATAGCTAAAATAGAAAACTAAACGCGTATGAGCCTTTTAAGATTTACGTTTTTTATTTAATTTATAGGATCCCTGATAACATTAGGTGAGTTTTACTTTTATCGTTTTTCGTACTTTCATATGTATGTGATATTTAATGATTTTGTATTAAATTCTGTGAAAACAATTTTAATAAATTATTTAATTAATTGAAAAAGAGAAACTATAGTAAAGGTAAACCTCATGTTTTTATTTATATTTTGAAGAACATACATACAACAGTATGTAACTTTAAAATATAACTTAAAATTATGATTGCTTTATTATATTAAAAAAATGTAGGTTAAAGTTGTTTAATTACTAATTAAAATTAATATTTGAAGGGGATTTATGACTAAATCCAAATTTTATTATTTATAAAATAATAATTAATAATTATTATAATAATGACTTATGTGCTTTTCCCACCGAATCTAGAATTGATAAACTTATTTTCCTAATTAATTAATAAACAGTCCAAAAGAAGTTTTACATAATGCCCCGTATTATTGATTATTATTATTGTTGATAGGGGTTGGAGTCGAGGATAGACCCCCATTAGCACTGCGACTGGAAGTCTATTGTACAATCCCCTCAATTGGCCCAGGTCAGAATTTTTTTTTCCCCAGACTAGGTCTAGGATCTTTTGACCAGTGATTCATTGGTAGAGTCAATCTTAGTGAGAGTGCTGGCTACCAAAAAGTTGAGAACCTTTTTCTCCGAAAGTATTGTGAGAAGCAGTTTCAGTTTCCGATTTCACAAAGCCTACACACTGGGTTATCTTTAAAGATAACAATGGTGTGGAGATGTTTTTGGAGGTGACAGTGGACCAGTCAGTAGTCCAGTTACTGTTATAAGATCCCTTCTGCTGAGACTGAGGAGGTCCTCTGTTACTTTGGGACTGAGTCCTTTTAACATGAGTTGTGCCTCATGCCAGAGGATTATTTCCAATGGTGCAGATGATTGGTTAAGACCCAATCTTTAACTACACCTTTGGCTATAGTTTTGGGTATGGCTACTATAGGTTCAGGGCCACAAAAGTGGTATCAGACCCTTTCTTGCAAGGATGTCTGCTTGATCATTACTTCACTTCCCTTATGGGCAGGCACCATCTGATTGCTACATCGTTGTTGAGTGACAAGGTCAGAAGGTTTTGTAAGCACTCCAGATAAGCTTTGAGTTGACTTTGTATGAACCAAGAACTTTTATGGCAGCTTGGCTGTCAGTAAAAATATTTATGAAATCTGATGAGGATTTTTTAAAAATATTTTTATCAGACATGCATTAATAGCAAATACTTCTGCCTGAAACAATGTGGCCATACTTTCCTAAAGGAAGTTGAGATTTTCAGATTAGCATGAGCCTCATATATGCCACTCCCAGAGCCACAGTCATCTTAGATCCATCTGGTATACCATACAGTGTCACCAGAGAATTGAGGTGGTTCCCATGAAAACTATCACAACTGAGTGTGAAGGGTTTTTCATAGGTAAAGAGAAGTGGGTGTCATGTAATCAAGTTCATAGATAGTGTTGACTTTTAAATTACATTCACTATTTAGAGTCGCCTCTAATAGTAGGATCTTCCAGTTCCCCACTGTTCTGTAGTCTTTAGGCTGCCAACCTAGCCTCATTCTTTATAACAAGAACAAGGGGCGGGAGGCTCAGTATTACTTCTAGAGCAGTAGTTGGTGCTGAAGTTTTGAGGTATTTTTTGTGTCGATTCTTCTGCCCCTCATAAATTTCCAAAAAAACCATTCTTTTGGCCTCTAAAGTTTTTGGAGCTAGTAAATTTTTTTTTTGGTCGTGTCCCCCTATAAATTTAGAGAATACCACTTAAAAAAGGCTTGATAAGGCATAAAAGAGAAACAATGCAGTGATTGTACTCAGACTATTTTTTAATTTAAGATACTTTCAATGGAAATACACCAAATATGGAGATAGGAAAGAGTAAGTTAAAATTAAATAGAGATAATCAGATTTTGATAGATAAAATAAAATTGTGATATTAGATCAATTTAGATAAGATAAGATTAGTTAAAGTTAATTTATAGATTATAATGGTAGCTTGGTCTTCAGAGCCACTGTCTCCTTAGGCTTCACATAGGATTATCAGGAACAGTTATTTCAAATGTCAGTAATCGCAAGTAACAAAGACCTTAGACAAGAAGGGTTAAATAAATAAATAGTTATACAGTTAAATTTTAATAAGTCTTTGATAAATACATTACATAAATTATAATTTTATTACAAGACTTGTTTGTTTTATTTATTTTATATATTATTTTTCACTTACATAATATTGATTTGTTTGAAAATGTATTATTTTCTTAACACTCAGTGCAGTATAAATAAAGGTAACATATTTATTTTATTATTTTTTATTTATTGTAACATTTTCTCGAGGGTTTCTCCTGATCTGTACAAGGTTTTATGGCTATTTTATTGCAGGGGGGGGGGGGGTAAACCATTATAGCCAAATAATCTAAAGGTTTTAAGAAAAAAATTAGGAGTTGCTGAGAATTTTGCAACAAAGATTATACAATCTTAACCATTAGATGAAGGTAAATCAGTTATGGGTTATCTTCTTATATAAAAAGACAACCCATAGTCCAAGAGCCGGGCCTAAAATATGTGACACATTTTGTACACTTCAAACCAAATTATTCTAAAAATATACCTTAAATTATGAAGGGAAAGCATAGTCTGCCTATCCAGAGTGGAGTCCTTCAAATAAATGCGCTTGCTCAAAATATTAGCAAATTGCACAAATCATCAGAGCTGTTTACAGAGCTCTGATGATGACATAAAGTCTAAACCGGTTAGTTATAATTTTTTATACTATTGTGGTTGACAATATATTAATTGTTTTTAAATCTAGTGTGTTTTTTTATTAAATGTCATGGTTTGTAAAAAATAAATACCAATTTTAATTGAAATACAAATTTGGCAGTGTGTGAAAAGGTGTTTTTCCTCTCTTAGTAGAACAAAGAATAGCAGTACATTTTTTACCTCTATTATTTATTTATCTTTGTTTATTTTATTTTTATTTGATTGTTCAGAATATATTAATTTACTCTACACCCTCCTTCCCTGTTTAAAATCAATTCATGTCTTTTATGAGGCTTGGTTTTGGGGTGATTAAGGATATTCTTTTAAAAATTATTTTATGAGAATCACGCTCATAAGCTTGTTATTTTAAAACGGACAACCACCATATTTTGTCAGCATATTGAGTAGTTCAATAATACAGTCGAGTTGGCAGAATTGATTTCAAGGATTTCTTATGTCTTTGCCTAGACTTGAGTCAAATTATAGTTATTCGCGATTCAAAGAGATAGTTTGTAAGGTTGGCAATACAATGGCGGAAAACAAAAGGGTGATCGAATTTTTTTTTACCATAGGATTTGCATGGGAGCCGTTGAAAAATTCTTCTTTTATTTATTTATTGTTGTTAATTTGTGATAAATGAAACAAAAAATTAATAGAACGACCATCGGTGCTAATAAAATGGTCAATATTTTTATAGATAAATACTTCGATTATTCCAGGATTTTAAAATATAGAATCAGGGCTCTTATCACTACAGACTTGGATTTGTCCGATTTAACCCAGAAATAATAAAACCTAAACGGATGGCTTAAAGAAACATTTTACAAAAACGTGAATTTATTGAGTTATTTATTATTTAGTGTGTAAATAAAATTGATTGATAAATTAAAACACCATTACGGTGAAATCGCTTGTTATCAGTTAATTTAAATACCTGTAACAACTAATTTAAACAATTCAATGCAATTAAAAGGTAATTTTATGTGTTTGTGTAAACTAAAATTATTTAAAGTAACATCAATTAAACAATAAATAAAATAAAACACTATATTATGATCTTCATCTTCTTATCACTCAAATTAAATACTCGTGACACCCCATTAAAACGCTATTTTTTAATGAAATTGTGATTCTACTGAGTTTCATACGCCCTAAAATTAGTTAAATTTAAAGCACTTAGAGAAAAAATTTAAAGAAATAATCGTCACAAATAAGAAAAACCAGAAAATCCCCATAAGGACTTTAACAACAATCACCCTTTCGTTATCAATTTCTTATCAGCGACAGTGCGCTGCTACGGACTTTGAATCGCGGAATTAACTTACCAGAAAAAAAAACAATTTTAGCTCTTGCGACAGAGATGGGTTTTGAGGCCATAGCCAAAGGATCAATAATATTTTAATCCCAAGGCTTACCAAGGAATGCATATAGTTGATTCCAGAGGCTTGCCAATTTTTTTAATTGATTCAAGAGGCTTATCAAGGAATTTTTTTTTAATTGATTCCAGAGGCTTGCCAAGGAATTTTTTTAATTGATTAACGAGGCTTGCCAAGGGATTTACTTAATTAATTCAAGGAATTTTTTTTAATTGATTCCAAGGCTTGCCAAGAATTTTTAATTGATTCCAGAGGCTTGCCAAGGATTTTTTTAATTGATTACCGAGGCTTGCCAAGGGATTTACTTAATTAATTCCTGAGACTTGCCAAGGAATTTAATTATTTAATTCCTGAGGCTTGCCAAGCACACCAATCAGCAGTTAACCCACAAGGCAAAGTTGAGGAATTTAATTAATAAGGAAGAAAGAATAACCTATTTCTCTTATATTAGGTTAAGATTCCCCCCCCCTCACCAGAGGGAATATGGGAAAACACTCAAATTTAAAATCCTGGTAGGCTTGATTAAACTGAACTTTATTAAATGGCCATAGGATTAAGCACTTAATGAAAAAATACCCCTTTTTAAAACACATTTAAAAATATAAGAATTAATTTAGAAGAGACTAGATTTTATTCGATTAAATAAACTAGTATTATGGAGGCAAGTATGGATATCATTTAAAAAGATTTTTCTTAAATGAATATTTTTAACTCATTTGTTTATTCTTTATTCATTTTTACTAATTTAACTTAGTAAATATATTCAAATCATTGCACAAATCAGTTAAAACCCCCTAATTAATAATAATAATTATTTCTCATATATATAACACTTAAAAGATACAAAGAGTATATAGCATTAGAGTAAACAATTAACAAAAAAAAATTAATAACATTTAAAATATCATATCTTGCAATAAACAGTTATTTAACAAATTAAAAATAATTGAAATAAAATATATCACTAGGTGAACAATAGAGAGAAGACACCGGAGAAAAGAAACACAAGCTCTTGAAAGAGAGGGAGTGAGAAAAAATTGTTTACGACATACATAAATGGATCTACCTCCGTGGACGTGATGTATACCACGGATGTAGGCACTGGATTTTGGGGCTCGCAGCTATATCGAACTAACAGCAACAAATGTATTATAGTCATAACTATTATGAAATATAAAATGCTTCCTCATCCTTGTGAAATGCAGGGAAACGAAATAGAATTGACTAACTACATTTTATGTTTTAGAATGAGCACTAGTGGAGTTGTTCATAATGAAAGGAACGAAGATAAGAGTTTCTCCACAAAACTATAAATTTATTCAAAGTGCTTTCAACCTACATGAGGCCATCATCAGTGCCTATACAAAGAAATAAAAACCATAACAATTAATCATAAATAGTCAATACTAAAACAATAAATAAAAACAAATAAAAATACAAAGTTTAAGACAGTAAAACAAATATAAGTAAAAATTATAAAAATTACCAGATATAATAAAAGAATAAACGGCTAAAAGAAAGACATTAAAAGGGTCAAACTGAGGAATTCGCAGTTTTCCTGCCATCCTGAAGGTACCGCCCCGCCACCTCCAACCAGTCTGCCGTTTATTCTTTCTATTATATCTGGTAATTTATTTACTTTATATTTGTGTTACTGTCTTAACTTTGTTATTTATTCTCATTTATTGTTTTAGTATTGACTATTTATGATTACTTTTTAAGGTTTCTATTTCTTTGTACAGGCACTGATGATGTCCTCATGTTAGGTCAAAAGCGCTTTGAATAAATTATTGTTTTGTAGAGAGACTCTTTTCTTCATTCCTTTATTAACTACATTTTAGTTAAATATGAGTTGGCAAATTTCTGAAGAGCTCACATTAGAAATGTTGGTGTCCTTTTCAAAACTACACGGCATCCGATAAAATTTTTGAGAGTGAATTTTCTTATATTTGCAGATCAACTACTTAGATTTAAAGGACAACATTGAACAATTAATATTAATTAATTAATACAAATAAATTTTGTTGTTTTTGTTGCTGAGATAATAGTGATTTGTTAACAAGGGGGGGGGGATTGATCACCAAGTAAGTAAACAATGTCGTTGAGTCTTTTTTGCTAACTCCCTAAGATCGAAGATTGTTTCTGTTCTATCATTGAGGTCAAACGAAGGCATTTTGTGTCTAACCCACAAAATGCCACAAAAGAGCTTACACTATAATGTAAATTTCCATAACTTTAACTAGAAAGATATGTTCTCACAGTGAACTAAGTTCCCTTAACATTGACGTGAAATTGTAATTATTAAAATTAAAAAAAATTTAAAAATAACTGATTGTACAGTTTAATAAAAGATAAAAAGTCTCTCTACAAAATATATTTTCTATAGCAAAGCGCTTTCAACTAACGCTTCTCATCAGTGCAAGCCGTTGAATAAAGAAGAGGGTGATAGATGAGTCTTACAGAACAGATATCAAAATAGACTCTACAGATAGATGTACAGTTATGTAACAAGCTACCCAGGAAATGATAAGAGGTTTTGTATCCTCCCTCTAATATAAGTCTCTTTGCCTGAGATAGACAGGTAATTTATTTAAATCATAGAGCTTATTACTAGAAGGGCCCTATTGTTGAATTTTGAAACATCCAAAAAGTAACCTGACCACATTCAATTATCAATATAATCAAATAAACAGGACAAAAAAATACAATAACTTTCATAGTAGAACATTTAAAATACAAATCAAAACACAAACAATGTGCGGGAAGACTAAAACAATTGATTTATTTATAACCTTAACCCACTCTTGGAGAAGGTTTCAATGAGGTTACACAGAGCCCATGAAAGACCCAAAAAGATGTTTCAGGCCTCTCAATGTATTGAGATAGGCTATGCCCTCTCTAGTACATATCTCTATGATTTAAATAATGTTTATTTTGTGAGCTTAATAATGATACAATTATATTGTATCATTCAATTATATTCACTTCTTAAACAGTACAACACTGAATTGATCAAAAACAGCAAACTAGTGTTATTTTCTATAAACAACACTAAATTTAAAATAATTGTCTACTTAAGTGCTAAGCTCCAACCACATGCGACAGAATAAGACCAATAATGACCACACATTCATAACCAATAGTGACAATTTAACCAATATAATTATTATTTAGAATAAATTGAAGTTATCATCAACTACAGATCTTTACTACCATTTGATTTAGTGGGTTTCCACTTATATATATATATATATATATATAATATATATATATATATATATATATATATTATAATATATATTATTATATATATATAATATATATATATATATATATATATATATATATATATATATATATAAAAAAATGAGATTTAACATTTTTTAAAATTTAAAAAAAAAATTGAACAAATATTTGAGATTCACAAATAATTTATTGAGTTTTTTTAAATAATATACATAACTTTTTGTATTGTATCAATTTTTTTTTCAAAAAGATGATACAATTTTTTTTATTAACTTAGTTAAAATTTAATTAAACCATATTGACTAATTAATTATTAATAATAATACTCATAGAGCATTTAAATAATATTCATTGCCTAAATATAAAATCAAAAGAATATCTCAAAAAATATAGAATGATAATTATAAAATAAAAATATTTGTTAAAAATTAATTAGTAATGAGTAAAATAAAAAGAAAAAATGAGTAAAAAAATAAGTAATAAAATAATTAGTTTATTTTAATTTATAGATAATAGTTGTGCAAAAATTGAGCTTAAATAATTATAAAGAGATTGCATAGTTAAAGTTTGCCTCAGTCTATAGGTGATAGGATAGACTCAGTATAAGAGGTTTAGGATAATGTCGAATCTATACTAATATACATAGTATATTATACTAATAATCCTACTTGCAATGTGATCTATCACCTTTCTCTAATTAGAACCCCTTCACTATCAGATAAATCCTACTTGCAAAATGATCAATCACTTTCTCTAATTCCCCCTATCACTAAAGGAAACAGATAATCCTACTTGCAAAATGATCAATCACCTTTCTCTAATTCCAACCCCTATCACTAGAGGAAACAGATAATCCTACTTGCAAAGTGATCAAGTCACCTGTCTCTAATACCCCTCGGACCTTTGATCAATTCACCGTTTCTCTAATTCCCAACCCCTATCACACGTAGGAAATGCTATAATTAGATGCACGTGATGTTTACTCGACCTTTCTCTAATGCAGGACCCTTGTCATGAGGAAATGTTAAGAGAGACAGGATTCATTGTTTTGGGATGTTATGGTCCAGTTTAAGTATTTTGGTCTATAGCTAACAGCACAAACTTGATGATTAGGAGGAGTGCTTAAATGTATTTAATAATTCTAATACAGTGTATTTAATAAGGCATTATAATTAAACTGTTATCTGTTATTAATTAAGATAAGACAATCAGTTATATAAGATATATACATACATATATAATATATATATATATATATATATATATATATATATATATATATATATATATATATATATATATATATATATGAGGTAAAAATAATTAATGTAAGTAAACTCAAGCCCAGTGGCACATATAAAAGAGAAATTAGACACATCAGAAGGAGCAAAGATTGAATATAAAAAGTTTTAAAAATACAACACTTTCTCTTAAGTAGGCAGAGAAGCAAAATAGTAGATAGAGTATACTGGTGATTCCAAAAAGCAAATACATAACAATTAATTTCATAAATACGTACTTAAAATTAATATTTTGATTATTTATCCTTAATATAATCTCCACAATTTAATACAACATTAAAACAAGCCCTATTTTTGAATTTTAAGAGCCCAAAGGCAAATAATACTATTCTAAATGAATTGGCATGATGATTTAAGTTTTGGACGGTAAAATCCTTTTCGGTACCCAGATATTAATTATTTCAATTAAGTTTTAACTTCATGGCATAAACAAACTGGGAGTTAATAAGATATCACCCATAAAGACAGAAAAAACCATAAATTTGTAAAAACCATTCAGGAGGTCTTAGTAACACCTGATAAGGTACTTAAAATCATTCAATCTAAGATTTTGTGTTGATTTTTCAATTTTCATTGTTTTTATAACAATTATTTTGTGAACGTATTAATTGCCATTTTTTTAACTATTGCAAATATTGAAAAATAAAAGATTTTATTTAAAAAATGAATGTAAATAATGATTATTAAATAAAAAGTCTAAAATTTGTTTAGACTTCTGTCTGTATTTTTAACCAGCTGGGCTTCAATACTGGTATTTATTCTCAGTCCAAAAAATTCTTAACAGTGCAACTACAATCAAAATATAATTTAGCTACTCCAATTAAAAAGGAAAAGGATATAAGCAAGATATAAATTCGGTAAAGCACATCTAAACACATTTGTTGGCTTGTTTTAACAGTAAAAAACTTAGAAAACAATAATTGGCCACAGCAGCGAGCCACATCAAGATTGAATTTAACAAACAATAAATTAGCGTAATTTAAAAATGATATGTATAATTTAAAACGAAAGCAAGCCAATAATAAATAAATATACAAC